>JARLTB010000025.1:0-325000 GCA_030141615.1 Unio pictorum
GAATGCCTGTACCTTAGAATGATTTAATGTAGAATGCCTTTACCTTAGAATGATTTAATGTAGAATGCCTGTACCTTAGAATGATTTAATGTAGAATGCCTTTACCTTATACTGATTTAATGTAGAATGCCTGTACCTTAGAATGATTAAATGTAGAATGCCTTTACCTTAGAATGATTTAATGTAGAATGCCTGTACCTTAGAATGATTTAATCTAGAATGCCTTTACCTTATACTGATTTAATGTAGAATGCCTGTACCTTAGAATGATTTAATGTAGAATGCCTTTACCTTAGAATGATATAATGTAGAATGCCTGTACCTTAGAATGATATAATGTAGAATGCCTGTACCTTAGAATGATATAATGTAGAATGACTTTACCTTAGAATGATTTAATGTAGAATGCCTGTACCTTAGAATGATATAATGTAGAATGCCTGTACCTTAGAATGATATAATGTAGAATGCCTTTACCTTATAATGTTTAATCTAGAATGCTTTTACCTTATACTGATACAATGTAGAATGCCCTTACCTTATAATGATTTAATGTAGAATGACTTTACCTTATAATGATTTAATGTAGAATGACTTTACCTTAGAATGATATAATGTAGAATGACTTTACCTTATAATGATTTAATGTAGAATGCCTTTACCTTAGAATGATTTAATGTAGAATGCCTGTACCTTAGAATGATATAATGTAGAATGACTTTACCTTAGAATGATTTAATGTAGAATGACTTTACCTTAGAATGATTTAATGTAGAATGCCTGTACCTTAGAATGATATAATGAAGAATGCCTGTACCTTAGAATGATATAATGTAGAATGACTTTACCTTAGAATGATATAATGTAGAATGACTTTACCTTAGAATGATTTAATGTAGAATGACTTTACCTTAGAATGATTTAATGTAGAATGCCTGTACCTTAGAATGATATAATGAAGAATGCCTTTACCTTAGAATGATATAATGTAGAATGCCTTTACCTTAGAATGATTTAATGTAGAATGACTTTACCTTATAATGATTTAATGTAGAATGCCTTTACCTTAGAATGATATAATCTAGAATGCCTTTACCTTAGAATGATTTAATGTAGAATGACTTGACTTTACCTTATAATGATTTAATGTAGAATGCCTTTACCTTATAATGATTTAATGTAGAATGCCTTTACCTTATAATGATATAATGTAGAATGCCTTTACCTTAGAATGATATAATGTAGAATGACTTTACCTTAGAATGATATAATCTAGAATGCCTTTACCTTATACTGATTTAATGTAGAATGACTTTACCTTATAATGATTTAAGAATGCCAATACATGTATTTACTTATTTGTTGTAAACTAGGAAAGATTTAAAGCTACCATAACCCTATAGCTACGATAGAACAAATACTAGTTTAAGAATGCCTGATTCAGTTTAAGAATGCCTGATTTAGTTTAAGAATGCCTGATTTTTGGCTACCTAATGCTTATTTTTGCGATAAATCATTGTTGAGTACTTCCGCCTAGTTGATGATGTATTGACTAGTGCAGTTTCATGACATATTTGCTATATTTCAGACAAGTAAAATGCAAAAATGCAAAACCTATATGTACAAAAGGAATCAAGCAAAATTACTATTAAAAGTGCTATCTATGTCTCCCATAAATGTTTAAACATAGAAAAATGACAGAAAAAAATTGACACACGCAGATAAGGCAAGACAAAGTGAAATGTTACTGAGATTTTAGCATAACTTCAGTGAAATTTCAGTGAAATTCACTAAAATGGCCTTATTTCACCAAAAATTATAATATTTCACCATATCTTGCAATATTTCTGAAACTATCAATAAGAATTTGTTATGTAAATTTCATTAAAATTTCCAAGAAGTAATATCAATGACGCAGTACGTTAATGATTGTAAAAGTAAACCTGTATTTCCATTTTAATACATTTTATCTTTAGTTTCATTCAGTTTGAAAGATTGCCAGCAAACAATTTATTTCCCTACTCTTCTAATTTTTAATTTTATTGACAATTCAGGAACAATAACTTCTTTCCACATTTGTTCATATTAATATTCCATTTATTTTAAACCTGAATATACTGTGACTGCCCCTCACCCCCATCTCCCAACAATAAGATTGTTTTCCACTTTAAAGTGAATTCTGCTTTTTGTCCTGGCCTGAATCTGATTTTCTTTGATATGGACCAGTTTTTTAAATATCTAATTCAATCCAATCCCATTTTTTAACAACGTTAATGACAGTATCCTTTTTGAATATTATTTAAGAGATGATCAATCAAAAGAACTGTCTGATTTGTGAAGAGCTTGTTGTTGTTATTGTTGTAGGGTTTAACACCATTTTTCAGCACACAAAAGGCTATACATGGCAGCAAGTATTAATGGTGGAAGAAGAACCCAGGAAAATCCCCAGAAAGAACAACCGACCCACGAAAAGCTACTGGGAAGCTTTCTCACATACCCACATTGGCCGAATCTGAGACTCGAACCCATGCAGACAGGTGAGATGGCAGTGATCTGTAATGGACAGTGCTTTAGACCACTCTGCCACTTGGGGCCCTCGTGAAGAGCTTGTATTTGTTGAATGAATCCTCACATAAAGGAAACTGAATTGAATAAACATGCTAGACAAACATTGCATCTTGAATCTTCAATAATATAAACTGAATAACATTTTGTTTTTAATATGTAACAAGGAGGATGGCTTGAATGCAAACTTGAGAGAAATGTAACTGGTCAATTTGTTAGAAAACTGACCACCAAAACAAGCATTTTGTTGTTATTGTTGTAGGGTTTAACGCCATTTTTAATCACACGATATACATGGCGGCCAGGATTATTGGTGGAGGAAGAACCCGTTGTATTACGTCACTAATTTTTGTGCTGAATTGGATACATTCTTGTTTTATTGTTTGATCCAAATTAGATGTATTTATTTAATGCAAAAGATCAACTCTTTTTTCGAGAAACATCGATCGATCAATCGATATATATATATATTTGATTGCAGTAGAAGTAAAATGAAAAACGCAAAACAAGGGTTAATCATTACCAATGTGAATTTAGTGGGTCTACAAATTTAAAACAATGTAAATTAGAACATGATATTAAAAATGCCGGTTGTGATACTCATAACAAATGACAATAGACTTTTTGAAAAAAATCAGTTAAATTTTTGTGTTACTCCCTGATTTCGCTGCCAATGAGCAAAATCATCCCTTGCTTGATTTGATGCATAAGACATAAGCAATAAAACAACAAAGGTCTCTTTTAATGGATTATTTTAGTGCAACAAACACTTCGCTATGTTGTTGATTAAAACTAAGCTGGCAGGTAATTAGGTTCTCATGGAAGTACTCACGGGTTTCGATGTGATGGTTGATTGACTCTTTTCATGTTTTCATAGAAAAGAATATGTTGCAATTATAATGTTTACATTGAAACGGAAATAAAGGATTAGAATGTGGTTTTCACATTGCAAGATATTTAATTGCTGTTTATTTCATTATCTGTTGCCACCTGTTAGCATTTACCAGACGTTTTCATTGATTGTTATTTCACCAGACTGTTTATTTATGGCCTATTGATGACTATCAATAAATAAACCCGAACATAATATGTCATATCTTATTTAACATTTACAAATTTCACAATATGGAATCAATCTTAATGGGCATTAATCACCATTTTTGATGATAAAACGAGAAATGTTCACATTCAGCATATTTTGAAAGATTTTTTAAATATATTTTTTCTTTTGGGAAAAATCGGGATCCATGCCAGACACCACATTATAAGCGGGTTCATGAGTTATCAGGATACGAGTTATTGATGGAGTTATCAGGATACGAGTTATTGAGGGAGTTATCAGGATATGAGTTATTGAGGGAGTTATCAGAATACGAGTTATTGAGGGAGTTATCAGGATATGAGTTATTGAGGGAGTTATCAGGATACGAGTTATTGAGGATGTTATCAGGATACGAGTTATTGAGGGAGTTATCAGGATATGAGTTATTGAGGGAGTTATCAGGATACGAGTTATTGAGGATGTTATCAGGATACGAGTTATTGAGGGAGTTATCAGGATATGAGTTATTGAGGGAGTTATCAGGATACGAGTTATTGAGGGAGCAGTGTAATTAAGAAGAAATTGGACCACAATGATCTGGAAGTTATATATTTCCAAAGTGATTTTGTTCCAAAATTTTAGGCGAGACAACATACATATCACTGGTGGGGAAGTGGTGATGTTGTTACTAGATGCTTACATCTATCTAAGGTTGTCATGTCTTTGCTAAGTTTTCATGGCCCACAAGTAGAGTTGTTTTCAAGGCCCACAAGCACAGCTGTTTTCATGGCCTACAAGTGGAGTTGTTTTCATGGACAATAAGTATAGTTGTTTCCAAGGCCCACAAGTTGAGTTGTTTTTATGGCCTACAAGTGAAGTTTTTTCCATGGACCACAAGTAGTGGTTTTCATGGCCCACAAGTAGAGTCATGCTTTCATGTCATGAATGATAACTACAGCTGTGTTTGAATTCTGAGTAAAAACAGTGTAATTATATCATTATAAAACTTCATTGTGGCTGCTTATGAATTGAGAGCTTATTAAAGCAAATACAACAGCATCACAGTTTGTTGATTCAAAAGTCCAATCTACAGTAGAACTACCATATCTCATTCATGTCATATAACAAAAGTCCAATCTACAGTAAAACTACCATATGAACCAGACTTGATCAATTTTGAACACTGCTCAAAATTAACAAACTTATTACCAAACGGTGACTACACTTTTATATGTCACATAGACATATTAGTCAAACAAATTTGTTAGGGACTTACAATATGTACACTATGTACTAGAATATTGGTATAGTTAGGATGTTAAAGAAATATTCTACGACTCATTTATTTGATATAATTGCACAGGTGGCTTACACAGTATTGGTATTAGGCTGTCCATTAGTATAACTGGACTTAATTTGAAATAAGTACGGCTAGGGCGTTCCGGGGCATAAACGACATCCATATACAACAACGGCTGGCTTTCCGGGATCTTTTCCTCCTTTTCAATGACCGGACTCCAACAAAAATGACGATATGAGAAAACTATTTTTCTCTCGTCACCATTTGGTGCCATTGCACCCCTAGTATGTTACTTCTGATTGGTTGATAGTGTTGAGTGTGTGTTGGGTCTATTCCCACTCACCCAGGGTCTTACATTCATGTCATTAGTCACATTTTAGTGGTATGACATGACGACCAAACTTAACAAGTGCACTTTGTGCGATAAATGCCGTGGGGATGTGGCACCATTCCTTCCCCACGGGAAACCAAACATCATATAAATTATACGATGGTTTAAACTAGTGAACAAATGACCTTTATGGCCGGTGTAACTATAATTCAAATTCATTATCATCATCACTACCATATCTCATGCATGTCATATAACAAAAGTCCAGTCAACAGTAAAACTCCCATATCTCATATATGTCATATAACAAAAGTCAAGTCTACAGTAAAACTCACATATTTAATGTATGTCATGTAACAGCTGTATAATTTTGTTTCATTAAATATTAAAATATTACACTGTGGCTATTAACATGCTGAACCTTTATTTCACTTCAACTTTTTTCATTAAAATACATGATAGTAATTCTAAACTTTCACAATGTCAGTCAAATTGAACAGGAATTTCAGTGAAATTTTGTATGTAACTCAATGAAACTGATATAAAAATTTAGTAAAATTTTTCATGAATTCTAGCCATAATTTCAGAGAAGTTGTACTCAAATCTCATCAAACCTTTGGTAAATTAATAAATGATTTTATCAGATAGTGCCAAATAAACGAGTGAAATCTGACTAATAGTTTGACCAAAATTTTCACTAAAATTTCAGTAACATTTTCACTAGGGAGCTAATAAAAAACAATACTCTGGTTTAACCTACCTTCTGGGAGACACATGTCATCATCAGAGAATGAGCCTTCCTCTGACCTTTCTTTTCTTTGTGCTTCTCTTTTCTGTATCCTTGCCCATAGTTCTAGAATAGAAAGTAGGGATATATTCTTTTACATCTGGTATGTAAGCAGGAATTTGGGCTACCAGTACCTCCAAATGAGAAGCAACCATGTCCTAATTCTAAGTACAACTATGTTTACCTATTATCTAACAAGTATACACCATCAATTTATATCAATGGTATTTACGTTTTAAACTTAAGGTGATGTGTATTAAGATTTCTTCCTTTCAAAATATTCATTCTACTTCCTAGTTGTCCTGTCTGCAAGAAATACAATAAATTTTTCTATATATTCTAATTTTCATCTAATTTATTTTTTCAAATACAATAATGTTTTGTATACTCTATGTTTTCAAACACTATACTTTTTTGTATACACTCTAATATATTATATACCCAAATATTTTATATAATCTTTTTTCCAGACAATGCAATTGTTTATACACTTCTTTTTCTCAGAAATTCTAATATTTTATACATTACCATTTCATATATCTTAAGCTTTCATATACTCCATTTTTTCACACACTTTAATATTGCAGTCACCATAATATTTTGTATAGATTTTAATATTGCAATCACCTTAATGTTTTTACAGACTTTAATATTGCATTCACCATAACATTTTTCACACACTTTAATTTTGCAGTCACCATAACATTTTGTATAGAGTTTAATATAGCAATAACCATAACATTTTGTATAGACTTTAATATTGCAATCACCATAACGTTTTAGTAGACTTTAATATTTCATACAAACTTGCTCAGAGTCTTACCATAAAAAATACCTTGCATAACATAAAAAGAATAATGATGCTCAATTCACACTGTCATGTATGGACATAGAAATTGTCCACTCTGTGGTCCATTTCACAGTAGACTCAATAACGTGTCCCTGAAAGGGTTGGTGTTCTAAGATTGGTACCATTTGGCTTAGTACCAAGCAGTCAACATAAGTAAAAACTCCATGTTGTTATGACCATCCATTCAGAAAGAGTAGCAATAACAAGATTTTCAAGATGGCCACTGTGTTGACTACACTGGCTGTGCAAGGAGACCCATTTTCAAGGACTCGAGTCATAAAAAGTCTTTTAGCAAAAACCACATGACCATCAATTTAGAATTTGTAACAATAACAAGATTTTCAAAATGGCAACTGTGACAGCCAAATTCAACAATAACAAGATATTCAAAATGGCAACTGTGACAGCCAAATTCAACAAAAACAAGATCTTCAAAATGACAACTGTGATAGCCAAAATCAACAATAACATGAATTTCAAAATGGCAACTGTGACAGCCAAATTCAAATATACATGCAGCACCATTTTTATTTAGGACAAAGTAGATATCATAAAACTTAAATAATGAATATTTTTCCCCAAAACTGATCATCATTTACAAAACATCATTCTTTTGGATATTTTCTTTTGTTTCTTACTATAAGGCATGTTATACCTGTACCTGTTTTTGTAGTTGTTGTTAGTAGAAAAAAAGTATCTATTGCTTGAAGAAGAAAAGAAAATTGACAGTTGTTTTCGTAATGAAAAATATTTTTGAAATAAATAAATTATGGAATAATTACTGGGAGTTGTTTTTCTTTTTGTGTTATATTGCATAAGGGGTTGTTGTGAGAGAGAGAGAGAGAGACAGAGAGAGACAGAGAGGGCAGGAAGGAAGGAGGGATAGAGATTATGCCTGCATTCTTTAATGGATTATGCTACAACAAATTGGAGTTTATAAAAAATCAAAATAATAGAATTCACACATGATGAGGTGTGCTTTTCAGCAACTGAGATCAAAAGTAATGATCTAGTAATGGCAGTTATTTCCTTTGTTTCTAGTCTCAAGACTGGGTACTACAGGAATGTACATACAGGCTCCATTTTTTACTTTTACCAAACTACAAATTTACTCATTGATTATGGAAATTTCATGCATGTGCAGCAATTAAACAATGAACCCTGCAGACAAATGCAGTGAATGAATATCACAACGTTAACATCATGATAAGTAAAATCACAGATGCAGCGAATGAAGGTAATGGTGTTATCATGCTGATAGGTAAAATTACAAATGTAGTGAATGAAGGTCAGGGTGTTATCAATCTGATAGGTAAAATTACAATTGTAGTGAATGAAGGTCATGGTCTTATCAATCTGATAGGTAAAATTACAATTGTAGTGAATGAAGGTCATGGTGTTATCATGCTGATAGGTAAAATTACAAATGTAGTGAATGAAGGTCATGGTGTTATCATGCTGATAGGTAAAATTACAAATGAAGAGAATGAAGGTCATGGTGTTATCATGCTGATAGGTAAAATTACAAATGTAGTGAATGAAGGTCTGGGTGTTATCATGCTGATAGGTAAATTACAAATGTAGTGAATAAAGGTCATGGTGTTATCATTCTGATAGGTAAATTACAAATGTAGTGAATGAATGTCATGGTGTTATCATGCTGATAAGTAAAATTACAAATGTAGTGAATGAAGGTCATAGTGTTATCATGCTGATGGGTAAAATCACAAATGTAGTGAATGAAGGTCTGGGTGTTATCATGCTGATAGGTAAATTACAAATGTAGTGAATGAAGGTCATGGTGTTATCAATCTGATAGGTAAATTACAAATGTAGTGAATAAAGGTCAGGGTGTTATCAATCTGATAGGTAAAATTACAAATGAAGAGAATGAATGTCATGGTGTTATCATGCTGATAGGTAAATTACAAATGTAGTGAATAAAGGTCATGGTGTTATCATTCTGATAGGTAAATTACAAATGTAGTGAATGAAGGTCATAGTGTTATCATGCTGATGGGTAAAATCACAAATGTAGTGAATGAAGGTCTGGGTGTTATCATGCTGATAGGTAAATTACAAATGTAGTGAATAAAGGTCAGGGTGTTATCAATCTGATAGGTAAAATTACAAATGAAGAGAATGAATGTCATGGTGTTATCATGCTGATAGGTAAATTACAAATGTAGTGAATGAAGGTCTGGGTGTTATCATGCTGATAGGTAAATTACAAATGTAGTGAATGAAGGTCATGGTGTTATCAATCTGATAGGTAAATTACAAATGTAGTGCATAAAGGTCAGGGTGTTATCAATCTGATAGGCAAATTACAAATGTAGTGAATGAAGGTCATGGTGTTATCATGCTGATAGGTAAATTACAAATGTAGTGAATAAAGGTCAGGGTGTTATCAATCTGAAAGGTAAATTACAAATGTAGTGAATGAAGGTCTGGGTGTTATCATGCTGATAGGTAAATTACAAATGTAGTGAATGAAGGTCATGGTGTTATCAATCTGATAGGTAAATTACAAATGTAGTGAATAAAGGTCAGGGTGTTATCAATCTGATAGGTAAAATTACAAATGAAGAGAATGAATGTCATGGTGTTATCATGCTGATAGGTAAATTACAAATGTAGTGAATGAAGGTCATGGTGTTATCATGCTGATAGGTAAATTACAAATGTAGTGAATGAAGGTCTGGGTGTTATCATGCTGATAGGTAAATTACAAATGTAGTGAATGAAGGTCATGGTGCTATCAATCTGATAGGCAAATTACAAATGTAGTGAATAAAGGTCAGGGTGTTATCAATCTGATAGGTAAAATTACAAATGTAGTGAATGAAGGTCATGGTGTTATCATGCTGATAGGTAAATTACAAATGAAGTGAATGAATGTCATGGTGTTATCATGCTGATAGGTGAAATTAAAATTGTAGTGAATGAAGGTCATGGTGTTATCATGCTGATAAGTAAAATTACAAATGTAGTGAATGAAGGTCATGGTGTTATCATGCTGATAGGTAAAATCACAAATGTAGTGAATGAAGGTCTGGGTGTTATCATGCTGATAGGTAAATTACAAATGTAGTGAATAAAGGTCATGGTGTTATCATGCTGATAGGTGAAATTAAAATTGTAGTGAATGAAGGTCACGGTGTTATCAATCTGATAGGTAAAATTACAAATGATGAGATGAGAATGAAGTTCACTGTGTTATCATGCTGACAGGTAAAGTTACAAATGTAGTGAATGAAGGTCATGATAATATCATGATGATAGGTAAAATTACAACATCATTGCATTTTACAGGTTTATAGGACTAGAGTACAACAACAACTTTCATGGAGTCTTTCTTCCCATTTTTTCCTGCATAGACAAACATACTTACTCTCATGTAGTCTTTCCTCCCAGTCCTTCTTTCGTAGGCTGACATAGTGCATCTCTCCCAATAGTCCAATAAACAGCTCCTCACCCTGGGATAGCTCTTCATTTTCCTTATCCCAGTTCTGCTTGGAGCGAAAAGCAGTCTGATCCTTTCTTTGACTGGTATCAGTACTTTCTACCTTGGCATCAGTCGGCTTGGGTAATGATGCTGAACCAGTATGTAGTGATTTTGACTGTTCACCTGCAATAATAATAAAACAAAATAATAATAATAATAATAATAATAATAATAATAATAATAATAATAATATTTTTAACCAATCAGAGTAAATCCTCTTTGGACATCAGTAAACAAAACAACTATTTGAACTATTAGAAACCAAAAAAATTGCAAAAGATTTGTGACAATACTTAAAAGTCACAATCAACGGAATAAAATACACGAGAACAGCTGTGGCATGAGAATCATTAACAGAATAAAATGATGAAGGAAACAAAATACAGCAACAAAAATTTTGCCACTGTCAATGACATACCTTATTACCAAACAAACATAAAAGATCATTTATTTTAAACTATAAGTGTGAAAGTCTGCAGAAAATCTGGAAAGACTCCTTTCCTATATGTGACTGTGAGTAGTCAGGAATAATATATAAACAGACTTAAAAAATTAGCGCTAGCAGTATTAAGGCAGCATGTCCATAAAATTCAATTAAGTGAATGAATAAGATTGGTACCTTCACAGGTACAAACAGCTGCATTAAATGTACCAGTGTGATGAATATTAAAAATGTTCAATCTGTTGCATGAAAAAACCTTTTTAACGAAAGAGGAACTTAATTTGCATCACAAGAGTTACACACAATTCAGTTTCATGTCCATAAATTGCCTTTAACAAGTAAGACATCAGTAAAAGAATTTCAGTCACAAACTTGAGAAATAGAAGAATATTGTCTCCAAGTTTCAGTTAAATAATATAATTTATAGTACATCCCCCATTGTAAGGCCCCTCGTTTTAACATGGTTCATGGTACAAGGCAGGTATGCCAAAGATACCATTATAAGGCCCCTTGTTATAACACGGTTTCTGTTACAAGCAAGGTATGTCATGGATTCCCATTATTTATAAGGTCCCTTGTTATAACATTCTTCCTGTTACAAGCAAGGTATGTCATGGATCCTACTACAAGGTTCCTTGTTATAACATGGTTTCTGTTTGATTATATAGAATGCTGCCTGTAAATTTGTCAATTCAGTTAGCTTTAGAGTCTAAATATAACATTTCATTTTGAGGTATTTATTTGTTTTTCCAAGTAGATTGATGTTTCCATATGCAAAACAAGCAGAGAAGAAATAAATCTCTGCCTAGTTTAATTTGTATTGTCAGCGTTTTAGTGCTGGTCAGGCAAGATACAGGCATTACAGAATGACACAAATCATCAGATTGTGAAGCTGATTACCATGACATATTAATAAAAAAGCTTGTAATCATTTACCCTTGATGAGGTAAATACTTTACATGATTCCATTAATTCAGCTTTCACCTGTTTCTGATTTTATAAATGGTAATATATCTGAATGTCTTCATAATTAACTCATCCTTATATGATCATGTTCATATACTGTTGCATTTAATGTATATGCACATTAAACCAACTAATAAATTAAATGTGGGCATTTAAGTAAAATAAAAAACCATCTTTAGTCAAAATTAGTTGGCAAAACAGAGCAAAGGCACAACATAGAAAGAATATGAGCAGGAAGATGGATATTAAATATTTTAAACAGTTTAAAAAATTGTTCTTCAGAAGAAATCTTTGTTATTTTTTATAGAAAATGTAACACTTTGAAAATACTTTTTTTGATTGTTCACTTTCTTAAATAAGTTCCCTTAAACAAGTACACTTTTAATAGCTCCATCTGGTTTTCTGTAAGATAAAACACGTTTCACTCTAGTTACAGTCATAAGAAAATCTGGAGCATTTACCATTTAGTATCAGATTGTGACTGCCAAGATTTGCTGTAAGGATCTATAGATGCTGATTCTTTTTTCCATTTCTTTCCAGATATTCAATATATAGACTGGTTCACTACCTAACTAACTTATAAATGAAATGAATCTTTTCGATAACTTTCAAGAAACCCATCTGTTTTCTTGGAAATGGGTCATACTCAGTTACTATAAATAGAAAATAAGTAAAGTATTCCTACGCTATTCTTACACAGCAGTCATAAAATTTATATGAGTGGCATTAAAGAGATGAAGAAAAAAAACAGAAACAATTTTTATTGCTTTTTATAAATTTCTTTTTTTAATGTAACAAACAAGCATAATTCATATGCAGTTTTGCAGAAAAAGTAATTTGGCAAAAAATAGTGTAATTATTATGCCAAAACCATAATGACTGACATGCATGCATCCATCTGTTCACTGAAGTAATGCATTCACTGCTGTCTCTGAAGTAATGTACATTGTGAAATTCCAAAACAGCATCTCAGTCATACTCATCCATAGTAATTGTAAATCCTTCTTTACGAACCCTCCATCTTTTTGTTAATAGTAATTTGCTTTTGATTCCAGTGATACAACTGAATTTCCTGACCATGTGATACAAATGAATTTCACAACAATGCGATACAAATGAATTTCCTGACCATATGATACAAATGAATTTCCCAACCAAATTTGGAAGTTTGTGTAATTTTTGCATGTAATTTTCACTAAGTCCAATGCCATAAATATGTTTGCATCACTTAAGTTGTCAATGCTTTCTTGAAACTGTTGACAATGGTAAGAAGCACAAAACATACATTGAGAATGAGGCACAAAGGCCAACATGAACATGTCAAGGCAGCTGCGTTATGTGTCCTCATGTGTCACAAGAACCAGTTGGCTTATGAATTGCTCTATATCTAACGGTACTTTCCTCTTCTCGCACTATCTCTAGGTTTATCATCCTTGTCATCTGCATACTTAATAATTGGTTTCCATATTCATCTACATGTGTAAAAATGTATGTGTAAAAATGTATGTTGACATGTATATGTGTGTACATGTATGTGTGTACATGTATGTGTACAAATGTAGGTGTTCTGCATCAGTCTCACTGCTAATGCATATATCTGTGTTCATTGTAAGATCCATTTGCTGCAAACATGGTAATGTTGAGTGTTTGTATATGAGAGATTATTATAATGGTTCATTGACAAAAACTTCATTCTGTTTTTTGAAACTGAAGCTTCATGTTTTCACAGCAGGTACAACAGCATTCTGTTGAAGGTACCATTCTTATGCACCTGTTCAGGTCTCATTAGGTCAATTTTATTTGTTTTCCAAATCTCAACTCTGGGTTATAAGAATAAAACTTTGGAAAGCTTCATGTTGTGTCATTTCCATAATATGTTTTTAATTTTTCTCCATTTTCACCTTTCACAAAGTTACACATCACAACTACATGGCATTTCCCCACTGACATCTTCCATTTTAACAAGATTCACTATTTGTTTAGTTCACTTATCTTTCTAACCTTTTTGCACCTCAGTTTTGAACCAGAACACCTTCCTTGATACTCCCAAAAAAGAAGCTACAGATGTGATTTCTCATACATCAGAACTGTCAAATTTTATTGCTGAGTGGTCTAAAGCGCTCTTTGTTACGGATCACTGCCATCTCACCTCTGCATGGGTTCGAATCTAAGATTTGGTTAATGTATTTATGTGAGAAAGCTTGCCAGTAGCTTCTCGTGGGTCGGTGGTTCTTTCCGAGGGTTTTCCTGGGTTCTTCCTCCACTAATAATACTGGCCGCCATGTATAGCCTATCGCGTGCTGGAAAATGGCATTAAGCCCTACAACAACAACAACAACATCAAAATAAAAAGTCTTTGAGCTGCGATAGACTTATATGGAAATTCAATAATTTTTTCTTTTATAGCTGCAATTCTGATTCTTTTTAATTGCCATAGTGAATGCAATGATTTGTGTATCCATAGATACAAAATTACACAAATAAAATGGTAAAACATATCAAATGTAGTGTAATATGAACATTTTCCCATATGTGTACAAAGGTTGGATGGACATCATGGGTTTGGACATTATGCACTAGTTTTATATTTTAGTAAATATTTTCTTTCTTTGCTGCAATACCATTATATTTTGTTGTTTTTCATGGAAGGTACATAATTCACAATAATCCTTTTATGTAAGGAAGTTTTGGTGGGGGTGGGGATAGATGTAACAGTTTTATGTCTCACAAAATATTTTATCTAAGTTAATAGTTAATATTGACTAAACCACTAATGCACTAGTTAAAACTTCGTCTGTATGTCAGTAGCAAACAACTATAAAAGAAGAAATAATAATTTAAAATACATCTGTATATTTCTAATTTTCATTGTATGTCAGTAGCAAACAACTATAAAAGAAGAAATAATAATTTAAAATACATCTGTATACACTGTATTTCTAATTTTCATTGTATGTCAGTACCAAACAACTATAAAAGAAGAAATAATTATTTAAAATACATCAGTATATTTGTTTCATGTAGTGGAAAAAGCCCCACATTGGTTTAAATAAATCAATGATTCTTAAAAAGTCTTACTTACATGTTATTTTAAGTGGCCCATTTATGACAATACAGGCAATATATGTGTGTGTGTGTGGTCTCCACTGACTCTTTTAATGCAACAGTCAAGTAGCCATCTTTTTAACCTGAACACTTTACCACCCATCAGTGCTGGTCTGCTTACATATTCTTACTAATCTTGTTAAATAAAAATTCTATCGCCTACTTTAAAACTCTGGCACTCAAATGACACCTGTTCCTTCCTCTTCTTTGATATGTAATTAAGATAATCCAGGGCAATTACTCACTTACTTAGGCACTATCTTGAGCACATGCCTTGGCCCACCTGCCAATGCATGACCTTTGATACTGGTTTTGTCTTTGCATTGTTATAATCAGGCAGTTTATGAAGTCTACTTAGTGTTACAAATATCTCATTGAGATCCAACATCAGTAAAAATAATTTCTAAATATTTTTTTGTATTTTTAAAGTTTAGCAAAATCTTAATTATCATTCTGAAAAATGGACCCACCGTCTCAAAAAAAGCATAAATATACCTGTTGCACAGCAAGTCCCATATTGGCCTGGGTACTAATTTTATTTGCTGCCTATTCCAGTAAGAAAATGACTAAATTTTATCTTTGAGGAAATAATTCATTTAAATTAAATAAAATTTTATATCAAATCATGCTATAACTTAGAGAATAAATAATACTAAATCCTATACATTATTCTGTTATATTTCATTGCTATTTATGTCTTTTTGCTTTTATTATAAGACGTATTTTGGAATTTATACTGCATGGTCACACCGATACTATGAAAACTATATGAGAGATAACTCCTATATGAATTGTATATATCAGTGTACGGTGGAATCACAATAAAGCGGCATACACCTTAGCTGTCATCGACATCATTATAAGGAGTACAATTACAATTTGAAAACACTATCTTATTATTATTGAACATGATGATGCCACTACCACCATAAGCAATACCTGTGTCATGCAATTAACAGGTATAATTGTAATATAAGGATATAATACCACCAAAAGTAATACCTGTGTCTTGCGATTAACAGACTTCAATTAACTTTTCAATAAGAATACATCACCACCAAGTAATACCTGTGTCTTGCAATTAACAGACTTCAATTAACTTTTCAATAAGAATACATCACCACCAAGTAATACCTGTGTCTTGCGATTAACAGACTTCAACTAACTTTTCAATAAGAATACATCACCACCATAAGTAATACATGTGTCTTGCGATTAACAGACTTCAATTAACTTTTTAATAAGAATACATCACCACCAAGTAATACCTGTGTCTTGCGATTAACAGACTTCAATTAACTTTTCAATAAGAATACATCACCACCAAGTAATACCTGTGTCTTGCGATTAACAGACTTCAATTAACTTTTCAATAGGAATACATCACCACCATAAGTAATACATGTGTCTTGCGATTAACAGACTTCAATTAACTTTTCAATAAGAATACATCACCACCAAGTAATACCTGTGTCTTGCGATTAACAGACTTCAATTAACTTTTCAATAAGAATACATCACCACCAAGTAATACCTGTGTCTTGCGATTAACAGACTTCAATTAACTTTTCAATAGGAATACATCACCACCATAAGTAATACATGTGTCTTGCGATTAACAGACTTCAATTAACTTTTCAATAAGAATACATCACCACCAAGTAATACCTGTGTCTTGCGATTAACAGACTTTAATTAACTTTTCAATAAGAATACATCACCACCATAAGTAATACCCATGTCTTGCGATTAACAGACTTCAATTAACTTTTCAATAAGAATACATCACCACCAAGTAATACCTGTGTCTTGCGATTAACAGACTTCAATTAACTTTTTAATAAGAATACATCACCACTATAAGTAATACATGTGTCTCGCGATTAACAGACATCAATTAACTTTTTAATAAGAATACATCACCACCAAGTAATACCTGTGTCTTGCAATTAACAGACTTTAATTAACTTTACAATAAGAATACATCACCACCATAAGTAATACATGTGTCTTGCGATTAACAGACTTTAATTAACTTTACAATAAGAATACATCACCACCATAACTAATATATGTGTCTTGTGATTAACAGACTTCAATTAACTTTACAATAGGAATACATCACCACCATAAGTAATACATGTGTCTTGCGATTAACAGACTTTAATTAACTTTAAAATAATACATTACACCATAAGCATTAACTGCATAGTGCAATTAACAGGTTTAACTGTAAAATAACATATTGCTTAACTATATAAGATAAATTTATAAATATAACATTACATAATTGTTTTCAAAGAAATCATGTCGAAAATAACTAGATGCCATATATACTTGTTTATAAATCAAATCCTACCACAATGTGCATTGACTCAGATCTGCAGTCAAAAACAAGCATAAATGATAGATACCTTATAAAAATGTTAATTTATCATTTCCTTGGATCCATGATGCATCCTGGTTAGCTATTATAAACTGTTAAACACACTGTTTAGACATATTCAAGACATCACTGGAATTATTTATTAATCTTATAACAACAGAAAACATGTTATGCTTTGCTACTCCATGAATTTGTGCATTTTGCAAACGAAATAAATTGTAGAAAAATCACTGCATAATATATTTCACCCCAGCTGCAGTAATTATTTTACTGCCAAGAAAAGAGAAATGTTTATTCAAGAGAGAGCGACAAAATCACATTAAATGTCTTCATTTGATGTTGTAAATATGTTCCAAAACATCCTATCACTTTCAATATTGATTCATTTGCTAAATTCAGCTGCATGATAAAATCGTCAATAGTATAAGATTTGTCTTCTAAGCCTCATTTAAACTAATATTTTAGTATGCACTAATAAAAACATAATTACTATTCAAGAAACTAGCTTTGTTAAACTTGAAATCTATCCCATCTAAAGCAAATGTGATGATGTTAAAATATCAAATTATATCCAATCCAACGCAGTTAAAATATCAAATTATATCCAATCCAAAGCAGTTAAAATATCAAATTATATCCAACCCAAAAGCAGCTAAAATATCAAATTATATCCAATCCAAAGCAGTTAAAATATCAAATTATATCCAATCCAAGGCAGTTAAAATATCAAATTATATCCAATCCAAAGCAGTTAAAATATCAAATTATATCCAATCCAAAGCAGTTAAAATAACAAATTATATCCAATCCAAAAGCAGTTAAAATATCAAATTATAATCAATCCAAAGCAGTTAAAATATCAAATTATATCCAATCCAAAGCAGAATAAATTTTGGTGTGCATTCACACAAACCAAAGCCAAACATAAACGTTAAACTGAACATCATAAGAAGTCTCTTATATAATTTAGAAAGCCAACACTTTACAAAAGGGTGAGCAAAATATGGCAAATTCAACCCGTGACATGGTTTTATCCATTAATGTACATCATAGGCTTTCAAAATCACTTTTGCCTGCATTAGAGCATAAAATAAGACTAATAACACTTTGCTTGTTACCAGTGAATAACAGATATAGCTCATCTTGTATGAGGGGGCCCCCGAGTGGCAGAGTGGTCTAAAGCGCTATCCATTACAGATCACTGCCATCTCGCCTCTGTCTGTGTGGGTTCGAGTCTAAGATTCGGCTAATGAAGTCGTGTGAGAAAGCTTGCAAGTAGCTTCTCATGGGTCAGTGGTTCTTTCCAGGGGGGTTTCCCGGGTTCTTGCTCTACCAACAATACTGACCGCCATGTATAGCCTATCGTGTGCTGTAAAATGGCATTAAACCCTACAACAACAACAACAACAACATCATCTTGTATGCTGAATAACACTTGTACCTGGATGGATAAAAACACTCTTATGGCCGAAAAACACTTGTTGCTTTACCATAAATTACTAAGTTTATACCCACAAAATAAAATGTATCTATTATTCACTGGGAACAAGCAAATATCCTTAGTTTCTTCTCAAATTACAAACTAAAACACAGAAAACATGCTAAAAAAGCATCAGAAAAGACCAATTTTTCTAACTTTATTTTACAAAAAGTCTTGGGTACACCCCTAGAACATAACCCACCAGCACCTGCATAGTGATCAACTACCAACAACATCACCATTTACACAAAAGTTGCCTGCCAAATTTCAAAATCCCTCCAATACAGGGAAAGCTTGTTTTTAAAATCCTTACTTCCTAACAAAACCAAAAACAATATAATGTTAAAAGTGGTAATAAATTTCTTACCATAAAGTACCAAGAGGGTCTATAGTCACTGTGTTTGTTCCAAGAAATCGACTTACAAATGATATCATAGCAGAAGATAAATCAGGGATCTAATGCTAAATCGAAAAGCTGCTATCCATGCTGCAAACAGCTGTCTTAGAAAATAAATGCAATTGCTGATTGCTCTGTTTACAACATGACTTCAACCAAATAAGAGGAAAAGGTCTTACATGCATGTGGTGTGGCAGGCTTTGAAACAGTCTTGGATTGACTGGTTTCACTGTTGGTCTCATCTTTGGAAGGAGATTTATCAGACTTGGCTGTATCTGCAGTCGGATTTTCACTGATGGTCTTGTCTGCAGTCTGACTGTCACTTGTGGTCTCGCCACCTTTTGTTTCCTTTCTTTCCTTCTCCCTTTCCTTTTCTTCGTTGTCAGACATATACTGGGGCTGAACTACAGTGAAAGACTTGCCAGACATTCCACCAAGTACATTGATGCGACATCTTAACACCTCAGATATGGCTCTATGGAAGGAAAATCAATGTAGTTGTATAGAAAAAAAATAATGTAAATGCATTGATTGAATTTACATACTATTGGAAGCAGCATTTTTCATCAGACCACAACTTCTCCAATACTTCAAGTCTACTTTGATTTATTTAAGTGTCCTGATTTACTGCACATCAACAACAACTGAAGCTTTTATTGTACTAAGACAAGCAACATGCGGGGGCCCCGAGTGGCCGAGTGGTCTAAAGCGCTGTCCGTTACGGACCACTGCCATCTCACCTCTGTCTGTGTGTGTTCGAGTCTAAGATTCGGCAAATGTAGTTATGTGAGAAAGCTTGCCAGTAGCTTCTCATGGGTCGGTGGTTCTTTCCGGGGTTTGTCCGGTTTCTTCCTCCACCATTAATACTGGCCGCCATGTATAGCCTATATTGTGCTGAAAAATGGCGTTAAACCATAAAAAACAAACAAAACAAACAAGCAGCAAAAACTGTTACTGCAAGTTTCTCAACTGAGACATTAAGTCCCTTTCTTCACTAATTAAACCTAAAAAATATTCAATATCAATGACCATCAGTACCTTTGACCATCAGTACCCTGAACATCAGTACCTTGACAATCGATACCTTGACCATCAGTACCTTGACTATCAGTACCTTGATCATCGCCATCAGTACCCTGACATTCGGTACCTTGACTATCAGTACCTTGACCAATGCCATTAGTACCTGACCATCAGTACCTTCACTATCAGTACCTTACACTGAAACTGAGCCAACAATGGAGCAAATCTTAAATAATTCAATTACCAAATGATTCCTCATTTTAGTTTAAATTAAAAACCGTTTGGAAATTTATATTATGGTACTAGCAACATCAATGCTGTCCACAAAAATGATCAAAATGTTTTCTATACTTTAAAGATTTTTGTATAGGCATAATGCCATTCCAGCACATGACACATGGCAGCCAGTATCCTGAGAAGAGCTACCAAGCCAGAAAAGTAATCACTAGGAAGCTTTCTCATTTTAAACCAACAGTAACCAAGTCAAGACTCAAACCTGACACAGTGTTAAGATGTCAAGACTCAAACCCACCTAACACAGTGGTAAGATGTCAAGACTCAAACCCACCTGACACAGTGGTAGGATGTAAAGACTCAAACCCACCTGACACAGTGGTAAGATGTCAAGACTCAAACCCACCTGACACAGTGGTAAGACGTCAAGACTCAAACCCACCTGACACAGTGGTAAGATGTGATTAACTTGTAAAAGCAAATGCCTTTGACAACTTAGTAACCTGGGGACCCTCTTTGCTTTCAGAGGTTAAACAATATTATACATTAATAATCACCTATCAGTAAAGATCTGCTGTCACATAATGAAACAGAAGATCTAGGTCTATGTAGTTTTTAGGTACAATTACTAGAACAAACAACACAGACCCTTATATACTAGCACATAATGAAACAGAAGATCAGTCTATGTAGTTAACAGTTTGACTTGACTCATAATAAAATGGAACCTGCGACCACCCGCATCCATGGCAGATGCTCTAATCTAGGCCACCAAAGCAGTCCGCACAGTGTTTGTTTGTTTTTTTATTTGTTTGATTAGGATTTTTAACGTAGGTTTAACAATTTTTTAGTCGTATTGCTATGATGTCTGCAGTGAGACAATTTATTGTGATGTCTAGTACTCAGGCTGTACTACATTATAAGGTGGTTTCAATAATCAGGCAGTACACTCAGTGACTAACGGAAATTGTTATAATGAATGACTACTGTACTTCATCAGAAAGTGGTCGAAATAAGGCAGTATAATCCATGAGTGTTATAATGAGTGAGTATTCTACTTCATCATAAAGTGGTCTAAATAAGGCAGAATAATCCATGACAGTGTTATAATGAGTGAGTACTCTACTTCATCATAAAGTGGTCTAAATAAGGCAGTATAATTCATGAGTGTTATAATGAGTGAGTATTCTACTTCATCATTAAGTTATCTAATAAGGCAGAATAATCCATGACAGTGTTATAATGAGTGAGTACTCTACTTCATCATTAAGTGATCTAAATAAGGCAGCATAATCCATGACAGTGTTATAATGAGTGAGTACTCTACTTCACTTTTAAGTTTTATAAATAAGGCAGTATAATCCATGACAGTGTTATAATGAGTGAGTACTCTACTTCATCATCAAGTTATATAAATAAGGCAGTATAATACATGACAGTGTTATAATGAGTGAGTACTCTACTTCATCATAAAGTGGTGTAAATAAGGCAGTATAATCCATGACAGTGTTATAATGAGTGAGTACTCTACTTCAATTTTAAGTTATCTAAATAAGGCAGTATAATCCATGACAGTGTTATAATGAGTGAGAACTCTACTTCATCATTAAGTTATATAAATAAGGCCGTATAATCCATGAGTGTTATAATGAGTGAGTACTCTACTTCATCATTAAGTGATCTAAGTTAGGCAGTATAATCCATGACAGTGTTATAATGAGTGAGTACTCTACTTCATCATTAAGTTATCTAAATAAGGCAGTATAATCCATGAGTGTTATAATGAGTGAGTACTCTACTTCACCATTAAGGTATCTAAATAAGGCAGAATAATCCATGACAGTGTTATAATGAGTGAGTACTCTACTTCATCATTAAGTTATCTAAATAAGGCAGAATAATCCATGACAGTGTTATAATGAGTGAGTACTCTACTTCATCATTAAGTGATCTAATTTAGGCAGTATAATCCATGACAGTGTTATAATGAGTGAGTACTCTACTTCACCATTAAGGTATCTAAATAAGGCAGAATAATCCATGACAGTGTTATAATGAGTGAGTACTCTACTTCATCATTAAGTTATCTAAATAAGGCAGAATAATCCATGACAGTGTTATAATGAGTGAGTACTCTACTTCATCATTAAGTGATCTAATTTAGGCAGTATAATCCATGACAGTGTTATAATGAGTGAGTACTCTACTTCATCATTAAGTGATCTAAATAAGGCAGTATAATCCATGACAGTGTTATAATGAGTGAGTACTCTACTTCATCATTAAGTTATATAAATAAGGCAGTATAATCCATGACAGTGTTATAATGAGTGAGTACTCTACTTCATCATAAAGTGGTCTAAAAAAGGCAGTATAATCCATGACAGTGTTATAATGAGTGAGTACTCTACTTCACTTTTAAGTTATCTAAATAAGGCAGTATAATCCATGACAGTGTTATAATGAGTGAGTACTCTACTTCATCATTAAGTTATATAAATAAGGCAGTATAATCCATGAGTGTTATAATGAGTGAGTACTCTACTTCATCATTAAGTTATCTAAATAAGGCAGTATAATCCATGACAGTGTTATAATGAGTGAGTACTCTACTTCATCATTAAGTTATCTAAATAAGGCAGTATAATCCATGAGTGTTATAATGAGTGAGTACTCTACTTCACCATTAAGTTATCTAAATAAGGCAGAATAATCCATGACAGTGTTATAATGAGTGAGTACTCTACTTCATCATTAAGTTATCTAAATAAGGCAGAATAATCCATGACAGTGTTATAAGGAGTGAGTACTCTACTTCATCATTAAGTGATCTAAGTTAGGCAGTATAATCCATGACAGTGTTATAATGAGTGAGTACTCTACTTCATCATTAAGTTATCTAAATAAGGCAGAATAATCCATGACAGTGTTATAATGAGTGAGTACTCTACTTCATCATTAAGTTATCTGAATAAGGCAGAATAATCCATGACAGTGTTATAATGAGTGAGTACTCTACTTCATCATTAAGTGATCTAAAAAAGGCAGTATAATCCATGACAGTGTTATAATGAGTGAGTACTCTACTTCATCATTAAGTTATCTAAATAAGGAAGTATAATCCACGAGTGTTATAATGAGTGAGTACTCTACTTCATCATTAAGTGATCTAAGCAAATCCATGACAGTGTTTAATGAGTGAGTACTCTACTTCATCATTAAGTGATGTAAGTAAGGCAGTATAATCCATGACAGTGTTATAATGAATGAGTACTCTACTTTATCATAAAGTGATCTAGATAAGGCAGTATAATCCATGACAGTGTTATAATGAGTGAGTACTCTACTTCATCATTAAGTGATCTAAATAAGGAAGTATAATCCATGAGTGTTATAATGAGTGAGTACTCTACTTCATCATAAAGTGGTCTAAATAAGGCAGTATAATCCATGACAGTGTTATAGCGAGGGAGTACTGTAATGCTTGTAGAGCTTTATCAATACCTACCCAAGAATGATATGTTCACCCCATTCTCCATCTCTGCTCATTCGACCCAGGTAATGTTCCCATGTTTCATTAGACAGGAAGTGCTCAAGTGGTGTACCATCTCGCTATGAGAAATAAAATAAAGATCACATGACAATGAATTCAATTCAAATCTGATAAAATCGCTCACTAGTATAGATTACTAAATAGGCATTACGTCTAATCTTTTCACACAGCCAGTTATTAAAGAATTGACATTTTACTAACTGGTTTGTCTTCTAAATTGGACCAAGTAAACAATGGCTGGGCTTAGTAAATCTTTACTATGTATTCAGGCCTGGTCCAAGTACTGTACATAGAAATTTGAACCTCAAGCTCTTCAATTTGCAAGCTGGAATGTGCACTCAATGTGCACAAACATCTCTGATGACCTAAGGGCGGTGAACGACACCAGGAGGATGGCCATAATTAATAGAGAGCTCACCAGACTAAATATCAGCATAACTACCTTCCAGGAAACCAGGCTCATCTCTAGCAGCTCCTTCAGAGAAGAAAACGCCACCTTCTTCTGAAAGTTTCGGGAACCTGAAGAGCCCTACCAGCATGGACTTCGCCATCAAAAACACCCTCCAGGCCTTAATTGAGCCTCCCTCAAGGGACACTGAGTCTGTCAAAATCATCCATGTCTACTCCCCCACCATGCATGTCTTCAGAAGACATAAAGGATCTTTTCTTTTGGCAACTGGACAAACAGATCAAGGTATGCCCCAAAGATAAACCACTATTCCAACTTGGTAATTTTAATGCCAGAGTAGAAATAGTCCATGAGTCATGGCATACTTGCCTCGGTTATTATGACACTGAAAAAATCAAAGGAAATGGTCAGAGACTGTTGGAGCTGTGCACCTACCATGACATGTGCATCACAATCACCTTCTTCAAGTGTAAGCCACAACATAAAGTGTCATGGAAACACCCCAGGTCTCATTGGTGGCACCAGCTTGACTTGGTCATCACCAGGTGCTCTGCCCTTAACAATGTCCTCACATCCAGAACTTACCACAGTGTATACTACAACTCTGACCACGTCCTCATGAGCAGCACGGTGCTCTTACAGCTACACACTACACTGATCAAAACCAAAAGGGCACCCTCACATCAACACTGCATAGATGTCAGTCCCTTCCAAGGTGTAGGGGTTTTGAGTCTGCCCTGGACCTGCCAGAACACAATGCCACAGCTAAGTGGAACGCCATGAAGAGTGCCATCTACAGCATAGCTATGTCCACATTGGCAAGAAGGAATGGCCTAGCCAGGACTGATTGAATGCACACCTTTCAAGGATGGAACCAATAATAGAGGACAAACAAAAAGCATTCATAGCTTATAAAAAATGCCCTAATGAACAGATGATTGCTGCCCTCAGAAAAGCCAGAAGCAACACCCAACACATCACTAGACAGTGCATGAATGAGTACTGGCAGCAACTGTGTGAAGGAAACCAGTGCAGTGCCATGTCTGGAAACATCCAAGGTATGTACAGTGGCATCAAGAAGGCTCTACACCCTACAGTGAATGCCTTTGCCATCCTCAAATCTCTGATGGCAGAGATTATCACAGACCATGAACAACATATGGCCAGATGGTGTAGCGCTACTCAGAGCTGTATGTCAGTCACCGATGCAGCCTTTAGCAGCATATGGAAATTGCCCACCAGGGAGGAGCTCAACAAAGTGCCCACCTTAGAGGAGCTCAGCAATTCTATTGACTCCCTCCCAAACGACAAAGCACCAGGTACTGACAGCATCCCACCTGAAGCTATCAAATGTGGGAAACCAACACTGCTTCAGGGAGGAAGGAGCATTCTGGTGCCAACCCTTTTCAGGATCTTCTCCCTGCTCCTGTCCTATGCCTTCAACTCATTCATTGATGGCATGCAAAAAAAAGGAGCTTTCAATCTAGGTTGCTGATGTGAAGGGACAATTTGGCCTGAGTCAAAAGAACTTGAGAGTTATGCCCCCTTGCTCTAAGTGATCACTGGCATTGAATTTGAACACAAAGGAGTGTTTGTTTATTTGTTTGTTCGATTATGATTTTTAACGTAACCTTAACAATTTTTCAATCACATCAATAAGACGTCTGCAGTGAGGTAATTTATAGTGATGTCTAGCACTGGGGCATCATGCCACAGACATGTAGCATGATGTTCCACCCAGTCACATTATCCTGACACCAGGCTGACCAGTCCTAACACTAATCTCTTAATGCTGAGCGTCAAATGAGGCAGCTGTTAGTACCATTTTTGTAAGTCTTTGGTATGACTTGGCCAAGGATCAAACCCATGACTGACCGCTTCTGCGGTGGACACTCTATCCACTAGACCACTGGAGCAGTTGACAAAGGAGTGAAGCTTAGTAGCATTCTTAGGGAACCCACTCAGGAATTCAATTCCAAATTCATCCACCAGTGCAAATGATGTTGAAACCTTGGTCCTAGAGTAATTTGGGCTGACGGAAAATTTGTGAAGTTTCCACCTTGTGAAAAGGAGGAACTGTAGAGGTCGAATGGGTAGTAATCCTAGTGGGGACCAAGTCAGCAATGATGTTCAAAGTTCCAAAATAGAAATAAGTAAAGGTGAACATACAAGTATGTTTCTGCCTTAATGGTGCCAGAATTTAAGCCTGAACTAAGTTTCTGGTTTGTTTGGAAATTTATCCCCACATAAACAAAGTCCTGAGATGGAAGAAGTTCTGACTTCTTGAGGATGGGCAGAAAACTCATTTGAGTTATCACAGACCATTAATGGAAAACAGCCTGATGAAAGGATTGAACCAGGGTTTTGTGGATCAGCCAATCATCAAATTCTTGAGAATCAGTGTTCCATGTCACTGGAGGTATAATGCTACTACATCCATAATTGAAAGGTCTGGGTGCAGAATAGGAAGTCTTCCCAAGCACCATGAACCTGACTGATGAGAAGGTTTAGTTTCAGTGAGGTTGTGTGTTGGATTGGGGCTGGATGTGTTTGTTAAACTTGGACCTTGATGGCGATTCACATTTCCATTTTCCTGGTTGTTTGCAGGCCAGGAGCAGCTGAGAAAGAGCAATGTTAATGGTCCAACAAGTCTTGGAAAGCCACTGAAGGGAAGAGCCCCCAAAGCAGCTACAGCTTCAAATCAAGAAGCCATAAAAGGGTCTTATTATGGTTAAGCAACTTTTAAAAAGGGATTGGCCAGCCAAGACATTGCCGAGTTATATTTTGGCCTGCTGCAAACCTCTCAGAAATGTCATGGATACTGAAGAAATGAGGAAGAAATAATAGGTCTGGTTATAAATGTACCCCTAAGATTTGTTTCCAAAATGGAGACTATTTTCTTGGAATGTCTGCTCAAGGGTTTTGGGCACAATTCTGGGGGTAATAAGCAGTAGACTTTATTTACTGGCATATCAAAGGACCAGGTGAGAGCAACATGCTTAAACAGTTCTCTATATCCTTAATTGGAGAAGCAAACACACTTTTATGGTGCTCTACTCTCCTGATGAGAGAAAGCAGCATGCATGTATGTTGCTCCACCTCCCTGATGAGGGAAAGTAGACACCAACATGCTTGGTGGTGCTCTATCTCCCAAATGGAAGAACCCTCAAATACAGCATAAGCAGTGGACCTCCCATAAATTCGTGGGACTCTAGAATATTCTTCTGTGTGGAAAAGCTTAGCTTCTAACTGAGATTTGGGGGATCTATGACTGAGACTTGGGAGATCTATGACTAAGATTTGGGAGATCTATGATTGAGACTTGGGAGATCTATGACTAAGATTTGGGAGATCTATGATTGAGACTTGGGAGATCTATGACTAAGATTTGGGAGATCTATGACTGACACTTGGGGGATCTCTGTGAGACTTTGGGGATCTATAACTGATACTTGCAGGATCCCTATGAGACTTGGGGAATCTATGAGACTTGGGGAATTTACGACTGAGACTTGGGGATCTATGATGGAGACTTGGGGGATCCATGTCAGAGACTTGGAAGATCTATGACGGAATAAACCAAAAAATTCAGATGATAAGAGGGAGGGAACATTTCATTTTCTCCTTCATCCAAAAGACTGGCTGGAATCAGAAGGCTTCCATTTTTCTGAGATCTATAACCAAAAATGTGTACAATGATTGCTTTGTATACACTCTGAGCAATGGATACAGTCTGGGTAAATGTCCTAGTGATCTAAGAGCCATTCTTGTGGCCACACTGACCTACAAACTGTTGACATTATTCTGCCCATTTAAAGTAAAGGAAACAATGACACTATATATATATATATATATATATATATATATATATATATATATATATATATATATATATATATATATATATATATATATATACACAGAGAGAGAGAGAGAGAGAGAGAGAGAGAGAGAGAGAGAGAGAGAGATTATAATATTTGTAAACAGTCTGTACAAAATATGCCAATTGTATACACTAGTTAAATAATTGGTGACCCATTTACTCTGAATATTTCCTTTTTTGGTACAGATGTTTATTGTTGTAAACCTTTCGAGGAAAACAAATATAAATAGTAAAATACACATGGAATTGCTGTGAGAATGAGAGCCAACTCACCTCACGGATTATTATAAATATAAAACAACATTAACAACCCAAGTATTTTGTGCTGTCAATATTTTTTCTAACAAAGAACGAGAACTATGCTATTTTCTCGTTGATGCATTTCTTATTTCACAACTAAATAAAACCTGTGTATCTTAGTGGTACATTTTAGAAATTTTTTTTTACCCAAACCACATAAATGGCAAGATACATGAGGTACTGCCCATTAAAGAATTAGAATTTTGAATAAAATAATTAACTGGCATAGATTTTTAATAACCAAACAGATAGTACAACACCAAGATATTCCCCAAAGAAAAACTGAAGCTGGAAAAACCACATTATGTGTTGGGCATGGGTCCTACAGGCAGATTGTCTCAGGTGAATTGACTATTAAAATCCAAACAGCATGGTATCTTTGAAAAACGTAATGGTTCTATATATTACCAAAGTAGCAAGACCGTAACAATTTTCACTCTGGGAGAAAATCTATTTACATTAAATGGATGGTGGGTTTTTTTGCATGAAAAACTGTAATGCTACATAATATGATCCAACTCAGTCATAAGCATCTTTTTTGATTAATCTTTCCAAAATTGAGATTATTGTAAACATGTGAAGAACATTATGAATGTCTCCTGAAAGCATAGCTGTTAATTTAAGATTATGTTCTTGGTCCATGTTTCAATATTTTGGGCAAGACTGAAGTACAATATAGTGTCTTTGTGATACCGATATACTTTTGGTGTCACCCAGAATATAGAACAGCACCAACACCATACTATCTTAATGGCTGTCAGAATAAAAAAGGAATTGCTTGCTTGTCCTTTTTAAGAGAATTTGACTATAGTAAGAATACTACATGGTTAATTCCCAAATATCTGTATTAACAATACCCTATTTCTCAGCACTGATTTTGTGATCACCAAAACCTGATGTAGTAACAATGTAATAACTACTTTGCTCTCCACCAAGAACATGAAGTAACAATACCTTATCTTCTAGCACTGATTTGTTTTCTTCAAAATCTGATGTAGTAACAATACTACATAGCTCTCCACCAAACCCATGTAGTAACAATACCCTATTTCCCAGCACTGATTTTGTGATCTCTAAAATCTGATATAGTAACAATACTACATAGCTCTCCACCAGGCCCATGTAGTAACAATACCCTATTTCCCAGCACTGATTTTGTGATCTCTAAAATCTTATGTAGTAACAATACTACATAGCTCTCAAGCACGCCCATGTAGTAACAATACCCCATCTTCCAGCACTGATTTGTTTTCTTCAAAATCTGATGTAGTAACAATACTACATGGTTCTCCACCAAGTCCATGTAGGAACAATACCCTATCTTCCAGCACTGATTTGTTTTCTTCAAAATTTTACGTAGTAACAATACTACATATCTCTAAACCAAGCCCATGTAGTAGTAACAATATCCTCTTTCCCAGCACTGATTTGTTTTCTTCAAAATCTGATGTAGTAACAATACTACAAAGCTCTCCACCAAACCCATGTAGTAACAATACCCTATTTCCCAGCACTGATTTTGTGATCTCTAAAACCTGATGTAGTAACAATACTACATAGCTCTCCACCAAAACCATGTAGTAACAATACCCTGTCTTCCAGCACTGATTTGTTTTCTTCAAAGAACACAAACACAGCAGTTAAAATTTACAACAGTAATATCAATACATAATGTTGAAATTGCGTATGACATAGCAATGATACACATACGAAGAGGTCATAAAAGTAAGTCCACCTTAATTGATAAGATTAATCAAGATGGACAAAAATAATGACAGTTCTTATTCAACTTTGAGGTACAATTGATTTACCCTTCAGAAAAGATAGAATAAGAATATAAATTGTATAAACAAAACCACAATTACAACAGCATCTTTTTCAACTAAAAATTAGACTACAAAAACTGTTCATTTTGCTAGATTGATCAGCTCAGAAACAACTAAAACCATTCTTGGATTAGTGTGTTTGAAATATGTTGCAATTAATGCTTGTCTTGATTATTGGAAAAATATTTTCAAGTGATGATGCAAATCAGGACATATTTGATATTTTGTGTGCTCCCAGTACATGTGTATATGAATGTGATAATATCACTATATTGCCAAGTTGGGGTCTGCTAGGTGTTTTAGACCTTGTTAGGATATATTCAGTTTGAAATTAGAATATTTTCTCCTAGCTGAGATGAACTGAGCATAGATTTACATTAGCTGGGATCAGCACAGAATATGCACTAACTCTGGGAGTAGTCTTAGTCTAGCACAGATGATACTTAAGCTGGGATCATGCTCAAAGTACAGTGTCATGATGGGACCTAGCAACAAGATTACTAAATGTGTCTATAAGACTGTAAATTAAAGTCATTGTAGTAATATTACTTTTTTAGAAGTCTAGATAATTCAGTTTACAATCTTAGAACCAGTTGCATAAGCCTGTATTATCATCATGTTTAACAACCATACAAACTTCTACAACTATATCTTAATATTCTTTACTCAATTACTATAAATCCTTTTTTCCTATTTCACTTGAATGTATGCATGAATGTCAAATGAACAACAAGCAACTCTTCTTTTGACCTTTTTTATGTCTCCTAAGGTTTCCTTTCATTTTGTCACCATAAGAATAAAATAAATCAAATAAAAAATCATGTAAGTACCTTTCTGTTACATAGAAAAAGAACATGATTTTTGTATCAGTCCTTCTTAAACATATAACATATCTAATTAAATTTAAGGTAATTCCTGAATACATTTACATACCATTTCACAACATTTAATATTTGCTTATACCAAGAGGTCTTAAAGTTAAATGTGACTAGTTATATATTTTATGTTTATATAATATTTGGATACAAAGAAAGATGTCATTTGTACATCAAGTTTGTTATCTTGAAGACCATGATAATCTTTCTCTCCATGATCAATACAGATAGATACCTAACAAGTGTATCACCTTAAAATGAATAATGAGCATTGTTTTATATAGTAAGGGCTGTTCCATTAAAACATACTTGTGACCTAGGGAAGGCACTTTTAAAGTGGGGTACTCATCCATAGATGCAATTTAGAAATTTCTTATCATTTTAGATTGAACTCGTTGAAATCAAAGTACCCTGGCATAGATTAAAAAAGATGCATTCCCTGGGTACCATGTACGTTTAAATAGAACAGCCCTAATGGTTATAATAACACAATCATATCTTCATAAAGAAGCAAACAATAACAAATGCATATACTGCATTTACAAAATAGTACAAAATACTTTCTATATAGATTATATCATAAATTTCATTTTAGCATTAAAGATTGAAAAAGGTTTTAAACGTTGCTCAAAACAGTGATGCCTTGAAAGGATCAAGCCAGTCTCATAAGGAAAATAAATCACACAGGTTGTACAGCAATTTAATTTAAATCTGTCATATTATGATTAATATCAAATTTGCAGTTGTGTCTCATAGTGCCAAGAAATTTAGATTTATTTTAAATAATTTCTTATTTGAGTATCTAGACTCTCCTTGTTAATAACTTTCATTGAAATTGTATCTTTGGTGACATGTCCCAAAAAATTTACACACTAGATAACCTGTATCTATAATCTGTTTGTCTTTCCTATCAATCCTAATTGACATTTTGCTGATGTTGTATGTAAATTTCTCTTGCTGCACTTTTGCTAGTCGTTCTTTACAAAATATAAACTGTTTTCATCCGAAAAGATGTTCAGATAAAATGTTTGGTGATTGTATTCAACAGTTGATAACTCTTGGTCTGTGCCTTCTGATCCTTTTTCTTCCTGCAATCAGAGTTAGAAAAAAATTAATTTGCTCCTTCCAATTTACAAAACAACTGCATAAAAATTAAAGATGAAATAATTTAGACTCTAATCTTGAGAAATATGCACTTCAAAGCTTATTTATATTTAATTTTCTGTCACAAATGTGCTAAAGACAAAAGGCTCAAAGACCTGCTATATGAGTGAGTAAACCTAAGTAAACTTTACATCGGCATACAGAAAAGTATCATGGGAATACATTTTAGGCATTATTGGTTTGTATTGAATTGTAAAGTGGAATTTAATGACATTATTCAGAGTCATGCCAAATAATAACTAATATTTATTTGCATAAATATAAAATTAATAATTAGTATACATTTGGAATTAAGCTCACAAATCAAGTTGACACTGACACTGATCCTTTAGACTTATGTAAGGATTTGTATGATCAGTTAGTTATTCAATATAAATTCAAGTAGTGTCCTGCATACAGAGAATTGAGAAATTTAACTGATCAGGAAGACAAATGGATATTAGGTTGGCCTATCAGTAACTATCATGCAGAAATGCACCATTAAATGAGAAAGCGATACATTATTCTATTTTTTTAATACTAACTTCACATTTTCTTCGCATCTTTGAGTGTTCTTCATTACATCTGTTTTGTTTCAAAATCACTTTGCTTGCAGTTCTTTATATTATTTTGGAAAATAATATTTATGGATTTGATTCTCTAATTGGTTATTTCTTTATTCACTGTCACTGAGATAATGATCAGTCAAATATATGGTTACTTTTAATCCCCTGAGTAAATGGTAAGCCAGTAATAGAATAATGAGAAAAACTAGAAATCTTTCATCAGAGACAAATCTGGTTTTAAATTTAATGCAGAATGTGCATTAACAAAAGAAAATATGTATAAATACTTCTGGCACTCTAATCTCAATTTTAGGTTGAATTTATTCTAACCCAAGCAATCCAAATGGTTAGTATAAAATTACTTATGTTTGTTTTCTGGAGTGTGTTGACAACCTTGACAATGAATAAATGATGAGAAAAGAGGTGATTCGGAGTCAAAAAATAATTTATTCATTCCTCTGCACACATTTTATTCATTTGAGTATATTCCAAATATGACTTCAAGAAGAATTATCTTAAATCCATTTCACCTGCTAACCATCTGTCCTTTTGTCATCACCTATAATTAATTAACTTCCTCATTTTGTATCATATGTTTTGCACACACACACACACACACACACACACACACAAATAGTTCTCTGAGAAAACAGCAAGCTTAAATAAATTCTTAAATCTAATACACAACTAGCTGACACTAATGACAACAGGGAATTTGGTCAGTTACACATAGGTTGACCACTTTGTCTTGATTTATGGTTCTCACATGTCTTTATTAGGGTTGTAATGGTGATTTAGTAACATCCCCCACTGAGGTCAGAATTGGGTAAAGGATAATACTGAATTTAATAGTAATCAGTTACTAAAATGTACAGTAAATACAACTGTACCCATTTATCATGGTCAGCTGCTCCACAAAAAGAAATGATTAAATATATCAAGGATTTAGAAAACTATATACCTACAAATTATATTTCCCATCTTCTTCCGAGTTAAATACAATACAAACAGATACAAAAAAAATTTGCCCTGTAATATTTGCATCTACCTTAACTTGTTGCATGTATTTTGTATTCTTCAGTTTGCATTTATGTTTTTAAAAAAAAAACAAATAATGATGATGATTATTGTTTCTGCTATTGCTCTTGTTGAGGTCATCCCATAGTTAAGTCCCTCTTTCCATGGGATAAAGATTTGTAGGTAATATTCTGAAGTTGAAGAAACAAATGATCTGGATAAGTGAACATGCATATTGTCTCAAGGGCATCAATATACCTACTAGAACTTGTCCGAAACTAAATTAAGACGTCCAGTTAAAATTTTTGGAATTGGCTGGATTGGTCATAAGACTGTTATAATGTAGCACTAACACTTGCATGGACACAATCTTTTCAAAGTCTATTTGTATGTATTTCAAAAGTCAAAAATACTTTATACCCTTGCTCACATTCACTAAGAACATACTGACAGATAATTAATTTGTAAGTGTTTGCCATGCAAGTTAGCACCTGCCTCAGATGCAGGAGGTTGTGGGTTCGAACCCCAGCCAAGCCATACCAAAAACTTATAAAAGTGATATTAACAGCTGCCTCACTAGGCACTTGGCATTAAGAGGTTAGTGTTAGGACTGTCTGGCCTTGTGTCAGGATACTGTGACTTGGTGGGATGGTGCCCAAGTGCTAGACATCAGTATAAACTGCCACACTGCAGACATCGTAACAATATGACTAAAAAATAGTTAAGGCTATGTTAAAAATCCAAATCACACACACATTACCATGCAAGTTGATTCCATTTTCTATTGTTTCTGATGTTTTGTTTCATTTCCATCTGTCTCATTCCTTGGTTGTTTCAATGATGTTTGCTAAGAAAAAGAAAAATAAAATTACAAAGAAATATGATTTTAATTGACCAGAAATTCACTTATAAAATGCCCTGAAAGAATATTTACTGATATATATATAAAGGCATTCTTAAGCTAATGAAGAATCTGCAGCTGAATTAAAGTCGATATATTTTACATAATTGATACAGATAATCACATCTACTTTCTAAATATATTTTGAAAACGAAAAATAAATATTACTTGGAAAATCTATTATAAAATATTCATCCATCTTTAAAAGAAAATAATTTACTAGTTTTGCATTAACCAGTTTGATGTAAATTTTTGTTGATGGAAATTACGTTATATAAGATTAAAATAGTAAACTAAAAATATAACTATCAAATTAAAAGAAAATATTAAATCGATTCTGTCAAATATCATAATCATAACATTGAAAAATACCTTTACATGCTGTCTGACTGCTTCTGCAAATATCTGAAGTATCTTCTTTTCTGTCATCAAAACATCTTTTGACACAAAAGATTGTCTTTTATCCCCCACTTATTTTTCTCTGCCATTTGGCTCTTTTATTGGCACCTCATGGTATCTATCCAGCATATCATGCTGGTAGACTACTGTGTGACTTCACTAAGGATGGAGTTTAAGAAATGTCCAGGCAAAATGATATGTTTCCTTTTATGAGAAACCCAGTTACTATACCATAACTTTATTCAATTCATAGAAAACTGACCTTATTTTACATTCAGAGTGAAGCTCTTTTCAAAAGGAGTGGGTTAACATTAGAGGCAGCAAGGTTCAGACACTGACTCTGTTCAACACTGACCCTTGGGAATTAGCTAGTGAAGATAGCCTTGATATTCAGTTGTTAGGTTGAAAATTATTTCAGCTGTTAGTACAAGTGTTCTATAGCTCATCTTAATTACATTCAATCACAGTTATCTCTTATCTGTGTCAAATTTGCTGGTGTTGATTGTCCAATGATACATCAATCTCTGTTAATTATCAGAGCACCTGCCTTAGTTGCATGGTCTTCAAAGTATCAGAGTTTATAGCTCAGAATCAGCCTTTGTTTAAAGATGGCAATACAGATCTAACCATAATCAACAATTTCATGTGCATGACTCCCCTACACCTGTGTAAAAGTGTACAATAAATAACAATGGAATTTGCTGTTTAGTAGATAAGGATAAAAAGTTATCAGAACCATAATGCTTGAATTTGTATTAAGCAAGTATGTTAGGCATAACCACTTACATATATAACCATGTCTAGTCTAATATGATTATCATACCAGAATGAATTTTAAGCTAAAAAACATTCAAAGTGACTGTTCTTATTTGTGCAATGTGACTTTCGCTCTTGGTGCAGTGCGACTGTCACTCTTGGTGCAATGTGACTTCTGCCTTTGATCCAGTGTTACTGTCACAATGTGACTATCACTCTTTACTGCAATGTGACTGTCAATCTTTACTGCAATGTGACTGTCACTCTTTACTGCAATGTGACTGTCACTCTTTACTGCAATGTGACTGCAACTTTTGACAGATACACATACCTGGTCATAAATTTACTTAAAATAGATATCATTTATTTATGAAAATTACAAAATTCATAGAATGTATGCTCCATGTAGCATTATTGAATAAAACAATTCAGTGGCACTATCACACATTCATATCTCCATATCTTCTAAGGAAGACCATCTTTGTTATTATGCTTTAAATAGGTTTGCATATCTGTATGAAATAATTGTGTTCATTAAGTCCTAAGTTCAACAAAATGAGACTCCAGTTCAGCCAAAACTTGATAAAATATAACCATTGTGTACATTTTTCCAAGGACAATCAATCTGGTTTGTATTTAAAACTTTCTCAAGTTTTAAACTTACTTGCAGGTCTTATCAGGAATATATTGAGTATGTGTACTATGAGGAATCACTAAGATAACACCCAAATGTTTATATTTAGTAAATTTCTTGCATATTTGTTTTACCCGTGTATTAATATTTGGTTAGTTTGAGTACCCTTTTTGTGATACTGTATTTGATTTTAGTCTTCTGTGAATTCAATGTGGCCAACTAAATTTGAGACCATTCCTATATCCTTACACATTAGCTGAGTTTCAGTTTCAAAACAGTGATATTCATATATTTAGGAAGGGGAAAATATTCTGATAAAATCTAATGAAATTAAATGGCTAAGTTTGGTGGATTGGGCAATTTCTATACTAAGTTCAAGTTGCTCCAAAGCAGCTATGTTATGTTCATGCAGCTACTACCTTCTTCCCTGTATTGTTAAGTTCTGTCCATGTACATTCAAGGTCAGAAATGTTCAAATCACACTGTAGAACAGTATGAATGTTTGTTTTTTTAATACTTAAGTGTAAACTTTCCTTCCTGTATTTCATCATTTAGCTTAAGCCACATCTCAGCAAAAATCACTACATTAGTCTTAAGAAGTAAATATGTGTACAGTATTTCTGGTTACCCGACAATCTCTGTTTTTTGTTGCTGACCCTAACATTCTCTCTCCCCCCAACCCCCCGTAAAAAATAATTGTTTTGTTATAATCTAAACAAGTGATTTGTGCATCTAACTGAGCTGGTTTAGCAAAGTATTTGAAGTGCTTAGTACAGTATATATACTAATCATTTTAATATATATATATATATTGTGAGAAGGCAAATTTATACTGATCTATTTGGAACACATTAGCTGAGACCAGAGAACAATTAATTAAATTTGTCTGGACAGGTTTATATCAAATGGCCATTCTACTAAGACTGGTCAGGGAGAGCTGTTACTGGTATTTTAAAATTAAGCATTTTGTTTATAAACAAACAGACTATTAGGAACACAATGAACTGGATTCCCAGTCAAACTGTCACAAATTTGATGATTCCAGTGACATAGGCACAAAGTAGAAAGATAAAATGAATCCAGACATGTGCAATTATGATTGGGTACCCTAAATAAGGGGCAAAATGTTTCCCACATAGAATCTCACAGTTTAATATCAAAAGAAATGGGAAATATAATCACATTATATCTACCACCACCCCATTACACACACACACACACACACACACACATATATTCATATCAGTGTTATGTCATCAGTACATACCGGTAATATAATAATAATTTTGACATGTTTGAAAATTGGGCTTAGGTTATATCCATGTTAACAAAATTAGGATCCTAATAAAAAATGCATTAATATGACAATAAAAAGAAAACATTACTGGTAAAGAATGACTTATGTAAAAATAAGTTTATGTGCATCAGATCAAATAACCAAATAAATAGTAGGTAACTTTGGCATTACTATGTACTAATCATGTGTTGTATGCATCAGTGAAATCTGATTTGCACAAATGTGATACAAAAAAATGCGAACAATTCTAACAAAACAATTTGGGAAAACAGGAATATTATTAATGTTGAGAAATCACACTTATTTCATGTTAGCATTTTTTATGCCACCACTGCCATAGTAGAAAGGGACATTTTTTTTTAAATTATTCCCCCAACATAAGCAACAGTGGGTCAGGAAACCATCTGATTGACTAGCTAATAATTTATTATAAGCAGGTTACTTTACAAGGAATATTGGTCAACAAACTAAGCTGAATACAGAACTTAATATTGGCTACTTTACAGAGAGAAAAAGAAAGAGGGTGACAAATAGGTCAGCAGTCTCTTAAGGACAGAGAGTGCAAAAAAAAAAAGGAATAGAGCGGGAGTGGAAAAAAGAACTTATCTTTATTGTAAGCATTTTCTACATGTACACATATTTAGTACACACACATATATAAACACAAATTCTTTGACCTATACACATATATGTATGTTATTACTAGATTCAACATTTGCTTGTTATTACAAGTTTAATCTGTTGTTAATATATGCATTTTGTTACTATTTTAAATGATTATTTTCTCTTATTACCAATCTCCTATGAGACAAATAGCACATTCAAAAATTTATTGCATTATTTCCTTTAAAATTACTCTACTGATGTGTATGTACAACTGCTATATGTTTATTTTCCTTTCAACAAAAGCATTAAATAAACATAGCCATACAGACAACTGTAAAAATAAATAAATAAATTCTCTAAATCTGCTTTCATAATTAAGCTGACATATCATCTAACTCTATAGAGAGTGTAATACATGTACCTACATACATAAAATATGTATTGCAATCTAAATAACATTCTTCACAGTACCTTATTGTACTTGCAGTTTTATTTTGTATAATAAAGTCTTTATTTAGAGAAAGTATTTGCAGAGCTAATCTACCTTATGTACAATATATACAGTATATACAACTGATGTGAAGAGTCTGGCTTGACACTGAATAATTATGTAATTTTAGAGTATCAAGCCTGGAACACATGCACAGGCATCTGTGAAAACATAAACATATATAAAACATAAAATATCAGCCTGCATTTACAAATTCAGCTTTGAAAATGATGCAAAATTACAGAAAAGCAGGCAGTATTTTTTTTTGGTACTAGAACTGTTCAATTTTCTAAAAATTTCATCCTTTTAAGACATTGATTATGAAAAGAAGAAATGCTCGGAGCCTGCCTTATGTCTCTGGGAATGTTGTAATTGTTGTTCCATACCAGTGGACCAGTATATTGAAAACGTTTTTAAACAGTTCCTTCTTTGGACTTGATATAATGTAATTTTTATTCTTATGGACCTTAAATTTGGAATACCATCAGCATCTCTTTGGTGAAAGTTGTTGCTTAGATAGACAGGAATGGCTTTTCTGGATACTTTATACATCAATTTGGTGTTTCTAAAAAAATATTTTTTCATGTATTTTTAAAACCTTTACTGTATTCATTGCATCCTGAAAATTGTCTATACATTGATCTAGAATGAAATGCAAGCTCTCTTTTAGGAGTCTTAAGTGTTGTTATGTTTGAATTAGAGGTGTTACCCAAAATTACATTATGGTAGTCCAGATATGGCTGAATATAACTTTTATAAAAGATGACCTTATACTGAAGAAAAATGTATCTTTTGATTTTTCTCAGTAACCAAAGATAAGAATTAACCTTTTATGAAATGTGTTTAATGTGAATAGACCAAGTCAGATTGTTATCGACAAAAAAAACAAGAATTATTTCATGCGAGGTAATATTAAGGCTCACACTGTCAATAGAAGCTGGAGTTTGTCACGCCCTGATCATTTTGCAACTAGTAGGGCTTTATGTTTTTCTGTATTTATGATCATATGGTTTTCCTTGCAAAATACTTGAAGTCTGTTGAGAGCACCTTGTAAGTTATTTTCAAGTACTGGTTTGGTTTTACCAATCTCAGAGTGTAATATCATCTGCATAGAGGTCATTGGAAGATATTTAAGTTCCAATCGTTGAAAAATAGAATGAATAACAGAGCTCCAAGGATAGAGCCTTGTAGTAATCCACAATTAATATTATTATTTTCAGAAAGTTGACCATTTAAATATACTTTTTGCACTCTATCGGTTAAGTAAGAAGTAAACCAGTTTAGAGAGATTTTCACTGCATTGATTATATAAATACGCCTTTAGTTTTTTTTTCTCACTATTTATTCACAGTCCTGAAAATTTACAATATTAGTAGATAACATCTAGAATTGACTTAAGGGACTTCTAAATGCCATCCAGGGTGAGTGAAATTGGTGTGACCTGCATACTGTGAGACTATATCATTCTTTGTTTATAAGTGTATACCTGTGATTATGAGCTGAACTATTTTAAAACTATCTTCTTACCATTTACATCTGTCTTTACTGTGTAAAGAAAACTACAAGTTATTGTTCAATAAAAGAAAAATATTCCCCTTGAATTGGATGCAAAAGAATTGAAGATACATTCATAACCCCAACATGATCTAATATATGTCTCCCATTGCAAATCTTGCAATAGTTATATTAAGTATTTCCTTATTTTTCTTGCCATCCCTTCTTTTGACTGGGTTCCCAAAACCCATGTATGCAATTCTCAATAACTCATTTATTATTCGTAGTTTAAAATTAATAATATTTGACATTGCTGAGTACATTACTTCTAGTATTTGTAGAGACATTCTTCTCCAAAACTGCAATAGTGAATATTTGATTTGTTATTCTTCGGCTACATATAAAACATAGGTTCATATTGTCAATAAGATAATGAGAAAGGAGGAAAGAGAAGAAGTAAACAAAGCTACAGGTGATATCTAAAACACAAATTGTCAATGTTGTTAAGAGAACTATCTTATATGTTGCAAGAATATTTTTAAAATGGTAAAACCAATGCCCTGTACATCAATAAGAGTATTGTTGTGATTATTGTTTTGTCACTGATATTTTAAGTTTGCTTTTTATACTGTTTATCTAAAATATCTACAGCAATCAAAATGATGCAGCCTGTGTAGTCTGCTTCATTGCTGTTCATTTGTTGTTAGTGAAGCATCTTTTGATTTTGGCTTACCAATGGATACCCATCACCAACTCCCACCCTCAAGGTATTAAAATACAGTGGACATTGCAAATTTCTTAACTTTAGGCTATGGCATGACTTTTGTAAGATATTATTATCAAAGATATGAATATATTTGTTAATTAGGTCTTTTAGGTTTGTATTATTCTTGAAATTGATGTGAGGCATGTACATCTCATCCAATGAAATAACAATAGTCAGCTAGGAAACATAGCTAGCCAGTTATAGCAATATACATGTTGGTTCAAGTCAAGTAGAATATCTCAAAAACAGCGTGGATGACAAATATTTTGACTTGCATCTAGCTATTAAGTAGGCAATGTTTTTCAAAACTATTACTCAGGGAAAGGGCTGGTGTTTGCACTACAAATATCATGTACTATCAAACATGGCAGGCCATCAAACATGAAAAATGCATGTACAAATTTGGGTGTGTGGTGCAACAACTTTTATTCTGTGAACATCCATTGATTTGTCAGGTCAAGTGAGTGATATTCTTATGTATTGTTTATTATTTAAAAAAATTATTATAAAAAAAATTATTTGACAGGTGGATGCAACATTAAATTTAGGGGCACCGAGTGGCAGAGTGGTCTAAATCACTGTCCATTATGGATCACTGCCATCTCACCTCTGTCTGTGTGGGTTTGAGTCTAAGATTCGGCTAGTTTTGTTATGTGAGAAAGCTTGCCAGTAGCGTCTAGTGGGTCAGTGGTTCTATCCGGGTTTTTTTCGGGTTCTTCCACCACCATTAATACTGGCCACCATGTATAGCCTCTATTGTGCTTAAAAATGGTGTTAAACCATAATAAAACAAAACAAACAAGCAACATTAAATTTGATCATACAAACTGTCCCTTCCACCCTGAGACCAGTTTTCGTACTATGTGATCCATATCAAAGAAGTGGATTTTATGTGCTCTCCAACCCAGAGTAAGCCTTTAGATGATTTGTAGAAATAAAAGCAGACTGGTTTTCTAACTCTCCTTGTACACAAGCTAGAACTCCAGTTATACTAAATAATGATTGATAATAATAGATAATATGGGGACATCCTTTACACTACAGTTCTGCATGGTTAACAATAGCTATCTTCCTGGTCAAGATAGAAAGAAGGCTAAATGTGCGAGTGTATGTAATATGGATTTTTAATGTATCTTTAAAAACAATTCAGTAATATCGCTATAATGTCTGAAGAGTGGCAGTTTTTAGTGATGTAAAGCACTGGGGCATGATGCAGCAGACATGTAGCATGGTGTCCCACCCAGCCTAATTATCCTGACAATAGGCCAACCAGTCCTAACACTAACTTCTTAATGCTGAGTGCAAGACAGCTGTTAGTACCATTGTTAGAAGTGTTTGGTATGACTCGACCAGGGTTCAAACCAGTGACCTCCCTCATCATAGAGGGATGATCTAGCCACTAGTGGTTAAATAGGAAAAAGTTATTTTACAAACAATTTAATTAAGTTAAATATTAAACATAAGACAAACATTGTAGGAAAGGAACACTTCCAAATATTAAATTAAAATAAGTTATAAGATAATTATTTATATGTTTCACTTACATACTTGGTCAGATTGCACAGTGCTGTAAGATTTTACTTGGGAATGTAGTCTTTTAGCTTTGAAAGGTTTTATCTTATCCAGAAACTGAGATTTTCATTCATTTTTGCAATATGATTCAATATGATAATATAATATACTATTTCAAAAACAAGTTTCCAAAAGATTCATGTTTTACTTTTGCCATGAAGTCATATGTTGCTTTCATTATATCTTCCTTGATCACATAGTTAAGTCCCTTAAAAGTATTCCTTGTGCATTTTTAAAAGAAAAAAATTGTTTGTGTCCTTCATGAAATTTCTATGTCCTTATATCCATTTATCAGCATGCCCATTCCAAATCCACTTTAGTGGGATGGCCAAAAAGTGGTCAACTAAGAATCATAAAATTATATACATTTTTTATCATGGTTAATATATTCTTTAGATCACCAGGATATTAAAGCAGTCTTTGAAATGCTCTTATACCTTCTTTTAACTTTTTGGATGTTGACCTTTCGATTACAAAAATTATTACCTCAATTAGCAATCACATTCAATCATTTTAACATGATTAGGTTATTCTTAAATAAATATAAACTCATCATTGACATTTGTCCAACAAAAGTTCATAAGATATTATTATTATTATTATTATTATTATTATTATTATTATTATTATTATTATTATTATTATGTCATCTATGTGCTACAAATTGTTTTCCAGCAGCAACAACATAGACATTTCTAAGCCATCATGCTCAGATGATGCTATTGTGTTAGTGAATTTTAGATCAAAGATGAAGAGCATACACCAAGCTATCACTGTAAACATCTGATCCATGCACACTCCTAACTGGGGAATTTGCTAATTGTTGTGAGCCCATACTTGTTTAGCAAGCTGGTGATGGTGGTAAACACAGTTAGATGCACAGCAGGTGTTCACAACCAATTAAGCCTTTATAAATTCTTATCTGACCAAACAGAGAGAGAGAGAGAGAGAGAGAGAGAGAGAGAGAGAGAAGAGAGAGAGAGAGAGAGAGAGAGAGAGAGAGAGAGAGAGAGAGAGAGAGAGAGAGGGAGGGAGGGAGGGAGGGAGGGAGGGAGGGGGAGAGAGGGAGAGAGAGAGAGAGAGAGAGAGAGAGAGAGAGAGAGAGAGAAGAGCTGTTGCTATTTTTTGTTTCTACAGGGTAATGTGCTTAACAGGAGGACAGGCTAGGTAGTGGCCATACAAACCCATTTGTCTACATTCATTCTAATAAGTATACCCCCTTTAAATATACTTTAATGAGAGTGCATGCAAGGAAATGTTTAAAGAATAAAGGAAAGCATATCCCCCACTTGTATGATGGAGAAACCTAGGGTTTGGTAAAGTTTTTTTTATAATTACTTCAAATAGAGGGACAAATCCATTGTGTGAAAAGATCAAAGTTGACAGCTGTTGATAGCAGTTACTGAGAATGGCAGAGGGGTTCTTTTGCCTAACAGAACAAGACACAGAGGGGGGAACAGGTTTGTTGGACTATATTTGTAAAATTAACTAGGGTCTGAGAACTGGACAGTTAGCTGGGAATTATATTTAAATGGAATCCCAATGGCTCTCTAGTTGTAAAATTAATGTAGAAATGTTATGACTGGTGAAAGTCCAGTCACTAACATTAGCTAAGCTAGATGTGGTTCATGTAATGCCCAATGCTTTGTATTATAACTGCTAATATCTAGCAGTAAAATTTAACATATGGCTTTATTAAATGTGATAGTATTATTAGCTGCCTAAATTAAATCCTTGAATGTATTGTAATTTAACACTGAAATGGCCAGTGAAACAGACTTTGCCTTTGATGAACTAGTCAACTCCATGGAGAACAATTATGAAACTGATAATAATAATGCTTTAGGAACCTCATTAATGGACTATTGTGTGTGGCAGGATGATGATATATCCAAAAGTATTGATGTTCTGGGTACATCACTTATTGACAAATTGGAAGTTCATTGCAAGAAGATGGGTCAAAAAGTCATGATGCTTCAGATACATCATTTACAGAGGAACACATTACTTTTCAAGAAGATAACATGACAAAGAAAGATAATGTCGATGCATTTGGATCATCAATAACTTCTACAAAACGGACAGATTAAAACAGTTTCTTCCTGAATATCCAGATGGAAAACCCATCATTTACTGAAAGGACCAAGGTATGTATCATCTTAAATGTTATACCACAACATATTTATAAACATTAAAATAAATGCAATGTATTTGAGGATTCTATCTTTTCTGCTTGTAATTAATTGTAATTGTAATTCTACCAATTTTGATTTCAGATGTAGCAGTTAGCAATTACATTATTTTATATGATTCTTCAATAACCTGCTTCTGATTAAAATGTGTCATCATTTATTAATTAACCAGGTGGTGTGGAACAATATATTTTGTAGATCTACGTATTTGCAGAATGTTTACAGTTCTTGCTGTAACAATATAAGCACATCACAGCAATAAAGAAATATCTGTAAATCAGTTGATGTAGTTTTCAGTTCTCGCATGCATTTTAAGCCTAAAAACTGGAAGAGGGACACAACTTAATGCAGATGATAAACGTATCCACTTACATGGTCACTTCATCATGTAAAGATGGTCATGATGTTAGTTATCCTTGGTTTTCATGTGACAACATCAAATGTATGCACTTTGTCCAGAATTGCATTTTTAGCAACAAAGTAGTCATGACCTATTTCACATCCATTTAGTCAGCCTTAAAATAACATAGAATATTATTTGCATAAAATAATATGCATGTATAATGTATATACAAATCTTAGATATCACCTCCTATGAGACTAATAAATGTAGAGGATTTTAGTGCATTTTCAAGTATTTTATAATTCATGCACTGAATTTGTTGTACTGTATAATGTAAAAGTAAGAATTTGTAGGTTTATATCAAGCAGAGGCAGTTGTAGTTAAGTGCCTTTCCCTGAGACATACCATGGCATCTGACCCAGCCTAGTCAGGCAAAAAATCAAACATGCATTCTTCTGGTGATAAGACATGCATTCAAACTACTCAGTGGCAGAGCGAGGATATTTGGTGCCCAGGGCAAAACACCCAAATTTGCGCCCTCGGCTGCCCCTGTTGTGCAGTTATGTTAATACTTTGGGTCCCATTTGGCGCCCCTTAGCCACCGGCGCCTGGGGCGAATGCCCTACCTGCCCCCACCCCCCATACTGAGAGTATTCAATATGTTTTTATCCATTTTGTCTGCAGGGGTTTGATCCATCAAGCCTCTTGAAGTCTCATGTACAGGGAGCACTGAATCATGGCAGAAAGACATTTTACACCTATGTGGACCTCAATGAATACTGTCATGACTCCTATTTAATTATGAATGTTTTACTCAGGACATTGCATGATTCAACTGGAAACGTTAGTCTCTGGTTGACAATTGTGATTAATATTATCAGTACAATATAAATTGATTTAGTTATGCTTTGAATATTAATATGCCTGGAATATAAATATGGACAATTAAGTAAGAGAAATCTGAATCGTGATGGTAATATTATTGCTCCTCACCAACAACCATTTCAAATCAGAAGCATAACTTAAACTACAACATCCTAGATAGAAGACCTAAGTAGCTTTTCTATGATTAAACATGTTAAATGTGTTTTATTTTAATAATATAGGCAAATAATGCAATATCTGTATTAGTTACTCTAATAATATCAGGATTTTTAAATTATTGAAGATCATTGATTCAGATATTGAGAGTATATATGTAGACTACTTGTATGAGATATGAATGGTTGATCCAAATAGTATTAACAAAATTTCTATACTAGTGTCTGCAATGTTTTCAAATAAACTATTTTATCTTTTCAGAAAATTGATGAGGAAAACACTTAAGTGGAGACAATGACTCTGTGTAGGCTATATGTAGAAAAGAGATCAATGGAAGAGCAGAACAGAATTTATATGAAACTGAAACAACCTCCTAATGAAAGAATGACCCAAATATCTGCCTTACATGGAAGAAATATCATAAATTACAGCATGAGACACTACTGACATTTTAATTCTATTAAATGAGAAAGAAACTGTGCCTTTCATTACTGTTGAAAATATCTATATTTATTAAAATATTGTGTACAAGTACTTCAATATACTGAATATCTTGTACAAATTAAACACCTTCAACAATTTCAACTAGACTGTATTATTACTGGCCATACTATTAAATCAGACTGGTGATGGCAACTTCAGATTAATGCAGTCTCCTTGTTTTTTTTATATTTTTTATGGTTTAATGCCATTTTTCAGCACAATATAGGCTATACATGGCGGCCAGTATTAATGGTGGAGGAAAAACCTGGAAACCCCCCGGAAAGAACCACTGACCCACGAGAAGCTACTGGCAAGCTTTCTCACATAACTACATTAGCCGAATCTTAGAGTCAAACCCACACAGACAGAGGTGAGATGGCAGTGATCTGTAACGGAGAGTGCTTTAGACCACTCGGCCACTCGGGCCCATACAATCCCCTTGGAATAGCATTATTACAAAAGGATTTCAACTTTAACAATGTAGAAATGCAGCAAGTAACATTATGGCATTACTTTAAACTTCGTCTATATTGTAATAATACCTAATAATGGTTTTGGAGATTAAAACAATGGTACTCAACAATTACCTTACAAATACGGTAATATTACTGCAAGAGTTTTGATATAACAAAGTAGTAAAGAATCATTAGCAAGTAACATCACTACAGCAAGGCTGTCAGGAGTATCAATATGGTAATATTATCACATTAACAAATAACATTAATGCATATCAGTAAACTTCATCTCTGTAGCAGTATTACTGTATTTACCATATATGTTAAGACACCATATTTGTTGGGACATAATAAATTAATTTTGAAATCATTTTTTGTGCACTGTATGTTCTAGAACACTGTATGTTTTTAGTAGTAAGTTGTGGGACAACTAATAACTATTTCCAAAATTACAGCTTCAGTTTTATAGTAAAAAATATCAAACTGCACAAATGAGATAAAACTCTTTAGTCCACTGCATCATCATTTCATCTTCACAACCTTTCTCCTACAAATGTATGATCCATTATTTTGGTTCATGAATATTTGTTTACCTTTCTCATGCCGTGAATAATTATCGTTGGAGGCAAAACGTCTCTTTAAGTAGAAACTGCAAGAACTAAAGTCAGATATTTTTCCTCAATCTGCATCAGTTCATTCACTTTTAACCCCCATTTTATCATCAGTCCATTGAGCAGTGAGATCAAAGTAAACTCAAGTTTCATCCATGTTAATCACCATATTGTAGACAAAATGATCTTCTCATCTGGCCTTTACAAATTCATCAAATTATTTTATTTTCTCCAAATCTTCTGTGCAACACTGAATTGTTGATGCCTATGAACATTTCATTTTTTCAAATTATTTTTACAATTCTCATGACTCTGCATATTTAATTTTAAAAAAATACATGGGTTTGGTGGAGAGCTATGTAGTATTGTTACTACATCAGATGTTAGAGCTCACAAAATCAGTGCTGGGAGATAGGGTATTGTTACTACATGGGCTTGGTGGAGAGCTATGTAGTATTGTTACTATATCAGATTTTAGAGATCACAAAATCAGTGCTGGAAGATAGGGTATTGTTACTACATGGGCTTGTTGGAGAGATATGTAGTATTGTTACTACATCATATTTTTGAAGAAAACAAACCAGTGCTGGAAGACAGGGTATTGTTACTACATGTTCTTGGTGGATATTGTAACTTCATGTTCTTGGTGGAGAGCTATGTAGTATTGTTACTACATCAGGTTTTAGAGGTCACAAAATCAGTGCTGGGAAATAGGGTATTGTTACTACATGGGCCTGGTGGAGAGCTATGTAGTATTGTTACTACATCATATTTTGAAGAAAACAAATCAGTGCTGGAAGATAGGGTATTGTTACTACATGTTCTTGGTGGAGAGCTAGGTAGTATTGTTACTACATCAGACTTTAGAGATCACAAAATCAGTGCTGGGAAAGAGGGTATTGTTACTACAAGGGTTTGGTGGAAAGCTATGTAGTATTGTTACTACATCAGATTTTGAAGAAAACAAACAGTGCTGGGAAATAGGGTATTGTTACTACATCAATCTGGTTTAGAGTTATGTAGTATTGTTACTACATCAGATTTAAGAGATCACAAAATCAGTGCTGGGAAATAGGGTATTGTTAATACAGATGTTTGTGAACTAACCATGTAGTATTCTTACTATAGTCAAATTCTCTTAAAAAGGACAAGCAAGCAATTCCTTTTTTATTCTGACAGCCATTTCTTATACAATTGCATCAGCTGTTAAATAATAAATTGTATATAATGATATGTTCACAAAATTAAGGTTAATACAATATGCATTTAAAGGGAAATCTTGTTCTGATTATTTGTATGTATTATTCGCAGAGGTACAATGGAATGATGTGACATGATTTCATAATGCATCTTGATAGATCTGCTGTGATTTCATGGCACATATCAACACATTTATTGGATTATACGTGATTGACACTGTCCAATCAATGAAAAATTTATTGGATCATTCCATGCATCGCAAATAATGGGAATAAATAAACAGGTATATAACTATACCTTTTTTCAATTGAAGGATTATTTTATCGCAACCGTCAGAATTTAAAGACTGTCATAGCTGAATGAATCATCTCTAAAACATAAGATTCACTAATATTTTACCTGTTTGGAGTTTTTTATCAGATAATCAACAGATGCAGCTCTCAGTGTTGAAGGTGTATACTTGAAATTGCCACGCACACGCAATTGATCAACGACAGCTGTGAAGAGGCAGTTTCCATCAGGGAAGACATCCCTGACAATAAGACCCTCTCTTTCCACTAATTCCTTCATGTTCTGCACCATCTCTCGAAACCAGGGGTTATTCATTCTCTGATCAAATTGTTCTGAAACCAGGATGATTAAAACAGTTACATTCCACAAAATCAAAAATAGGATGAATAAAATAGTTACTGGGAAAGTCCACAAAGTCAAACCAAGGATGAATAAAACAGTTACAGGGAAAATGCACAAAGTCAAAACTAGGATGATTAAAATAGTTAAGGTGAATTCTACAAAATTAAAACACTATAAATGAAAGAGAAGTATGCATTGTCTGACAATATAATTAAGAGATCTTTTTCTCCTACATAAACATCCGTGTCCTAAGGAGAAGTGTTATATATCTGTCTAGTTGCCAAGAAAAACTGCCTGTACACAAACAAGTATACCTGACAATTCCATGTCTAGCTTTATTTCATGCATATGATTTAAAATAAGAATCAAAGACAAATATAAAGGCAATGACAACATTGTTAAAGCTTTGAACTACTGTAATTCTTGTCTGTAATTTTGGTCCAACTGAAACTTTGAATTACTATATATTCTTGCTTGTAAGCTACATGTAAGTTGACTGAAACTGAACTTTGAACTACTGTGTATTATTGCTTGTTAAGTTGGATGAAACTGAACTTTGAACTACTGTGTATTATTGCTTGTTAAGTTGAGTGAAACTGAATTTTGAACTACTGTGTATTACTGCTTGTTAAGTTGGGTGAAACTGAACTTTGAACTACTGTGTATTATTGCTTGTTAAGTTGGGTGAAACTAAACTTTGAACTACTGTGTATTCTTGCTTGTAAGTTGAGTGAAACTGAACTTTGAACTACTGTGTATTATTGCTTATTAATTTGAGTGAAACTGAACTTTGAACTACTGTGTATTCTTGCTTGTTAAGTTGGGTGAAACTGAACTTTGAACTACTGTGTATTCTTGCTTGTAAGTTGAGTGAAACTGAACCTTGAACTACTGTGTATTCTTGCTTGTTAAGTTGGGTGAAACTGAACTTTGAACTACTGTGTATTCTTGCTTGTAAGTTGGGTGAAACTGAACTTTGAACTACTGTGTATTCTTGCTTGTAAGTTGAGTGAAACTGAAATTCTGAACCACTGTATATTCTTTCTTGTAAGCTACTTGTAGGTTGCTTGTAAGTTTCATGAAACTGAAACTTTGAACTACTGTATATTCTTGCTTGTAAGCTACTTGTAAATTGCAAGTAATTTAGGTGAAAATGAAACTATGAACTAATGTATATTCTTGCTTTAAGTCTTGTTCAACCATAAACTGCACTGACAGTAGATCAGAGTCTTTGCACTTTGTTAGGAGTATCGTAACATATTAAGCAAAGAACATAATGATAAACGCTGATCAGCCGTCATATTTTATTTTACGACAGATCAGGGTCTATATTGTTCACATTTTTAACTGACTTATAAGCATGTAAAGATGACAGTTTTAACATGCATTTTAATTGTTAAGTGCTAGTTTTTTTTAAGACTGCACAGAGAACAACAAAGATAAAGCATACATATTTACCTTGGGCATGCTCTCTATCTGAAATGTAAGTGGACTTTCCTGTGTAGTCGGAGACACCTTCACCACGTAAAAAAGTATCACTACTCTGGTCATTACCATGTCTGCGGTCTTTTGGAATATTACAATCTTGAGCCTTGGACCACTGCTGATTTTGTACACCCTGGACATTTTCATTGAAGCCTTGTTCATTTAGCTGCATTTCATTCAGTTGAGCATGTGGATGCATCGGTCCTACGATTCCATCATTTAATCCTATTTGCGCTCCTCCATGTTCTGTTCCTGGCATTTGCCCAAGTCTTTCTTGCTGCCCATCTCCATGGTATCCTCTCTGCTGCCAACTTTGTTGCTGCTCCATCTGTCCACCATTCTGACCAATCTGCATTTCATCCATCCAATTATCCTGATGACTACTTGAAGTCTGTTCCATTTTTCCAGCGTTTGGCACTCTTGGAATCGATCCTTTATGAAGACCACTTTGTTTATGTTCCTTTGAACTGTAGTGAGTCTTATTTGCCAAATGCCCTGAAGGATATTGGCCTTGTTCTTGTGCATTCATGTGAAAAGGGAAATCATGACCAACTTGTGTTTGTAAATGGGTACTTTGGTTTGTGTTACCTGTTTGTCCATTATTTAACCAGGTTTCAGGTCCTTCATACTGAATTCTAGCCTGTTCTTCTAAATACTTAAACTGGATGTCTTCATCAGAAGCTGTCCATGGGTTGTCAGCAGCGTGTCGTTCAAGATACCCCTGACCATCATCATCAAAATTATTAGAAAACTGCTGAATACCCTGTCTCTGTAATCTGGACGATTGCTGCTGCTTGGCATCACTAAACATCTGAGCTGAACCCAACTGTGCTTCTTTGTGTATGGATGAAGCAGAATGCTGGCCCATGGTATCACTCATGAATGTTCTTGGTGGTTTTGCTGGTGGAACAAGTGACTGTGTTTCGTCATGTATTGGTGTACCACTTTTTCCAGTAGAATCTGAGTAGGCACTGTGCATGGAGCTACCTGTGCTGGGACTGGAATAATGATGTGAATGGATTCTTGGCACAAATGATGATTGCTCTGAATACTGGATGTTAACTGAAGGTGTACTGATATGCCCAATAGTACTACTTTGTCCAAATATATTATGTGCATCACCAACAAATGCATCAGGAGGTATGCCATGCTGCTCTAGACTAAACTCATGTTGGGATCCCTGAGTCAACTCAATTTTATTTGTCACATTCCTATCTTTCTGACTTGTGCCACGTGAGGAACAGTCAACGCTGACTTCTGCAAGTCTCATTCCTTTATTAGTGACATTTGTAACACTGAATCTACTACCGTCTCCCTCGACAGTATTGTTCACAGGTGACGCCTTTCTAACAAACTGATTCTTGTTCTTCTTTCCTTGTGATGCCATTGCTGTAGTGCTTTGTGACTTGAGTGCTGCCCAAGGATATAGTCCACGCTGTTCAGCAACGGAGTTTTTACTTGTATGAGGCACTTTTCTTTCCAGCTGGTCGTCTATGTCAATAAGCAGATTATCAAACAAAGCTAGGCATGATTCTAAATCATTATTTTTAGCTGGCCTCTCTGAAGACTTTAAATTATTTTTTGTCTGAGTATACTGAACAAAATCTGCCACATTATATAAACTCTGAGTCAAACTTGCTGTTGCTTCACTCCAAGCACTACGTGGAGAAGGTTCAGTCACTTGTTGTACCTTCCCTTTAAACCAAGCTGATGTGTCTGACTCAAAAGGCAAGTTTTTCACATTATCATAAGTATGTCTAAAATGCTCTACCTTTAAGGACTCACTTTCTGACACAAAAGGACTTTGGGACTCTTCTCTAAAGCTGTAATTAGGTGTTTGAGGGATCAAAGGTAAAGCTGTTTCAGGGGAGAATACTCTTAAATCAGCTATGGCACTGTTATATTGTTGTGTAATTTCTTCTCCAATTCCCCAATCTGTCTCTAGACCATGCTGAATCAACTGATTATCAGTCTCTTCTGCAGCCTCACAAACTGGCTCTAATTTTTGTGTACAACTTTGACCAGAGTGAATACTCTCTACAAATGATTTAGGTTGAGAAACAGCAATATCGGTGTCAGCAGTTATTTCCTCACTTAATGAAGAGACGTGTTTATCTACATCGTAAACATCTTCGTCTAGATTATTCTGATAAATGTTACCAAAAGTATCAGTATTACTGACTTTGTCCAGATGACATCCAGGCAATAGACATCTCTTCCACAAATTTATTTTGAAACACTTACAATCATCAGTATGAACAATTTTCCCATATAAACAAAAAAAAGGCTTCACTGATTCAGTCCTTGATGCAGAAAATGCTTCTTTCTTTAATTTGCTATTTTTATTTTTCGAACTCTTTTTTGAACTGCCTGATGCCACAGAACCTGATTCTGGCAAATCCTGTGTATTATATGCTGACTGGTAAAACAGTGTTCCTTGCCCCTCTCCTACCTGGTGTTGTAATCCATTCCCATCACTAATTAATGGAAAATTTGATGTTTTGTATCTAGATGATGATAAAAAACCATTCACACCTACTGAAATTGTGTGATTAGAATAAGACACTGGTGTATCAGAGTAACTGTACTCAGAGTCCTGACAAGAGTAAGTATCCTCACCATACAGTTCAGGAATGGCACATGCTATTCCATATTTAACATCAAAGTTCAAGTTTTTATTCCTGACGTACTTTCTTAGGCATGAATTTGAAGACCTCTGGGAACCAGTCCTTACCTTTGAATATCTACTATAAATATTTGTCCATACACTTTCAGATGGAGTTTTATTTCTTGCAAATAGAGCTAAGTTTGATAAATGACTTGTTTCTGTATTTGTTACAATGTCCTCATCAGGAATGGCAGAATCACCCGTCGAAGTCAATGAGGAAGAAGAGCCCTTGAATTGACTAAACCTTTGTGATGGTGTGGGCGAGTGTGTACTTGCAATCAGTACTAAATCATCCTTATCTTGTTTCCTAGATAAAGGCGGATCTGGGACAACCATCCCATGAGTACGAAAACAGCATCATTATATATTAAAGCCTATAAAAATAGTATATGTAAGGGGAAACAACTCTGAATATTTAAAGTGGTAAACAACTCGCTCCATCTCATCAATGATCAAAATCAAACCTTCAGTACATCAGATGTTTACATTCTGGTGAAAGTTATTTATGACCTTTTGACGAAAGTCCACAAAAACCTGATGAATCTGGAAGAAAGAATAAAAAATTAAAAAGACTGATAAATTGTTCATCCCTTCAAAGGTTACTTCACCAAAACTCACCATTGGTGAACCCTGACCCTTACCTTTGAAACTAAATATCATATATGGTGGATGAGACACATGCTATGCTACAATGACAAAATTAATGTAATTTCAACTATCAATGTGTTAGTATAGTCAAATTCCTAACTACAGTCTGTAGCCATAATATATTTTTTTAAAAATTCTATTTCATTTGTAATGGCAGTTAATTGTAATGAAAAGTAATAAACATAACAGCATCTCATTTCAGCTATCCATGTTTCATATTTCTGCCACTTTCCTGGTATCAATTTGTGATATATTTGTGATCTTTATACTTTTCCTCTATCTCATGTTGTCATCAAATTTATGCCATTTTTGTGACAGATGTGCACTCACAAATACTTTGGCAATTTTACAGCTTTTATCACACAATGCACTGAATGCATCAGCATATATTTAAAACACACGGTTCATATACAAACTTGACAATTTCGGCCCGAGACTCCGTACATTTTGTTATTATCAGGAATGAAATCAATCATATGAGGCAGGACACCAGTCAAGCTCTACATGCATGAAGTATTTTTTCCATTTTCATACAGTAAAAATCTTCTATCAGGACCGCTCCAGTAGTCTAAGGTGTTTGAGTGTCTGCCTCAGATGTGAAAGGTTGTGGTTTGATCTCCAGCTAAGTCATACCAAAGATGTATAAAAACAGTAAATTGCTGCAGTGCTGGGCTCTTAGTATTAAGTGGATACTGTTAGGACTGGTCAGCCCGGTGTCAGAAGAATGCTACTGTGTGCTACATGTCTGCGGCATGATGCCCCAGACCTAGACATCACTAAAAACAGCTGAGTCAACTTAATAGTGATATGCCATACTTGAATAAGAAACAAACAAACAAGACATACTCAAGTACCTTCTCAAATAAGTATAAAAAGACCTTTGATGGGACTTGTTCTGTTACAATCAACTGTATACAGTGTGAAATTATTGTTCTTCTCCATATTCCTGCTTATCAATATCTGACAATCAAGTGCTATGAAACAAAACTTTATTATTTTTTATTTTTCCATGTAGCAAGAAAACAAAACAAACATTGAGATTGGAAAGTTGCTGCATTTTTTTTGGTAGTGTTTAACATCATTTTTCAGCATATGATAGCCTATACATGGCAGCAAGTATTAATGATGGAGGAAGAACCTGGGAAACCCTCCGGAAAGAACCACCGACCCACGAGAAGCTACTGGCAAGCTTTCTCACATACCCACAGTAGCCAAATCTGAGACTCAAACCCACACAGGCTGAGGTGAGATGGCAGTGATTTGTAACAGAGAGTGCTTTAGACCACTCTGCCACTCAGGGCCCCAGGTTGGAAAGTAAAACCTGTCTTGAAAGAGCACTACAAGCAGAGACCACCTGTCTAAAGAGACCAAATTATAAATGCCTAGATTTGACGTAGCACAATGAACTGTCATGAGAGACCATATGTCTTGCGAGACCATGACATTTTGGCATTTTTGTCTTTCAAGACATGTACATGCAATACTACAAAAATTCTTTTAAATAAGATATCAGTATAAAAGTTCATATTTTACTTATAAACAGAAGTCATATACTTTCTATATTATATTTATATAAAACAATATATATAAAATTGAAGAGCTCAGCAGTAACATACTCTTCATACTAAGGATGATCCGAGCAGTGTTTTGAGACACACCAGACAGAATTGAGTTACAATAGACCAGTATTGAAAGTACTAATGAACACATAAGTGTTTTAGTGGCATCAACTGAAATATATTGCCGAACAGAGCTGATGATATGATCTTGGAGCTCAAGACATGCAGCCTAGCATACATGTTCATGACATGTTGGTACAATGTGAGAGTCCTGTCTAAAGTAACACCTAGGTTTCGAACTGATGGTGTGATTCTAATGTTGGTATTGCTGATATGTATTGCTTGGGGTAAAGGATGTGAATGAGATAGTCTTTGTGTTGTGATCAGAATGTCCTCAGTTTTATCATCATTCATCTGCAGCTTGTTACATGTCATCCATGATTTCACATCAGAAATGTACCTCTCTACTCCATGGATGGTAGCCTCAACTTCAGTTGAGTGGCTATAGATTTGTATATTGAGGTGTCGTCAGTGTACAATTCGTGAAAACCTGGATGATGATCTATGACACTTGAGTGTGGCCGATTGTATAGAATGAAAGAACAGACCCCTTTGGAAAACCACAACATAAATCAACTGGGCTGGAGTTTATCCCATTTGCTGACAAAATTTGTGTCCTGTTGACCAAGTAGGACCACAGTAAGGCTGTATCATGAATGCCGAAAACATACTGGAAAAGGTGAAGTAATATATCATGGTCTATTGTGTCAAACCCTGCAGAGAAATCAATGAAGGTGCAGATTGTAATCTTTCTGCTGTCCAAAGCAGAGAGAAAGCCATTAACTACTTTCAGAAGAGTATTTTCAGTACTGTGGCAAGGACAATATGCAGGCTGTACAATGCTAAAAAGACTGTTTGAATTCAGATGAGATACAAGTTGGGCTTTTACATTTTCTAAGATTTTTTTAAAATATGGGTGATAGTTCTTTTAAATTGTTATGGTAGAGTGTTGGTTTCTTCAGCAGAAGCTTTACAATGGCAGTTCTGGAAAATGATGGGAAATTCCCGAATTAGAGAGAGGTATGAATAACATCAATAAGTGAAAGCACTATTGGATCTAAGCATAATAAACAAGTCCAAACTATGTAGTCTTTCTACTATGACTATTAATATAAATCATCAGAAATATTTGACAATAAGTTAGTCATTTATATTTGTGCACATCTGACCTTTGACCCTCTCCTACCCACTCTTGGACTAGCCTGAAGGCAAGAATAACACCCACTTGCATATATTTAACCCCACCCTCATAACCTAATTACAAAGTATTATGAATGTCTTATAGAACAGATGTGGCTGGCAGACATACAGATCATTTATGATGGATATCACAATAATAATTATATATTTATCTACATATATTATATGTTCAATTTATATCATCTTTCATGTTGGACTGTTTTTTCTCAGAGAACACTGTATATGCTACATTTTAGACTGAGCTATACTATTTTAGCAACAACAACAAAAATCAAAAATGTCCGTACAAATAGCATTTTAAATAAGAATAAAGCATTTAAACAAATCCCCAAAATTGTAAAAACAATGATAAAAAATCCAAATAACACACACTTGACCCTAATCTGTTCCAGAAAGTCAGCTTAATAATGTTATATAACAGTTACTATTTTACTTCCTGTTCTGTACATGCATGTACATAAAGGACTGGCATATTGGCAATTGAAATAGATATATCCACATGAAGAACAAGAAAGCAGGACAAGTCGCTTCATGTTTATGCTGAAAAACCTGTAAAAGATATCCTCCTCTGGGATTGACAAAAACTGACTATACTAAAGAGGTGATTCTTATATGATGTTGATTTGTTAGTCTTATAAATGTAACCTGTTTTATAAATGTAACCATCTACTAAAGGTGGCTGTTAGTGCAGGTTTGATGGTTTTTGATAGAATCAAACATTTTAAATTCCCCCTGATATCGTGAAGCTGATAAATACTATCTTTCTCAAGATCAGATCCTGATAAAATTGATCTAAGAGACAAAGATACAAATAAAATTTCCTTCTTAATTTAAAAACACTCAGGTGAACAGTCCTGAAACCTGTTTTGTTTCCTCCCCATATGAAAAATGAGTTTTTACAATGTTACACATTCCCCCATTTTTCTTACAATGAAACACAAACATACCATAAAAACTCAGTTCCAAAGACGTTTCAAATCTTAATTTGTTTAAGTGTATTTAATGTTAAATAGTTTTAGGTTAAAGCAGATTTGTTATCATACACCAAGTGTCAGAACAGATCTTACCCCCATGGGCTTTGTCAATAATTTAAAACTCTACACATCCATGGACTACGTTCAATCTTGTCCCAAGAAATTATATTTCTAAGGCAACTAAGTACTCATGCAAACACATAATGAGAAACACGAGTCCATAATCACACTATCATGCTATTCAATCTTGCATAATTACAAAGTACCCAAAAAAAAATCACCAAGCACAATATCTGGTACATTCTTACTGAATAATACATTAATTAAAACATTTTTTTTCTTCTTACATTTTGCAGATTGAAGCAAATTAATTATCAATAACATACAATTCAAGGTTGTCTACTTATCTCTGATAATTTTGAAAGCAACCATATTTTCAAGTTTCATAAAACTGACTTTAATTTCACAAGAAAATAATACAATCACCAATATCTAATCAACAGTGAATCTAATAAAGTTGTAATTGAGTCCCTTTTCCTCTAAATATCGTTAATGTCAAACAACTAATCATTTACGCAAATAGTTAATTTGTTATGAACAGCCTCCACTCATTGTAACAATGAGCATTATAACAAAAGATGGGTTTTGGTCGGATTAATAAAAAATAGTGAAAGCAATTTCATAAATGAGATGTTTATTTATAATGTAACTGAACCACAAATAACATTTAAATAAAAATACAACATGCATATACGTACTCTGTAGTACAGAGAAAGTCTATCAGCGACTAAGCCTCCATTTCATGCTGCCCAGATATGTTGGTCTTGATATGGTCATTTTAATAGTAGCTGAACCTATATAGACACTAATATTCCTAGCCTGTTAAATTTTGAAGCACTGCACCCTTCCTTCAATAAATATTGTCCTGTTTTAAATCTAAAGAGATGTAAATATTGTATTTTGTTAGTAATTTATGTGTACAATTTTGACTTCTGTTTGGAATCATTTACATCCATCATTTTTTTCCGAACTTGCAATCCAAATATTTTAAATATACCATTATATACTCTTATATACTCTTACATAAGAGACTGCAGAGTACATAAAAATTACCTCTTTCATAAGAGAGTGCTATCATTTTCTTAATTCAATAATCGGATAATTAGGATTATATTTTCAAAAATAAATTTGTTCAGTTATAGAATAGATTCTGCAATCTAATCCAAAATTAGCAAAGCAATGTTGTGTAACAAATAATTTCCCTTTACTTTATCAAATCCCAAAATAGTACAGGGTCATTTTTCAACTTCTGCTATTTCATGCCAAGTAAACTTTTGAACTCTCTGCAAAGTGTTTCAACAATATGAAGTCATGTTCTACTAATATTTCATGTCACCAATAAAATTACAGCCTTCATACTTATGGCGAGAGGGGGCCCCCGAGTGGCTGAGTGGTCTAAAACGCTTTCCATTGCGGATCAATGCCATCTCACCTCTGTATGTGTGGGTTCGAGTATAAGATTCGGCTAATAGTAATGTAGTTATATGAGAAAGCTTGCCAGTAGCTTTTCATGGGTCGGTGGTTCTTACCAGGGGTTTACCCGGGTTCTTCCTCCACCAACAATACTGGCTGCCATGTATGGACTATCGTGTGCTGAAAAATGGCGTTAAACCCTACAACAACAACTTACGGTAAAAAACATTCTGAACACATGGTTACTAATGGTGACTATTTAAACATGAAGTGCAATGCTTTTTCTGATAGGCGTTTAGCTTGAAATGCACTACTTTGTATGAATGGTTACTAGTTTTACAACGAATATGAATCAGTAATCAGAACATAAACATTATTCCGTACTTGTCTGATCTCCATTGTGTTTTTTCATTTCCAATAAAAATAAAACTTCTTATCTGAATAGTAAAATTTTAATCAATTCTCAAGATATCATGGCCAGTGATGTCAGGAAATTTATAACTAGTGGTGACTGAGAGGAAATTCTTAGTCTAGAGTCTAGCTAATTGTAGCCTAAAAATGGTTGAGGCTCCGATTGCCATCTGGTGTTTACCTTACGATGGAGCAAATTAAACAAAGACACATTGATGACTGTAGTTACAATCTTCAACCAGAGTTGAGTCATGTTTTTTTAGAAAGTTTGGCTAATAATGATAACGTCATTAAGTCTATATCAGTTAAGTTATATTGGTAAGTTTAAGCTAACAATACTATGTTCACCATGACAGCACAGTTCTCATGGTAATTTATTTTCTAGATATGGTCTGCTTTGCAATATTCTGATATGTTATTCAATGCATACTATATTTACTACAAGCTGTTTATATTTCCAAAGAAGGCAGTACACAAGGAAACATGGTAGAAAACAGAAATGGGTATCAGCTGAATATGGTACACAATCCAAAATAAAATATCAGATAAATTAAGTAAATTATATTTTACATGTAATTCTACAATGATATACAGCATTTATGTAATTATGTAATAAGAGGAATTTGTTTCTTCTTCAGTGTATGTAAGATATGTCTTCAAAGATGTTTTATAGCAGGCAGTTTACCTCTAATTTACAAAGAATATGAGAACCACCACATTTTAACACACATAAAGACTGACCCAATTAATGAAAATCTTTTAAATAAATTGCAAGGTGTAAATTGTACACGTGATACCATCATATTACCAGTTACTTACCTCTTATGTCTTATGTGGGCAAGTCTCCACATGCAAAGCTGATAGTGATAAACCAATGACTTTGAACTATGAACTTAAATTACAAACTCCCGAAAAGAATAACCATCTTGGCTGTTTCTCATGCATTTTAAAAGCAAATATTACATTAAATAAATTTTAAAAAAGTCATAATTATAATTATTTTGTACTTTGAACAAATAGGAGGCAGTCTCTTATCGCATATTTAAAAGTGAAAGTAGAACTCATTTTTCCTTTTTGATCTGTAAGTCCATCGTTACTTAAAAAGTGTAATCAGCATAAAAATATAAATAACATATATTTTTTGACACTAAAATAAATATTTTCTTACCATCACGACCGCGTGTAAGCTGTCAAGCTGGTTACCCCATATAATGGAAATTATATGCTTAACAGCTAGATGACTGCAGAGCAAATTGCCACAGTTTCGGCATTTCCAAAGTAATGCGGATGACTTCGGTGACTATAGCAAACTACAGTCATAAATATAAAAGTATGCCGAAATATAATTAGTCTGGGTTCCTGTTTCTTATGATCTCTACATTGCCCATTAAAATATTATGTATTGGAGGGTAACGCAGGATAGCAAACGAAGCAGGTAACCAGACTATATAATTAGAGGACAGGGACACTTGTTACGGTATCACTGTACCAATTGTTTTTTCCATTGACCTCGATGATAATGTTTCGTGAAACAAATACACTTAATATTCTACCTCAACATGCATGTCACACATTGTCATAGAGAACAATGTTAGAATGTAAATTTGACTACCAGGTATTCCATTGCCATTAAGAAAGATAACTCTTCTGGAACTAGACGAGTAAGAGTTATCTTGTAACACCAGACACATTTTCAGTCATGTGTACCACATTGAGTGTATATGTCCGAGTCTCTAGCCGTGTTACATTGAACCCATGTATATACTGCTATGGGTGGCTAGCTCTACTTCGTATTTGTAATTCAATGGCTACATGACGTGCAGTGACTATGGGTGGTGGACATGCCATACGTCAATTTCAAGAACAACACAAGCCCGAAATAGGTTGGGTCGGGAATCCGGGCACTTTTTCACATCCGGGCATTTTCAGTGCATGGTTACGACCGCCGAGGTGAAAACAACCGCCATTGTTCTAGTTACTTGAATAACGTGTGCCGTGTGGGGGACATTTACACATTTTAAGATATGCCTAAGATTTGCAGTGTTGGTGGGTACACAAAGAATCATATGCAAAAGGAAAATTTAAATAATTATAAACTCTTCCAAAATTACCAAATACGTCTTTTCTCTCTCGCCAATAATCACAGGGGCTCGTATCGTTGCTTACAATCGACCGGTCCTACATGTACTATATAAGTAGTTATTATATAGTACATGTAGGACCGGTCGATTGTAAGCAACGATACGAGCCCCTGTGCTAATAACTACATAAATATACAAGTGTCTAATATAGGTACAAATAGGTTTAAATCAACAAATAAGCTAAAAATTCTACCACTAGCCGCTCAGCTTTTCAATCGTTTATATCATTCCCAGATTATAAACCGTATCAAAGCACGCTTATTTCCTTGACACTCAATCGTTAATATTTGCATTTATAATGCAAAATCCAAACTAAATATATGTCACGTATATGTCACGTAGACTGGGTGTATTAGCATGCCAAAAAATACGAGCCAACTATGTGCCCACCCTCAATTGTTCTTTAAAATGATTCACTACCCTGATTGTGTGCCATTTCTTTATTCTCTTTCATCATGAGAATGACCAGAATACTACAGTAATTAGCAGGTTTTAATTAAATTCACAATACACATAAAAACAAATTTAAAAACCGTCCTTATATATATATAACCAGTATGTTGCGTGTGTGAAAAGCCAACCAATCTCAATGACCTCTCAGCCACACAAATGACAGAGCTAAACGACACACAAGAAGTCGTTCTAACGCCGTCGGATCCCGTCCCTAGTACGATCTTACCGTCCTTGTGACGCCTTCTCTGCCTCCCCTCTACAATGAGAATAACTCAAGACTGGGCTTAAAAATATCATCTGTACCCTTCTTCGACAGAAGTTAACAAGAAGAATCTATATCAAAGTACAAACGGCCGAAAACTAGAGAGAGCAGCATAACCAATATCAAGAGATTGGATGGATTGCAGAGTGAACACAAAGAAATTCGCCTTCTCCTTCCGCAGAAGCAGACGTTATACCTTGGGCAAATCTACAGATAAGGTATTCCTCCAAGATGTTAAGGGAGAAATTACCAAAACAAAACAGCCATTTTAAGAACAAGCCAAATCTCTAGAAAAAAGACGAATCAATTGCCAAATGTTTTTTGCTTTTACGATAGTTTGTTGGAGCTTGTATGTGTGTCCTTCTCATTTCTTCCCAAACTACTTTCTTCCTCTCACCTCTCTGTTGTGTGTTTTATGAACGGGTTTAGTGGTCTGATAATAGACACTTACTTCCATAGCTTACTGTCTGTGTTTGGTATGTGTTGTATGTAAATGGAGCCTGGACGAGAGAGTGAGGCTGACGTAGTGAACTCTCCTTTACTTTAATCCAAGTCTCGCGCAAGTCATTCATGTCGTCATCATCATCATCTGTTCCAAGTCCTGCGGCGATGGGCGAGCTGAGACGCGGCAGGTGTGGATGCACTGGCAGCCGTAGTTGCGGACCTGCACGCAGGCGGCTCAGGCCATAGGGTCGTCTTCCATTGACCTGAAGCAGAAATGGATCACGACAGCCGTCTGAGCGACTAAGCAGACCTTTTCAGGATAGCGCTGATTACCTCCGTAGCCTGAGGAAGGGGCTAGAAAAAGTGCCCCAAAAAAACCTGCTTCAACCACCCCGATCAGCTTACCGCGGCTGGAGGGAATCCCATTCTTGCGGTCGAAACACAAAGAAAACCCATAAGGTTTTACTCACTCTTGGTGCGTGGAACATACGCACTCTACTGGATCGTGCAGAGGCTGACAGACCGGAGAGAAAAACTGCCCTGATTGCAAGAGAAATTGCCCGCTACAAGATAGAGATAGCAGCACTGAGTGAAACTCGCTTAGCCGACGAGGGCCAGCTGACTGAAGTTGGAGCTGGATACACCTTTTTCTGGAGTGGACGTAGCACTGATGAACGTCGTGAGGCTGGAGCTGGTTTCGCAGTCAAGTCGAGTTTGATGAATAAGATCTCTACCTTACCAAAGAGGATTAATGACAGATTAATAATACTGAGGCTACCATTACATGGAAAAAACAAGCCACATTCATTAGTGCTTATGCACTAATCATGACAAGCTCGGAGGAGGCCAAAGACAAGTTACTAAAGTCAGATAAACTAATTATTCTTGGTGATTTTAACGCCAGAGTTGGCGCGGACCATATCTCGTGGAAGGGAGTTATTGGTAGACATGGCATTGGCAACTGCAACAGCAATGGAATTCTGCTCTTGAGGTTGTGTGCAACTTACGATCTTCTGATCACATTCCGTCTGCAGAACCGTAATAAAACAACTTGGATGCACCCACGGTCTAAGCATTGGCATATGATCGACTACATCTTAGTACGTGGGACTGACAGGCAGGATGTCCGGGTGACTAAAGCCATGTGTGGTGCTGACTGCTGGACAGACCACAGGCTGCTGATTTCCAAGACGAATCTCAGAATTAAACCTCCCAGACGTCCACAGGGAATATAAGTCCCAAAGCGGCTCAATATCTCCAGGTTGAAATTATGCAACATTGAGCAAGCTCTGTCTGCAGCTATAAAAAGCCAGCTAGAAACCACATACTCTGACACCAACGACGTAGAGAAATGCTGGGCGGCCTTCAAACATCTGGTGTATTCTACAGCATCTGAAACCCTTGACATAACTGCGCGAAAGCACTAAGACCGGTTTGACGAGAACTGTGAAGAAATACAGTCCCTGCTAGAGGAGAAGCATCGTCTCCATCGTGCGTACAACATCGACCCCAAGTCCGCTGCAAAGAAAGATGCATTCAGCAGGGTCCGCCAATCTGTGCAGAAAAAACTGCGCGAGATGCAGAACACATGGCTGAGCCGAAAGTCTGATAATATCCAATCCTTTGCCGACAGACAGAACATGAAGAATTTCTATAGCGCTCTTCGTGATGTTTATTGCCCAGTAACAGCAGGCACAGCCCCTCTATTGAGCACAGATGGCAGCACTATGATAACCGAGAAGGAGAAGACACTGGAACGCTGGGCGGAACACTTTGACGGTGTCCTCAACAGACCCTCTTCCATCAATGATGAAGCTACCAACCGTCTACCACAGGTGGAGATCAACGAGAGACTGGTTGACCCTCCAACAGTGCTGGAAACTCATAAAGCCATTGAGCTCCTGTCTAGTGGAAAAGCTCCAGGAGCAGACTCCATCCCAGCTGAGATCTACAAGTCTGGTGGGCCTAAGCTATTGGAAAGACTAACAGAGATGTTCTGTTGGATGTGGAAGCAGAAACGCATACCACAGGAATTCAAAGATGCATACATCGTCCATATTTACAAACACATAGGCAATCGTCAATCCTGCGACAACAATAGAGGAATTGCTTTACTCTGCATCGCAGGTAAGATCCTCGCCAGGCTACTGCTGAACAGACTTACAGAGCACCTTAATCATGGCCTACTACCAGAAAGTCAGTGTGGCTTTAGAAAGGAGAGAGGCACCATCGACATGATCTTTGCTGCCAGGCAGTTGCAAGAAAAGTGTCTTGAGCAAAATGTCAAACTATACACCACCTTCGTAGACCCGACTAAGGCATTCGACACTGTCAGCAGGGAAGGCCTTTGGAAAATCATGGCCAAATTTGGATGTCCAGAGGTCTTCATTGAAATGGTGAGGCATTTTCGCCACGGCATGCTTGCTAGAGTTCAGGACCAGGGCCACTACTCCGAACCCTTTGCAGTCACGAATGGTGTGAAACAAGGATGCGTTTTAGCCCCCACTCTCTTCAGCCTCATGTTCTCCGCAATGTTGATGGATGCTTTCAAGGACAGTGATGTGGGAGTAGGTCTCTGTTACCGTATGGATGGGAAGTTATTCAACCTGAGGCGGCTTCAAACCAAAATCCAAAGTCCAAATTGCGAACATTCGCGACCTCCTGTTTGCAGATGACTGTTCCCTCAATTCCAACACGGAGGCAGGCATGCAACAGAACATGGACCTGTTTTCCACAGCGTGCACTAACCTCGGACTCACCATCTCTACCAGCAAGACCGAGGTTCTGCATCAGCCAGCCCCTGGAGAAGATTATCTAGAACCATATATCACTGTCAATGGCCAAAAGCTCAGAAATGTAGACAGGTTCACATACCTCGGCAACACTCTCTCACAAGCAGTTCACATTGATGACCAGGTCAATACAAGAATTGCCAAAGTCAGTGTAGCTTTTGGCAGACTCCGCTCTAATGTCTGGAACAGGAGAGGCATCAGGCTTGCCACCAAGCTAAAAGTCTACGCAGCGGTTGTTCTCCCCACCCTCCTCTATGCTTGCGAGACCTGGACTGTGTATAGCCGCCATGTTAAGAAACTGAACCACTTCCACATGAGCTTCCTGAGAAAACTATTGAAAATTAGATGGCAGAACAGGGTGCCTGACAAAGAGGTGCTCACGCAGGCTGGCATGACAAACATCCACACCATGCTGTGCAAGGCACAACTCCGATGGGCTGGCCATGTCGTCCGCATGCCGACAGAACGCCTACCACAGAAAATCTTCTATGGAGAACTGCAGCAGGGCAAGAGATCTCATGGCGGTCAAAAAAGGAGGTACAAGGACACCCTCAAGGCCTCGCTAAAGAACCTAGGCATTGATCCTGACAGCTGGGAGAGTGTCGCTGCTGATCGAACTGCTTGGCGCAGTCAAGTTAATGCCGGTGCGGCAGCCTTTGAGCACAAAAGACTGGTGGACGCAGCTGAGAAACGTGATCTGCGCAAATCTAGGAACAGCAGTTCTGGAATTCACAGTCAACAACCTGCACATCCATGTCCCCACTGCAATATACTATTCTGGGCCCGGATCGGACTGATCAGCCATCTCCGGACCCACCCTCAATGAATCGATGACATTGAATGGTCCTCATCGACATCGATGGACAAACATCATCATGTAAACTCCAGTTGCACATAGAATATGTCAGTCTTCTCCTAGAAGAACTTGGAACTTTGTCAAAACAATAAGCTATTCTTGACTGTAAAGCCAGTATTGAGGGCACCAACAACGAAACTATTCATAATACCACAGAATGAGAATCGGGAGTTTAAAGATGGATCAACAGCTGCAAGAACGGGAACGTCAGCGCCTATAGCAGCGTCCACAGGCCCAGCGTCTACGTCCGAGGGACAAGGTCTTCAGAGTTCATGAACCAGATGATCGGGACTCTGAAGCCAACCAAACCCCACTGCCCCTTCTACACTCCTCAGCTTTGCTGATTCCTTGAAAAAAGATTGAAGTTAACGATTTGTGCTTGGCACTCGATCGGAGAGGTCTGGATGATAGGCACCCTTATGTCGACAGATCCACTAGATCTTTCGGAAAGAGATAATACTCAATTTGCAAGAATAGTGTTCGTGTTTGTTTCTTTACGTGTTAGCATTTTGTATGTTTTTGTCTTTTTCCCAAATCAAAACGTGCCTTTCACTCCTCTAATGTGTGTTTGTATGTACGGTTTTAGTGATGTGTATACAAACACAAACACAACGAAACGCAGGAAACCACCACTGAAGCTCAGACATAATCCCTAACCCAACATGAGCCTAAAACGGAAGAAACAAAGACGAAGGCGAGGTTGAAGAAGAAGTAGTACTGACGATGCAGCTGAGGAAGAAATATTGACCCATATAGATTTCGACTGCTGAATCTCGGATTAGAAGCTGAACCAGACGACTCGAAAAAAGTTCAACACTGTTAGTGCAGTAAAATATATTGCCTGTAGACAACTCAAAACCAGGAAACCGAGACCCCAGCAGTGGTAGTTAGATGTGATAATTGAAGAGAAAGACAGCCGCCACACATTTCGTCTCCTGTCCTAAAGCCCTTGTAAAGGCTATTACTAATCAAATGCCTATTATATTAAGGGTTTCTACTTTGGCTTAGACACCCGATTTGATTAAACTTTAAACATACGAGTCTGATCCTTTGGCGATCGTTCCACATTCACTATTCCCGACAAATATTGACTGAACATTATTACAGTCGCCTTGAATTTATTTGCATAAGCAAGTATTAGAACATTGATGCACACTCATTCTAAATTATAGTAAAAGTAGGAAAAATGTTTAACTTTAGTTCATACGTGACTGTAATTGGCCTCCTGCCCCGGGTTCCCTTACTCCTACCCTGTCCGTATTGCGTACTTAAGAAGTATGCTATACACACACAAACACAGAGTTGTAGTGACACCATACCTGCAACCCCGATCAAGTAAGAATCTTTCTTACAAGAACAAACAGGTCGCAAATGCCCACTGGACGCAAGCGACTCTTAATTCTAAGTTAGTTAGTTAGTTATTAGGGTTACGACATGACTCTTAATTCTAGGTTAGTTAGTTATTAGGGTTACGCCATGACTCTTAATTCTAGGTTAGTTAGTTATTAAGGTTACGACATGACTCTTAATTCTAGGTTAGTTAGTTATAAGGGTTACGACATGATTCTTAATTCTAGGTTAGTTAGTTATTAGGGTTACGACATGACTCTTAATTCTAGGTTAGTTAGTTATTAGGGTTACGACATTACATTCACATTATCATATTCACATGTTCAGGACAGGACAGCGAGTTCTAGCAGAGAAGATCGCAGTAATTGCTAAAGAAAGGGTGGAGGCCGAAGGCAGGATTCACGTGCCCCCACGTCTAGCTATAAATGACTAACCAATAATAGAAATAGAGCGTGACTACGGTGATGTCGAAATAAGCCGACCAACCAATCTCATACTAAGCACTACGCGAGGCTTTACCATCGTATAAATAATATAAAGCAACAAATACATAAGTGCAGGCTAATTATCTGCAAGAAATACTATCAAGTTTGAACGGGGAGGGGGGGCGCCACTTTGACCATCTGTGAGCGCAGGCGGAAGTCACTAAGATACCTGGGAGGGAAGCGAACATAATATTAATTAGCCTGCGTAAACGTTGCAAGGGGGAATAGCACAAAAATTACAGTGGTTGGACGGGAAGCACCATTTCATAGAGAAGAGGCAGCTATCGCAGCAACCCGGGAAACCCAGTGTTTCAATACTTCAATTGATGATTGTCTCATGCAGAATCACTTTCCTCTTGCCTTGCTCGGACCACAGAATGACTAAATGTGGGACTAATTCCACTCGTTTAAATTAACAGGTGCCCGATGAGCGTGAAAGCACGGAACTGGGGTGGCACTATTAATGGGTTCTTATCACCAATAAGCGTCTTATAATTACAGATTTACGAAACTTGTGTGTTTCCTTTTTCCCCAATCGTATTTTCCGTAGAGCATAAATGCTCCGGGATCGGACTCATTAAACAAAACACTTTGTGTTCATAAACGCGTGATCGGGATGATGCTCTATTTCCTTCCTCCATTATTAAATAAATAGCCAGCTGCGCGGACATTAACATTTTTTCAGTCATATCGCTACGATGTCTGCAGTGTGGCAGTGTATGGTGATGTCTATAGCACTTGGTTGTCATGCCGCTGACATGTATCATGATGTCCCACCCAGTCCCATTATCCTAACACCATGCCGATCAGTCTAAACACTAACCTCTTAACACTGACCGCAAAGCAAGACATCTCTTAGTGCCATTTTTAAGGCATTGGTATCGCTCGGTCAGGGATTGAAAAAACGATCTCACGTATCTGAGGTGGACGTCCTTATCAATAGTCCGCCAGAGCGGTCTTCATAATGGTGATCTTTAAATGCAGGATCATCAGGCCTGTCGCATAATTCATTAGCACAATTACGTTCCTTAGTAGCCCTTATACTAATTAAAATATAGCTAATGCACAAGCCTACTGCTCTAAGCAGAACTAAAATCATCGTAAACACTTATAGCACCCCAAATTAACACACTATAACAGAATTCTCAAGCAACCCGATCAAAATTAAAACAGAATAATTCGAGCGGTCCTACCTCGTTACAATCAAATATCACATAAGCTACTTCCAATTTTGCACAGGTGACAATATTTCGATCAAAGGACACAAAATATTGGGTGCGCCTGCTTTGGCGGTGTTAAGTAGCCCTACACTTTGTGACAAGATAAGTGACATCAAAAGGCAGACTTAATAGACGTCGTTTCATACGTTCTCATTGGCTGAAGGGGTTTGGACATTTCTAGAAGAATTAATTAACTTCCTGTTGTTTGGGCTAAGTCGCACGAATAATCAGTTACGACACAAAATGGTATCACACTATGTCACAAGCGAAATATAATCGTAATAGACAGTGTTTATAAGGATTGAAGCCGGCATCATCCTCAATTCTTGTGTTCTTGTTGTAAGTCTGCAGAAGTGTTGTTTGCTGTATTAGGATATTCGAGAGTAAAAAGATTGGTTTGGACTGTTCAATGGAACTATCGTTAATTATTTGGACTATAATATTATTCTGGAACTGTTGTAAATTATTTGGAGGAGTTTTGGACAATGCCATTTTGACAACGCCACGTTTCGTGGCGGTCCAGTACATTTCCAGACGGAACTTTTCAGTCGTTTGGACATTCAAAATAGCTTTATCAGGATTATTTTGAAATTGTTTCATAATACGGTACGTTTGTTTGTTTTTTGATTTAACGCCATTTTTCAGCACAATATAGGCTATACATGGCGGCCAGTATTAATGGTGGAGGTAGAAACCGGACAAACCCCGGAAAGAACCACCGACCCACGAGAAGCTACTGGCAAGCTTTCTCACATAACTACATTTGCCGAATCTTGGACTCGAACACACGCAGACAGAGGTGAGATGGCAGTGGTCCGTAACGGACAGCGCTTTAGACCACTCGGCCACTCGGGGCCCCTTAATACGGTACGAGCCATGCATTTGTTTGTCTATACCAATAGTGCAAGATGAATCAGCAAGACACGTTCCTCTGTATTTTCATTCATAACGTTGATAATTAAACTTATGTTTTACAAAGGTTGTTGGTTTTTCTTCTTTCTGTTTCTTAGTCTGTGAACACAGATTCATAACAGTCGGTTAAAAGACTATCCCTAGGCAAGGACCACCGAATGTTGGAACCAAATCCATTTTCTGACAGAATTTAATCTAAGAATGTGCCGATTCGGTATGTTTGAGGCAGGCGTAATGTTATTGTTGATCAGAATCATACATATATTTACAGGAAATAAGGTTCTAATTTAAAAAGGAATTCCTTTAGTTGATTTCAGTGGTATCGCCTCGTGACAGGTCCTCGCCGTATCAACATGTCAACAACTGGTACGGACAAACCTCCACAGGTAATAACGCATGCGATCATGCCCGCAAATTTACTTTTAAGTCCGTGACACTTTTGTAACCAGGAAACCTCATTATTTTTAACTGACACTCTCTATAACGTTGTATTCCATGAATAATGTCAAAATTAGTGTTTAGTTTTACTATGTTGAGTTTAAAGTTTCGCAAGAAAGAAATACTTATTCAAATGAGTATGGTTCATCCCTTTTTAATGTCAAATTCTATTTTTTCTCATTTATCAGTATCAAATGAATATTGTTTGTTATTTATCAATCTTCTGAAAGCTGTGTAAACTATGTCTCAACATAAACATTTCTCACTTTAAGTACTAATTACCAAACATAAAGACACATATTCCAGTTGTTAGAGGAGTAATATTATTTTCAGGAACTGATACAATAATCAAAACGCAGTGTTCTGTAGCAGATTTCCTACGATTCATTAAAACATGAAAATATAGTTTATAAAAAAGATACAAACTTTGCTTATGACATAACAGATCATTATTTCAAAAATATTTTCATGATGGTTAATATAGTTTAGACAGGACAAACTATGCATCATGTAAATCAAATGATTTGAAAAGGAACAATTTACTGACCAAATGTACTGACCAAATTTACTGACCAAATGTACTGACCAAATTTACTGACCAAATCGTAAGCAAGATTCTGATACGTGAAGTAGGTGCCATTATCATACAGTAAAACTATGTCATATGAACAACCTACAGGAAGTTAAAAATCGATATCCATTTGTTTACTGTAAATCAGTATAAATTAATGCATATTGTAGTAACGTTGGCAACGTCTGAATTAGTGTATACACAGACTACTTTTAAAATGTTTATTAAAGATTAAAGAATTGTTCATACAGAAGAGAGAGTTTTGTAATCCATCCTGTACAGACCTGGTTATGGTAGGAATGTCATAGGATATGTCATAGAGTATTTAAAACACGTCTGTTTTGATTGATTCTGTTAAGTTGGACTTTAACTAGTATAGAAGTTATACATACACACACACACACATATATATATATATATATATATATATATATATATATATATATATAAATTAATAAGCTTGTCTAATGTCTTTAATGTAGTAAAGATAAGGTTTATGTTCCACAGTACAATTTATTCATACCATGGTCATGAAGAAAAACTAACAAACAATACTAATTTAATATTCATACCCCCCCCCCCCACTTAAGAAAATAATTTATATGCTTAAGAGTTCTTTTAAATATTAGTGATATATAAATATACATGTGATTAAAACTTACACAAGATGAAGTCTTATGAATGATATCACTGAATACAATAATCAGAAAAGGAGCTAAACTAATGTACACTGCCAGTCTTCCAAGGATTAAAAGAAAGCCAAACCATTCCTTCTCTACTGTGGAACAATATCTCTGGTGCTTATTTAATTTTTGAGTAATATGGCATACTGGATGATCTATACTACTTCCGTGTTCTTGAATCAATATTGCACCAACATCATTTGAATCAATAGACATTTTAAATTTGAAAATTGGATCTGGAAAAACTAGTACACTCTTATACATGGCTTTTCTATCATTTTTCAGAACAATGAAACTTGGATTAAATATTTAACACATTGGTCAGTTCAGCAATTATGGAAAACCTGGAGCAAACTTCCGATAATATTCAGCCGTACTTAAAAGGATCGCATCAGCTGCTTTTTACTGATAGGGACATGTAATTCGGAGATGGCCTTGACCGTAACATTTATAGGTTTATCTTATCAATGTCCCACAATATGTTCCATAAATGTAACACAATCATGATAAAACTCAATTGTACTTACATTATGTGTCAAATTTTGCATGGTTGTTGATATAAATGGATATTTATTCATAGTATCATACTTTTATTGAATATTTATAACGTACAAAGAACAGTTTGTTACTAATGTAGACCCTGTTCTTTATTCCAGTGCTTCTGTCGGCAGGTTTAACGATATCAGACGTACAACTGTTCACAATCCCTCAAGATCTAGAGTCAAAATAATAGGTGGAATTAGCTTGAGATCACTTAAGTAGGCTAAACCAAATCGTACATACTGCTCAGAGCAGAACGCGAGGCAAAAGAAACGTCATGATGTTTTATTATGTCTATAAAAGCATGTTTTGGCTAGGGGATGTTTTAATGCAAGCCTGTAAAAGCTTTAAATTGGCAACAAATGATCATTTTAGACGACAATATGTTCATACTGTCGACCGACGTTGATATGGGTTCCCTGTTATAGCCCATTACCTCCCGAGACAATCAAGACAATAAATGATTTATCACAATTTATGCCAATACCATATTTAACCCAATCGATATGACAATATCATATCTAACCCAATTAATGTCAAAACCACATTTAACGAAATCGATATGCCAATATATCTAACCCAATCAATGTCAAAACCACATTTAACGAAATCGATATGTCAATATCATATTGAACCCCATATATATATATATATATATATATATATATATATATATATATATATATATATATATATATATATATATATATATATATATATATATATATATATATATATATACCATATTTAACCTCGTCGATATGCCAACCATTATGCAATTAAGATATTATTTAGTATCTGCTTGGAATTCTTGAATATATGCTTGCTGTGTGTGATATAATTGGGTACATATATCATCTTTAATCGTTTCACCAAAATTTGTAATTTTGTAAAATTTGTATAAATTTGTATGTTAAAAACATATGTAACGTGTTCTAGTGCTACTTTCATGGTTTCATTAGCAATCAGTTCATTTTCATGTCATGTTTGTTGTCAGTTTTGTAAATTGATTTTTTTTACTGTAGCTGTGCTATTATCTTATTGTTTTTTGCTCTAGATATTTATTAATGTTTTTTAAATATCACCTTGTTTAACAATCGCTAATTTATGTTGTACATTTTCTTGCCACATTTTGATATCTTTCAGTTTAACCAAAGTTTTATGTTCTTGAATATCAGTACATATTTAATGTCTTATGCATCAGATAGTCAATACTATTAGTCTTTTAAAGCCTTACGCATTTGAGTATCGAACACATGATACAAACTGATACATGGGCCTTCGTCAGTTGATTTGACTGGTTCAAATACATTTGTGGCAAGGTTAATGTTGAGGTTTAAATAATAATTACAGGTTTCACCTATTGATTCAGTTACTGTTGTTTGCATCACAATGTTAATATATATATATATATATATATATATATATATATATATATATATATATATATATATATATATATATATATATATATATATATAAGTCTGTGTGACCCCTTGAATATATCTTTGTAATTGTGCTATGTATTTGGCAGGAAAAAACCACTAGTATGGCTGTTAATATTGTTAATTTCCTTACAAGTAATTGTTATAAACAAAATACATATTCGTATACCTAGCATATTATGGTATCCATATATGAAATTGTAACTTTTATACGTGGGCTACAAGATATCCGTGTACCCATCAAGAGATCGTACAACTGTATTGGAACTGTTCTCGTATCCGTACACAACAAGATAATAATTTAAATTTTGCAAGTATTATTGTATCCCTACATGGGCTGCTAATATTATAAGTTTTACAAGTGGGCTATAAATATCTTTTTACCCCAAAACAAGATGCTAATAATTTAAGCATATCTTTTCCTTTTAAACACTCATTTGTACGTGGGCTAGTTTCCTCAGTACGCTTACTACACGCTGCACGATTATGTCCTTTATAGGCAGCTCCTGAGTTAGCGGAGCTGTATTTATTTATCTATTTATTTATTTATTTATAAATTTAGCTCTCCTCCTCTCAGAGGAGATATACAAACGTTTAATAAAACGAGTTTTTAATTTACTGGTCGATAACTTTGGATGGGTGTACGGATGATTTCAGCTCAAGTAAGGTTATAGAAAACGCCTATAAAATCTGGATCGTACGTTGTGGAGTTGTTTTCACCTTTTTCGTCTTAAGGGAGAACTAAAATGCTCATATTGTGATTTCGCAACAAATAAAAAATACTACAATATCACTGGAATGAAAACATGTTTAATTGCTTGACGTATAACTAGAACAGATAAAGTGTTGTATCGTCCAAATATTTAGAAGAAATGTTCCAAAAAACTTAAATATATACATATGTATGTTTCAACAATGCAAATAGAAAAAATAAAGAACACCTGTCTGACATTAATAGGAAGGAATGAAAAATTCGTGTCAGTTTCTATTTCGACTAATACTTCGTACACAGTATTAAAATGCTAACATATGTATACATTACGTAAAATAAAGCTTCGGGTTACATTTTAATGACATACAGCTATGGTAAATAAATAGTGTCAAATAAATATACCCGTAACATATTTTTTTCAATCGGCACATATACCAATCACCTACTGATATGCACATACCGAATGCAAACTCTGAACATGCTGTCACTGTCCATGAAACTATACAAGAAACAACAACAATATATTTGCTTTTATAAACATGTTAATATGTTAATATATATATATATATATATATATATATATATATATATATATATATATATATATATATATATATATATATATATATAATCTATCACTAAATACCATCACTGTTCACTTTAAAACAATGCTCATTTTCTTGGAAGACATATTGTTAACGTAGATTAACATTGACAGATTTCAATTCTAATATGTATATATCTTCACCCAATGTCTGAAACAGAATTCAAATCCAGAGTTTCGGATTGTATGGCATGTAAGAATTGTGACACAAGCTGTATCTACATGCATGCATACATACATACATACATACATACATACATACATACATACATACATACATACATACATACATACATTTTCGTCCAAAGGGCCCGAATTGCTTCCTTGTCCTCTGACATACTTCAGTGCAGACGCAGACCGCGTATGATCCCGATATCGACATACTTTACATTTTAGGAGGACAGGTGGATGACGTCAATTCGCATTTCTTCTTTAAGTTATCCCAGAAGTGCTGGACAGGGCACGGTAAGATATATCTATATCCATTGGTACAGACCACATAATGTTGACAGCTTCGACAATACTGGTATAATCCGTCCTCCACTCCAACGCATGAGTCCACGCACACATTAGTAGAGACATTGATCCATTCATCTTGTTTTCCTGTAAGATATATATCAATATTGCTAAATACAGATTTGCTAATACAGGCTTAACGAATTAATAGTGATATAAGAAAACTTACAGGTACAGCATATATACATCAATCACCCCTTACGTTCATCAACGATTGTACACATGAATACAACAAAGTAGATTGCGGAAAAGAGTAATGAATGATGGCTTGCCTTCTGTTTCGTAATATTCGTAATTAATGCATATATTTATAATTTTCTCTGTACACACTGTCTTCCACATGAAAGGTAATCCTAAAACAGCTCGAGCCAATGCCATTTCAGGTTTGTACAGTCTTCATATCACGTGACGCTATATACGACCATCATAACATGGCCAACAGAGTAGTACTCCCAATGTGTCCCGACTTGACCATGCCAAAGGAAACAAGAAATAATTGTACAAAGAATGTGTAAATCTGTACATTATTCTAGCGTCAATGTAAAATCTATACTAGATGCCGGTAAGTAACGAAGCTTTTGTGATTTTTTTTTTATCACTTATCATTCTTGCCTTATCTCTAAATACAAATCCGTCCATCCCTAGATGCATTCATCCGTCCATGCACCCATCCATCCATTAACCACTTATCATGCATCGACAGAACATTTTGTATCATGCTTCTTGTCTGCTCCATGATGCCCCAGTGCTAGGTATCACTATAAATTTCCACACTGCAGACTTCGTTGTTGTCGTTGTTGTTGTAGGGTTTAACGCCGTTTTCAGCACGCGATATGATATACATGGCGGCCAGTATTAATGGTGGAGAAAGAACCCGGGAAAATACCCTGCAAGAAACACAGACCTCAGGAGAAGCTACTGGCAAGCTTTCTTACATACCCACATTGTTCGAATCTGAGACTCGAACCCACACAGACAGATGTGCATTGGCAGTGATCCGTAGCGGAGAGCGCTTTAGACCTCTCGGTGCCCATGCAGACATCGTAGCGTTAGGACTGAAAAATTGTTAAAGCTACAATAAAATTCCAAGTCACACACACACACACACACACACACACACATGTTCAATGGATAGATATAAAAAGACTTATAGAAATGTAAATATAAAGGAAGAGTGCTGAAATAACCGCTAAGCCACATTTCATACTTCCTATTAGATAATATTTTAAATTATTCAAACACATAAACAATACATATAAAAAGTGTTCACACTAAAGACTTCATCAGCAGACTGATCTAATAACTAATGACTGTTAACATCTGCAGCGGTACAGGTGAGCAATGTTAACGGCGGATTGTCCCAGATATACGGTAGGTTCTAACGCTGGGTGGGTTCGAGTCTAAGATTCGGCTAATGTAGTTATGTGAGAAAGCTTGCCAGTAGCTTCTCGTGGGTCGCTGGTTCTTTCCGTGAGTTTTCCCGGGTTCTTCATCCACTAATAATACTGGCCGCCATGTATAGCCTATCGTATGCTGAAAATGGCGCTAAACTATACAACAACAACAACAACAACAATAACAACAACAAAAGGTTCTGACGGCCCCTGTCCGTGTTGATATTCGGTTTGTGCGCGCAGATGTATATATATATTCGTTACCCTTCAAAACCTGCCGCACATCTGGGACAATATGTTTTCGTCGCTCACAGTTCCATCGAAGGATTTTAACAGTCATTAGAGATTAAGGCATCTCATGAAGTCCTCACTGTGAGGACGAAAGCTTCAGGGTATTTAATAATTTGTTTCTCTCTATAATGTTCCAGTATGTGATTGGGCAGTTGACATCTTAACATATGTTGCTGTTCTTGTTGTTGTAGGGTTTAAAGCCATTTGTCAGCACTAGATAGGCTGTGCATGGCAGCCAGTGAAAATGGTGGAAGAAGAACCTGGGAAAACCCCTGCAAGAACCACGAGAAGATACAGGCAAGCTTTCTAACATACCCACATTAGCGGAACCTGAGATTCGAACACACGCAAGCAGATGTGAGATGGCAGTGATCCGTAACGGTGAGGAGCTTTAGACCACTCGGTCACTAGGGGCCCCTTGTAAAATATGAACAATAATACTACAAAGTTCAAGTTTTACTAAAGTGTACATACAGACGTATCGTTCAACGTTAAAAAATTTCATCCATTTCGCTAAGATGTCTGTAGTGTACAGTTCAAAGTGATGACACGTCATTCGTTTAAAGTAAGGCACATCATTCCTAACAAACCTGCTTTCGTTCGCTGACAGGTGGACCATGTCCAATCACACCATTTCTTAATGTCATTCCAGATGAGCTCAGCTGGACACGGCATGATATATTCATATTCGTTGGAACAAGCTACATAATGATGACAATCTAGGCAAAACTGATACACACCATCATCTACTCCAAGACACGAGGATATGCAACCAATAGTTGAATTGTATAGATTTTCACCGAATGGTATGTTTGGAGGATCTGAAAAGGAATACCATCAACATAAATTTTTTATTTCATTGTAGATCCACATTAAAACATAACAAATGAACCAAAATAGGAAACGTAAACTTTATAACCAATGTAATAGGTTTCTACTCTATAACTTATAAAAGAGGATACAAATCAAAAGTTAAAATGAATGACACTGAATGAAATGGCGAAACAAAACTAGCCTCCCCTCCAAACAAAATGAGCACCGCTTTCATACATTCCCTATGACCCAATTTTAAATCAGGTGTCTGTAATAATTTTTGCACATAACAATCTAAAACAGCAAGTTGTTTATAATACTGCTACCACCACCACCACCACTACTACTACTACTAATAATAGTAATAATGATGAAGACTTTGTATAGCGTATAATCTTTAGAAATTCTAAGCACTTTTCAACATCTTTATTGATACGATTACAAACACAAAGCAAAACAATCACAATGTAATTAGAAAACATAAGGACATGCTGAAAATACTTAAGGTAGGACAAATTATTAGGTCTTTAGGTTTGTTCATGCAGTGACAAATGGTGGGGTTTAAGAGCACCCTTGACAGGGATCACTGTGCGTTGTATATAATTTCAATTGGTAATTTGTTATAAGTTGTTGGTGATGGTATGCCCAAAAAAGTTGTCCACATGACTTTGTTTTCATAGTGGGAATAATGAGTATACCATTCTCAGAAGAGGAGCGTAAGTATCTTGATGGTGTGTACTCATGAATGAGGTAAGTTGGGCTTGAGACCTTCTTGATCGAATGTAAAGCCATTATAGGGTACAGACCATCGGAGAGGTGTGCTCTGATTGTGGTACTACAAAGATGATCCGAGCAGCTGTGTTTTGAACTTTTTAAACTTTCTGGAGTAGATAGTGAGACGAACCAGACATACCTTAGTTACAATAGTCCAGTCTTGAAAGTACTAATGAACACACAAGTGTTTCAGTAGCATCAACTGGAAGATATTTGCGAATGGAGCTGATGCGTCTCAGCTCAAGATATGTAGCCTTGCAAATGTTTATGACTTGTTGGTGCAATGTGAGAGTACTATCCAGAGTAATACTTAGGTTTCGTACTGTCTGTGTGACTTTAATGTTGGTGATGCTGATATTTATTGTTTGAGGTAAAGAATGTGAATGAGAAAGTACTTGTGATGTGATCAGAATAGCCTTAGTTTTATCATCATTCATCTGCAGCTTGTTACATCTTATCCATGATTTCACATCAGAAATGCACCTCTCTACTCATTGGATGGTAGCATCAACCTCAGATAGGTGGCAATATTTGTACATTTGGGTGTCATCAGAGTACAGTTGGTGATACACTGGATGATGATTTATGACACTAGAAGGCGGCTGAGTCTATAGAATGAAAGGAACATGTCCAGGAACAGACCCCTGTGGAACACCACAACATAGATCAACATGACTGACGTGTATACCATTTTCAGAGACAGCTTGTGCCCTGTTGACTAAGTAGGACTTGAACCACAATAAGGTTTTGTTGTGAATGCCAAATACATGCTGGAGAAGGTGAATAGTCTATTGTGTCAAATGCTGCAGATAAATCAATGAGGGTAAGGACCGTAAGCCTTCCACTATCCAACGCCGAGAGAATGTCATTACATACTTTCAGAAGAGTGGTTTCAGTATTGTGACAAGGGCGATATGGAGACTGAACATACGGATTTCAGATGTGTTACTAGTTGTGTTACTAGTTGTGTTACTAGTTGTGTTACTAGTTGTGTTACTAGTTGTGTTACTAGTTGTGTTACTAGTTGTGTTACTAGTTGTGTTACTAGTTGTGTTACTAGTTGTGTTACTAGTTGTGTTACTAGTTTTGTTACTAGTTGTGTTACTAGTTGTGTTACTAGTTGTGTTAGAGCAACCTTTTCTAAGACTTTTAATATGAATAGGAGATTCAAAACTGAGCAGAAGTTCTTTAAATCGTTATGGTCGAGTGCTGGTTTCTTCAGCAGAGGCTTTACAATGTCAGGTTTTAAAAATAATGGGAATTTTCAAGATTGTTTATTGTTTTAGGGTTTAACGCCATTTTTCAGCACACGATAGGCTATACATGGCAGCCAGTATTATTGGTGGAGGAAGAACCCGGGAAAACCCCCGGAAAGAACCACCGACCCACGAGAAGCTAATGGCATGCTTTCTCACATAACTACATTAGCCCAATCTTAGACTCGAACCCACGCAGACAGAGGTGAGACGGCAGTGATCCGTAACGGAAAGCGCTTTAGACCACTCGGCCACTCGGGGCCCCCGAATTTTCAAGATGAGAGAGAGAGAGAGAGGTAATAATAACATCAGTTAGAAAAAAATAATATTGGATCTAAGGACACAAAAGGCAGTGATACTGGAATAGCATCAATTTGACATGACTTTAATGCACTCTTCATCACAATTGCCCTTACTAAATACATAGAGACGTGTTCAAATGTTGGTAACGGTTATCGCTGAATATCTGTATCAAAACTATATGGTGACGGCGAGTTTTTTTGCTTATCTAATGGTTTGTACCATGTCACGGAAGAAATTTTCAAACAGGTCCGGAAGGTCTACTGGAGACAAGGAAGTTAGAAGTGGTGTACATTTGTTCCTTGACATTATTTTGTTAGTAATCTCAAGAGCTCTTTGCAGCTGAAGCTCTCCGTGATCTTAATACTGTAGTGCGATAATATGGTTAAATGGACTATGTTTGTGACGTTCTTCTTTAGGTGCTTTATAGATTTGTTTATGAATACTGAGCCTGGTGGAAAGCCAAAGCTTCTCCGCTTTAAGGCAGTCTCTTTTAACAGTGCGAAGCTGGTCCTTAACACTTCTATATCACGGATAACACTTTTGAATTGATACTCTGCACTTGGTGGCCGGGGCATGTTTTTTCAAACAATGAACGTAGGCAGTTATCGAGTTGTTCTGTTGCAGGATATAAGCAAATTGATAGGCCTGCTTAGATTGCATGCATTATGTTGGTTCTATTTGTCATACGGAGGTTTATCTTAGTAGCAGATAAAGTTGTAGGGTTAGGGACTGATACGTCCAGATGGCATGTAATGCAGAGGTGATATGATGCAAATTCATGGGATACATGGGCGGACCGTAGGATATTATCGTCAGGTCTGTGAAGAATCCTGTCTAAAATGTGACCATGTTTATGGATGTGTTGGTTAACTGACTGTTTAGGGTTGAAAATGTGAATAGAATCAAGGAGTTTTGATGTGTATCGGTTTCCAGTACCGTCAAAGTGAAAGTGAAATATCCAAGAATAATTAGGAAGCCACCTATCGAATTTCCATACTCCAGTAGATTGGGAAACTGCTCCAAAGAGAGAGAGACTTAGTCAGCTTGTTTTCTCTACTACGAGAAGGGCAGTAGAGGCAGAAAAATGGACTGACCTTTGTTCCAGTGTGAGTTTTGTTTGGACTAATTCAAACGATGTGTAGCAGATATTGAAGTTTTGTTTGTATTTAAGACATTTTATCATGGAAATCTTTGTGATGACAGCAATTCCACCTCCGTGAGGGAGGCGGGGGAACGACTTGATGGAGTAACTGGTGGGTGTTAGATTCGTGCACTTGTGCTCATGAATGATGTTTCTAGCCATGTTTGTGTCAGCAAGAAGATCGTTGATAACATTCACTATTTATGTGCGCTTTTCCGGTGGCCATACTGATTGGGCATTTAATAATGCAATACACAGTGGTATCTCTGGGATAGTTGACACAAAGTTTCACGATTTAATAGCGATTTTCACCAGGTTATCTAAATTAATGGCCGAATTTTTAAATTGTTTAGCCGGAAAGGGCGAAAGGGAGATAACTGGAATTCTTCTTCCTGTTCTACGCCGGACAGCTTTGAAACAACGTTTCTTTTTTCCGCTTCTGTTTACATATAAGTAATGATGAATGTATTTCCATTTAGTTTAGTCTTCAGCACAATGTAGTACGGGAAACCAATGAATGGTCATTTCAAGCTATCAGTTATTGTCCATCATTGCATAAACGGGTTGACTAGCGATCACGGGATGGCGTTTTATTGAAGAACAAAGAACGTTGTAGAAATGGAGCAACACACATGACAACAACAATAATTGTTCTCGTTTCTGAAAGAAGGAGATGAAGAAACAAATATGAACTGAACAGTCAGTGCATTATAAAACACAATAATGTAGACAAAGATAGACAACAATGACAAATATCATGAAAAACGGCACAAACACCTAACAGCTTCTTCAAACCGGTTAAGCGATAGCGGCCATCTTTATGGAAGTCAAACAAAAGGTGTGAACTGGATGAAGATTTTGAAACCTTTTGTTATAAACATACGTAACAGGAAAAATAAGACAGCGGTCATGTTTATACAAGTGAAATCAGAACGTGTTTTCATCTGCATGGTTCATTAATTCTCATTTCATGACCACCCACCCAATCATCTCTCTCTCTCTCTCTCTCTCTCTCTCTCTCTCTCTCTCTCTCTCTCTCTCTCTCTCTCTCTCTCTCTCTCTCTCTCTCATTTAGGGAGATATAATTATTAAACAGGTCCTTGTGCATGATTTAAATTACATGTGGTCACAAAGGTGTGTTAATGCAGAAAAAAGGTACGCAAAATATCCAACCTAGGTAGGGCTACCACTATGGCTATCTACGTATTTAACCTTGGATATGAAAGCTGGGAGTGCATTGGTACTTTATACAGGAGTTCATTTACTAATTGGAATAAAAAGTGAGTCCGCAGGGTGAGATTTGTATTATCGTATTTTTATTCTTTTTTGGTGAAACTTTGTGCATTCGTTTATATTTATATCAGGTATCTATGTATATATGTATGTATATATCAATCAATTCATCTAACTTCGACCATTACTGTGTGTTTTCTTAGACAATTTGTATTGTCTATTTATCCAATTGTGGGTAATCTCGAACAGATATATGGAAATCAATTGTTTGAAGAAAACACGTTTATTTATTATATACCTGTTAAATATCATATGTTTGATTTGTATCGCAATGAAGTCAGCCATTTTAAAGCTAAGTACATATTGTCATTGAGCTAGGGCTAGGTTCAAACGATAACATAGAAACATCATGTAAAAAACCGATCGATCATGATGGAACAGCCAGTGGATAGAGTGGGTAGCAGGTTGTATTAGTCAGGTAGCATGATCCATGAACTTCACGAGTGGGAATTTTTAAATGAAAGCAGGCCACTAGTGTAGTTTTTAAAGTAGATCCCCCACCAAAAAAAAAAAATATGAGTTGTCGTCATGGCGATGAATCAGTGCAATTGTTTTTTTTATTAAATACATTTTAGTACAATATTTTATACCAGTATAGTCTGATTAGTATTTTATACCAGCATAGCGTGATGAGTAATTTATACGAATATAGCCTCATTAATAATTTATACTAATATAGCCTAATTAGTAATTTATACCAATATAGCCTGATTAGCATTTTATACCAATATAACCTGATTAGCATTTTATACCAAATATAGCCAGGTTAGTAATTTATAACAATATAGCCTGATTAGTAATTTATACCAAGATAGGTTGATTAGTAATTTATACCAATATAGCCTGATTAGTCATTTATACTAATATAGCCTGATTAGTAATTTATACCAATATCGCCTGATTAGTAATTTATACCAAGATAGGTTGATTAGTAATTTATACCAATATAGCCTGATTAGTCATTTATACCAATATAGCCTGATTAGTAATTTATACCAATATAGCCTGATTAGTAATTTATACCAATATCGCCTGATTAGTAATTTATACCAATATAGCCTAATTAGTAATTTATACCAATATAACCTGATTAGCAATTTATACCAATATAACCAGATTGGTAATTTATACCAATATAATCTAATTAGTAATTTATACCAATATAGGTTGATTAGTACTTTATATCAACGAAGCCTCATTAATAATTTATACCAATATAACCTGATTAGTAATTGATACCAATATCGCCTGATTAGTAATTTATACCAATATAGCCTGATTAGTAATTTATACCAACATAACCTGATTAGTAATTTATACCAATATAGCATGATTAGTAATTTATACTAATATAACCTTATTAGTAATTGATACCAATATGGCCTGATTAGTAATTTATACCAATATAGCCTGTTTAGTAATTTATACCAACATAACCTGATTAGTAATTTATACTAATATAACCTGATTAGTAATTTATACCAATATAGCCTGATTAGTAATTTATACCAATATAGCCTGATTAGTCATTTATACCAATATCGCCTGATTAGTAATTTATACCAATAGGTTTATTAGTAATTTATGCCAATATAGCCTGATTAGTAATTTATACTAATATAACCTGATTAGCAATTTATAACAATATAATCTAATTAGTACTTTATACCAAGATAGGTTCATTAGTACTTTATATCAACAAAGCCTCAATAATAATTTATACCAATATAGCCTGATTAGTAATTTATACCAATATCGCCTGATTAGTAATTTATATGTATCCTGATTAGTAATTTATACCAATATCGCCTGATTAGTAATTTATACCAATATAACCTGATTAGTAATTTATACCAACATAGGTTGATTAGTAATTTATGCCAATATAGCCTGATTAGTAATTTATACCAATATAACCTGATTAGTAATTTATACTAATATAATCTAATTAGTAATTTATACCAATATAGGTTGATTAGTACTTTATATCAACGAAGCCTCATTAATAATTTATACCAATATAACCTGATTAGTAATTGATACCAATATCGCCTGATTAGTAATTTATACCAATATAGCCTGATTAGTAATTTATACCAACATAACCTGATTAGTAATTTATACCAATATAGTATGATTAGTAATTTATACCAATATCGCCTGATTAGTAATTTATACCAATATAGCCTGATTAGTAATTTATACCAACATAACCTGATTAGTAGTTTATACCAATATAACCTTATTAGTAATTTATACCGATATAACCTGATTAGTAATTTATACCAATATAGCCTGATTAGTAATTTATACCACTATAGCCTGATTAATAATTTATACCAATATAGCCTGATTAGTAATTTATACCAAGATAAACTGATTGGTAATTTATACCAATATAGCCAGGTTAGTAATTTATAACAATATAGCCTGATTAGTAATTTATACCAAGATAGGTTGATTAGTAATTTATACCAATATAACCTGATTAGTAATTTATACCAACATAACCTGATTAGTAATTTATACCAATATAACCTTATTAGTAATTTATACCGATATAACCTGATTAGTAATTTATACCAATATAGCCTGATTAGTAATTTATACCACTATAGCCTGATTAATAATTTATACCAATGTAGCCTGATTAGTAATTTATACCAAGATAAACTGATTAGTAATTTATACCAATATAGCCAGGTTAGTAATTTATAACAATATAGCCTGATTAGTAATTTATACCAAGATAGGTTGATTAGTAATTTATACCAATATAGCCTGATTAGTAATTTAGACCAATATAACCTGATTAGTAATTTGTACTAATATAGCCTGATTAGTAATTTATACCAATGTAACCTGATTAGTAATTTATACCAATATCGCCTGATTAGTAATTTATACCAATATAGCCTGATTAGTAATTTATACCAATATAACCTGATTAGTAATTTATACCAATATCGCCTGATTAGTAATTTATAGCAATATAGCCTGATTAGTAATTTATACCAATATAATCTGATTAGTAATTTATACAAATATAACCTGATTAGTAATTTATACCAATATAAATTGATTAGTACTTTATATCAACGAAGCCTCATTAATAATTTATACCAATATAGCCTGATCAGTAATTTATACCAATATTGCCTGATTAGTAATTTATACCAATATCGCCTGATTAGTAATTTATACCAATATAACCTGATTAGTAATTTATACCAATATCGCCTGATTAGTAATTTATACCAATATAACCTGATTAGTAATTTATACCAATATAGCCTGATTAGCAATTTATACCAATATAGCCTGATAAGTGTTTTATACTAATATAGCCTGATTAGTAATTTATACCAATATAGCCTGATTAGTAATTTATACGAATATAACCTGAATAGTATTTTATACCAAAATGGCCAGATTAGCATTTTATATCAATATGGCCAGAAAATAATTGTATAGCAGCATAACCTTATAATAGTTTTGTACAGATACATCCTCTTAGGTATTGCATATCAACATAGCATCATTACTATTTTATACCAACATGCTCTGAGTTTGAGAACTAGAAAAGGACTTGATGAATGTTATTGATGATAACATAAGCACATTTTGCCAATGAAATATCGGTATTATTTTCTTCTAATACTTACGTGTCCCTTTGCCCGCTGCTGTAATGTTGAACGATGCAGGGATTTTAGAAGATGTGCTGTAATGTGTTTTTTCCTTAGTGGTTGGGTAACCAGTCCAATGTCTTTGCAAATTTCTCCTTGCTGCTCTTGTCATTAACACTGAAGTGGTTGATTTTAAAGTGTTTCGTTCAACTGTTGCATTATTTGGAGAGGTTTCAACTGTCGTACTTCCGTCAGGAATATTACTCATATATACCATTCCAGTTGATTTTGATATTTGTGGCGAAGGTTTAGTTGATGTTGTCTGTGTTTGTGTTCTGTATGATGAATTTGCTAAAAACGCTGTGCTTGTTGAAGCCATTGTTTGGAGTGTCGTTGGGAGCAAAGGCTTTAGTACCTTTCCTTTCTTTGGGGGTAGTGTTATTCTTATTACTTCTTGGTTACTGAGCCCAATACCTATGGGTGAAAATTTGAAAATTATTGACCATTGACATTTTTGTGAAAGTTCTATTTTATTGGCAATCAATGTAAACAATACACATATGTTCTGTACATTTCTAAAGTTGAATTATTCTGAAAGGTTATTGTTCAAAGGCATGCTCAGCTAGTAATTGTTAAGGGGAATCTAGCATTTGGAGTCATGTTTAGTCAAGCCTAATTAATAAACAAGGGATGTTCAATGTGTTAACATCATATTTGAACGAGTACACTTAGCAAGGGATGATCTACGGTATGTGTTTTGCTGGTCACATTCACAAGCACATCATCTGACAAATCCAATGTGGAGGAAATGATCTCATCGTGTTCGACATGATTTGAAACATCATGGACAGAATCAATACGAATAGAAGACTTGACTATTTGACAAAATAAGAGTCGGTAGATTGCAAAGACCTATTTGCAAGCAGTTCAGACAGGAAAAGTTGTCAATATGGAAGAAAGTTTCATAACCCCATTCACAAAATTATTTGTTGTGCTATTTTGAAATAATTTGTATGCTCCACATATTTATGTGCAATTACAATTATTATGGACATCAATAGTGTAATATAGGATGTGATGGACAATATCCTTATTGCATGAGAAACCAAGCACAGACAGCCTTACAACGCTGCAGATGTAGGTAAGAATTAGAAAGAACTTTTAATGAAACTTTGATGATAATAAAATGGACATAATTTTTGAAACAAAATATATGTATTATTTTGTTCTTATACTTACTTATTCGTTTCGCCATTGATGAAATATTGAACGATTCTAGGATTTTAGTGGAAGTGATGTAATGTGTTTTCCCCATCGTAGTTGGGTAACCAGTCCAATGTCGTGGGAAAGTGGCCCCTGCCATTGATGTCATTAACACTGAGGAGCTTTTAATAAATGTGTTTCTTTCAACTGATGAAGTCTTTGGCGACTTTACAGTTGTCGTGACTCCGTCACGAAAGTTTCTCATTGATACCACTCCTGCAGTGTGTGATCCTTGTGGCGAAGATTTAGTTGATAATGCTTTCGTTCGTGTTCTATATAATATATTTACTAGAGATGCTGTCCTTGTTTGCAGAATGGCTGACAGCAAAGAATCTTGTACCTTTTCTTCCTTTGGTGGTGGCGTTACTGCAACCTCTTGTTCGCTACCGCTCTCAGTACCTATGGGTGAAAAGTTCACAATTATTGACCATGCTTATTTTTGTTTTGAAAAGTATTATCGTATTAGCAATTTATTAAAAAACTTATATTATGTACATTTCTTAATTAAAAGTTTGTAAAAGAAGAATGTATAAAGATATTCAGTCACACTTAAGGACAAGCTAGTATTTTTGTTCATACTTATTTGATAGTTTGGATAGTGATGTGACAACGGAAAGTTTGCGTAGACCGATAAGATATGAATTCAACCGTTCTGCGTGTTAAATCTACTATGACAAGGTTATATTAGTCATGTTGCATTATCGATGAACTTCAGTCGCTTGGGAATTGTGTGTCGAAAACACGCTACTAGTGTAGATATCTAAAGGGAACCCCTTTCAACAATAAAAAATAGTTATTGGCAGTCTGGGAATCTGTTTTCGTCATGGGGGTTAATTAGTGCAAGAAGCATTTGATTAATGCTTTTTAATACAGTATTTTATACCAAAATAGCCTCATTAGTATTGTATACCAACATAGCCTGATATATTCAACCATTTGTTCCATGTGTTTCAGATATCATCCGAAGTCAACTCCGCTTTGCTCTGTTTTGTATGATAAACTCAGCGTTATTTAGGGGGCGTACATTAATGGGAATGGAGTTGATATGTATTACAAGATGTAAAGTTTCTGTATAGATGTGGTCTGACGTGTTGTTGGTTTCAAGGTATTGCTGATAATCATTTAGAGCATTGAACATTGGTCAAACAGTGCAAACGTAAAAAGTTGGTTGATGACTAACTGAGGCCCCTATATTCTCAACCATTATATGACTAATGCAGTCAAATTATACTGACTACCAGTTTACTGCATCCAAATTCATCATGTCCGTACGAAACGTTTTGTCGAACACAGTATCACACTGCGTGTCAAAGCTCATCGCTTATATTTAGTACCCTTTCTTGCCTAAAGTTGATTTCTATATTATATGATGTAATATCAGTCAATTGGTTTTGTCTCTAGTCTGTGTCTGCTCTATGGAACCTTCTCAACACTTCGAGATCGCTTGCGTTTCGCTTTGAGTGACCTAAGATAGAAACATAATCAGGACTATTTTCCCTGAGATCCTATCTTTCTAGTTCTGAAAGGCGTTAATGGCAATCTTCAAATTGAGAAGCTTCATGAGGAAAGACAGTTCATACATATAACTTACCTTTCGGAAGCTACGAAACAGATGGATTTCACAACCGTGAATACTAAAATCTGTACATATTACCACTTTCGAAGGTTCCTTCTCAAAAAAAGATCATGTGGTGAGTCAACTATGGTTTTGCCACTCTCGCACGAGAGATGTCACATCGTTCGTGATGCTGACCATTTCAATCAGACGGCTTTCAAAACGGAGCCATCATGTAAGACTGAACATCTCTTAGGGGTACACAGAAAGATGGTAACGGGTGATCAGGTAAGCTGCTGAATTAAATAATAAAAAGTTAAAGCAAGAAATATCTTATAGAATGTTAAAGACGGATTTTACGCGATCATGAGAGGATTGACATTTATATCAGTGATCAAATCCATACCCAGTTGGACAAAACACAAGGATTAATAAGAACCAAACTATTCCCAGTATAAGAAAGAAATATATTATTCAGAAGTAATCACTTATCGTTCCTGCCTTTTAGAAGGATCCTACATACTATATTCTTCTAGAGGATGTCGTCGAAATACACTGCATTCGATGAATATGTAGTCGACTGGAATCGGATCGCAAAGCAATTCATGACTTTGGCAAAGCCAATGGTCTGATAATTAGACCAAATTGTACGATTATCGTCGTCTTAGAGTCAGGTTCTTGCATCAGTAAATGCTTTAAATAATACCAAAGAGATTGTGGTTTCCTCACAATCTCTACCGCTCGTCTCTCATAGCTACCGTACACCCTATTGTAGCATATTATCCTTCTTGCGATGTGACCGTATATCCATGATAATTGGAGAAGAAGAATGAGGAGGAGATTAGATACATGAATAAACGAACCAATGTAATGGTCTGGATTACCCTTTCGCTTAGAGGAAATGGGTTGTCCCAACGAGACCGGACATCCAGAAATCTGGAACATACTGGATGGATGTCGGCGAGCAAGGAGGGGTAGAAGGACATATTCGAGAGTTAGTAGGTTCGGAAGAAGTAGAAACTGGATTTATGTCCTCCTCTCTCGAAAGTAGCCTCCTAAACCTTTTAGGGTGTTGCCACTGGCATGTTTTGGATCGAAATGGAGCTGGTAAAGTAAGATATTTTGTTCCTTTGCTCACCTATCGTCCCTCTGCTTTAGCAGATTAGAAATGGTCTTAAGATTGTGAAGGGTGCGCGTAGACGTAGATATTACATTTCGTAGATTCCTGCCCGTCATCGTATTGAATTGTGTATCGAAGGAGTAACGCCAAACGGCGTCATGCGCAGTGCCAGGCTAATTATGTGCTCTGATGGAAAGCAAACAATTATCACGTCGTATCAGGCCAAGATTCGTTGAAGCAGTCAGCGAATTTGCCATTGAATAATCAGCTGTCAAATGTATGACCTGTTCATTTCGGACCGTTGCGTCTAAGTCCTTGCCATTTCCTAATTTTTACGTGCAATTGAAATTGACAATATGGCCAAATCTAATATATTAGACGTGATAATAACAAGTCTTGATGTGACATGACATAATCTAGTTACTTTGTAGACAAAATGGGACAAACGTGTGTACGGCCGCTAAATAATTATCCAGACAGGCACTTTTTCATAAAAGGCGTCTGAGTGAGTTTTGTGCAAGAGTGATGCAAACGTCTTTAGTACATGCCTTTCGATAAAAATAATCTTTACCATCCCCATGATCACAGATCATTTGAAACAGACAGCTAAGATCTTCGCTGTCTGCGGAAGCAACCGGAATGACGAAGTCTCTTCCTTATCGTTGATGTCTACCCAGTGTTTAACTTTCATAGGTATGCATTCTGAAAGCGACAGCACGCAACATATTGCTTCGACAGTACCCATATCAATCAAATCAGCACTCTTCGTGGATAGATCTGAGTAAAGCTGTTGTTCAATTACATCTTCATAATCACTATGTTTAGTGTCCTTGTCTGATGATGCCTCATATCCGGAAAAATCATCTCAGTTAGTATAGACGACAAAGTAATCGCTGTCTCAAAAATGGCACCTTCTTTTTGCGCAAATAATGAATCTAGCCATATCCGGTCTCGACATACAAATTTGACGACCCGATGCGGACTGTTGGTCAAAAGTACTCTATTTCTATTAGTCTGTGTAAAACAAAATAAAGTTCTTTACATTTTTTATAGCTGCATTATTCTAAATGATAACACATCTAAATGTGGGGCCCCGAGTGGCCTGGTGGTCTAAAGCGCTGTCCGTTACGGACCACTGCCATCTCACCTCTGTCTGCGTGTGTTCGAGTCTAAGGTTCGGCAAATGTAGTTATGTGAGAAAGCTTGCCAGTAGCTTCTCGTGGGTCGATGGTTCTTTCCGGGGTTTGTACGGTTTCTGTCTCCACCATTAATACAGGCCGCCATGTATAGCCTATATTGCGCTGAAAAATGGCGTTAAACCATAAAAACAAACAAACAAAACACCTAAATGTATTTCTCAGGCAGCCATCTTTAAGGCAATCATAGTATTTGCAATCATATTAGCACAGTTCTACTCAACAAACACGGGAATTTTCATGAATAGACATTTCGATAATAACATGGACACATCTTACCAATGCAATATCGGTATTACTTCGTTCTAATACTTACTTTTCCCGTTGCCCGTTGCTGTAATGTTGAACGATTCTAGGCTTTCAGACGAAGTGCTGTAATGTGTTTCTCCCATCGTCGTAAGGTACCAAGTCCAATGCCTTGGCAAAGTGCTCCTTGGTGTTGTTGTCCTTAACACTGCGGAATTTGTTTCAAATGTGTTTATTTCAACTGTTGCATTCTTTGGGGTGGTTAGAGTTGTCGTAATTTCATCAGGAAAAGTTCTCTCAGACACCTCCCCAGTCGCGTTTGATCCTTCTGGCGAAGATGTAGTTGATATTGCCGTTGTTTGTGTTCGATATAATGTATTTACTAAAGATGCTGTACTTGTTGATGGCATTGTTTGTAATGTGGTTGACAGAATGGAATATTGTATCTTTCCTTCATTTGTTGGTGGCATTGTTGTTACATCCTGTTGATTACTTGTCTCAAGACCTAGAAGAGCCAATTTCCAAATTAACGGCAATCTTATCTTTCTCACATTACTATCTTTTTATTAGTCTGTTAAAAAGCAAAATAAAGTTCTTTACATTTTTTTATAGCTGCATTATTCTGAATGATGACACACCTAATGTATTTCTGAGGCAGCCATCTTTAAGGCAATCATAGTATTTGCAATCATATTAGCACAACACTACTCAACAAACACGGGAATTTTCATGACTTATCGTGATATTTGAATGAATCCTCTTATATCGGCTTATGCATTTACACAAACGCACCCCCGCCACACAAACACACACACACACACACAAACACACACACAAACACACACACATATATATATATATATATATATATATATATATATATATATATATATATATATATATATATATATATATATATATATATATATATATGGAGCAGTTTCTTCTGCATCCATGCTCTCAACATCTCCAAACCTGTTATACAGTTTAATGGGGTCATCTGACCCCTTTTGCGGTTTATTTGTTTGTTCTGTGTGTTTCTGTTTTGGTGATTTTGGTGGTGGATTGTTATTAAATGTTGTCTGGGTTGATGTTGTGCTTTTCTGCGGCTTATAATTAGGGATATTGGCACTTGTGGTTGAATCGGGCTGATCCGTCTGTGTCTGGCCGTCCTTCGTGCTTTTCGGATTGTGTTTTACGACTGTGGAGAAGGATGGGCCAGGAAGGGATGTTTTTGCCTGGACAAGTTTTCTAGCCTCTGGGTAGGGAATGTTCAAGGTAAACGTTACCCTCTGAATTTCCTTCTCCTGTTTCCATGTATCACAATCTTTGGAATTGGCGTGATGTTCCTTGCCATAGTTGACACAATACGGAATTGCTCTCCAATCAGCTTCCTGATGAGAGTGTTCTCCGCATCGGCCACATACCTTGGCTCTGGAAGATCGATCCTCGTGATGGCCGTATTTTTGACATTTATAGCATCGAAGGGGGTTTGGAATGTAGATCTCGACCATTACTTGTAAAAACCCAACCTTGACCACTTTGGGAACTGTCGGTTTATTAAAGGTGAGTACAAATGTATTGGTGTCCTGCAGAATGTTATTACGTTTAATACGTATTATTCGCACTGCAGTGACACCTTCATGTTTCATCCCTTCGATGATATCTGTGTCGGTGACTCCAGCCAAGTCACGACATCGAATTACGCATTTGGACGAATTCAGTGTAGTGTGGGCGAATGAGGTCACTGGAATATCAAAGAATGTTTTCATTTTCATGATATTGTCTGTTTGCCTCTTTCGCTCACACTCTACAAGAAGACAACCCGATTTTAGTTTTTTCACACTTTTTGGTGTAACAATCGATCCCGAAATGGTTTTCTCGATAATAAACGGAGACAAACCTGAAAGCGGTTTAGCATCATCTTTTGATTGACTTACCATGAAGCGTTGAAATGATTCCACGCCACATAGTTCTTCATCCGAGTCAGACAGTGGTTTGATACATTTATTGTTGGTTTTTTTTGTTGTGTTTGCCATGATTAAGAATTTAAAATTTCAGCACCCATGCTCCCCACCCGCCACAGAGCCCAACGCGGGGAAAGTTATCAAGTGCCAGGTATACACAGATGCCATACTCGTTAGATAAAATTACCTAGGATTGACCCATGAAGCTTCCTTCTAGGGTCAGTAAAATTACCTCCCGATTGACCCGTTGAGCCACCGCTATCTAGGAAGTCTTATAAAACTTGGGAAAGTGAAAGCTAAAGGAAAAGAATGTAGGGGCAACGGTGGTATCAAGAGAGATACAAGAAAGAAAGAGAAGATGAGTAAGTAAAAAGAGACCTCCTAGTGCTCGACGTGACCAGCCTAATTGTCGAGATCGGGCCCATCTCGACCACACGTCTAAAAGAACTAGAGGCCAAAGTACTGTGTTGCAACTACCAGGATCCTTTCCTCCTCCGACACGGGCCGCAACCCACGACAAACAGGTTGTCTCTACTTAGTAGCCTTTTCCGACACGTGGCGAAACTACAAACTCGAACCCGCAGGGGGGTCCCTAAAGTGAATCAGGAACCCATTTGAAGCGGAAATACAAACATTTCTTACGTTCTAACATTACACATAATGTGACAAGAACACATTAATGAAGTTGGTGTATTCTGGATAATAATGAACACTTTATGTCGTAACAGGAAAATAACAGTCTGTGTCAGTAACTAAATCCAACAAAACAATTTCAGATGCTGTCAAACCAGTCACGATTAGCGTTATACTTACACTAGAGTGGACATCTAAACATGGAATACGTTGCAGAGAGGAATATTTAAATCAAATAGTTACTGAGACTGGAAGATCATTTACACAGAAGATCAAATGCAAGGAGGGTCGAATAATGAGAACTGCTGTCATGTTGACCAGGAGAGAGAGTAGAATAGGAAAGATTCTGCCGCTGAGTATTTGAATTATTACAATTCAAGACGTGTTGTCAACATTGTTTATTTTCTTTCGGTTTAGACGGCTGAATGTGCTTGGCAGTGCATGCTCTTCTAATGCATAATGCCACAAATTAAAGTCATGAGGATCTAGGAGTATCCCACTTACAAGACATCACTACAGCCATATTTAAACTTAATCTGAACGTGTTCGACCTGTTTTGAACTGTCGTGGACAAAAATAATCAGAAAGGAAAACTTGAATGTCTGACACAATCACAGTCAGTGTATTCAAAAAAGCTTTTTGCAAGGATTGTAAAAAGATAATAAATTAGATAGAAGGATTGATAACTCCCTTGAAGAATTAGTTTGTGCCCTTTTGAAATCCTATGCATGTTCATTAATTTTGTTTGCAAAGAAGATTATTATCGACAAGGTGCAGATTATCATATTATACTATGGATACTACCCTTCTGAAATGATCAACATTGAGAGCAATAACAGGCTGTGTATAAGTGAGGGAACTAGAATAGACATTTCGATAATAACATGGACACATCTTACCAATACAAGATCGTTATTATTTCGTTCTAATACTTACTTGTCCCGTTGGCCGTTGCTGTAATGTAGAACGATTCTGGGCTTGTAGAAGAAGTGCTGTCATTTGTTTCTCCCATCGTTGTTGGGTACCCAGTCCAATGCCTTGGCAAAGTGCTCCTTGGTGTTGTTGTCCTTAACACTGTGGAAGTTGTTTCAAATGTGTTTATTTCAACTGTTACATTCTTTGGAGTGGTCAGAGTTGTCGTAATTTCATCAGGCAAATTTCTCTCAGACACCTCTCTAGTCGAATTTGATGCTTCTGGCGAAGATGTAGTTGATATTGCCGTTGTTTGTGTTCGATATAATGTATTTACTAAAGATCCTGTATTTGTTGATGGCATTGTTTGTAGTGTGGTTGACAGAGTGGAATCTTGTATCTTTTCTTCATTTGTTGGTGACATTGTTGTTACCTCCTGTTGATTACTTGTCTCAAGAACTAGAAGAGACAATTTCCAAAAAAGGACAATCTTATCTTTCTCACATTACAATCTTTTTATGAGTCTGTTTAAAAGCAAAATAAAGTTCCTTACATTTTTGATAGCTGAATTATTCTGATTGATAACAAATCTAAATGTATTTTTTAGGCAGCCATCTTTAAGGCAATCATAGTATTTGCAATCATATTAGCACAACACTACTCAATAAGCACGTGAATTTTCAAGACTTATCATGATATTTGAATGAATCCTCTTCTATCGGCTTATTCATTTACACAATCACACACACACACAGAGACACAAACACACATATACATACATACATACATAAATATATATATATATATATATATATATACATATATATATATATATATACATATATATATATATATATATATATATATATACATATATATATATATATATACATATATATATATATATATATATATATATATATATATATATATACATATATATATATATATATATATATATATATATATATATATATATATATATATATATATATATATATATATATATATATATATATATATATATATATAAAGTTTAGATGTCAAAAGGGAACCCCAATCAACAATACACAATTTCTTGGCTGTTCTCGAATCTATTTTCGCCATGGCGATTCATTTGTTAATTTGTGCAAAAATCGTAAACAGATACAGAGGATGGATCCTGTAGATCCGTCAAAGCTTCTATCGTCTACCTTTAAGGAACAAAAGTCAGTCATTCACAGAAATGCAACGGGATGCACCCTCGCAGTGCTAATATTTGGTGACAATTCTTCTAACCAGTCGATCCCTCTGAAATACCCCAGCAACGTCCCCAACCATGTTCTCTGGAGATTCATTGCACAAATGAATGCTTAATACGTCTTTATTATCCTTGAGAAATTTTGCCATCCTTTAGTTTTCTGTTGCCATTTCTTGCAAGACAGCAGCGTATACGTTTCAGGACCACATGGTTCATACTGGACCATGGACCACAATCTATTCACGCCATCCATGTCTGCGGGATGCATGCACTGCCTTTAAAATGCTTGCATTTAATGCACTTTTGACATGTGTCATTATAATGACACCAGAATACATCAATGCATCAATTATCACAACGTCTGTTTATTAGTGGCTCAAACAACAAATAGTAAGCGACCAATAGACAAATGCGCGCAAGAATGCAAGAATAAAATGCAAAAAAACCATATTCTGTTGTAGCACGCAATATAAATCGTTCGAGAAAATGACCATTTCACTACACTACTGGAACGAAATTAATGAATGACGTTTATCACCTGTAAATGAATGATTTATGCACAATCTATATCCAATATCTGGATGAATGTTCGAAAATCATATCGATATGTTCGTTGATTGTGTGGAGGTGGTCGAGAGTTACTGTTTTAAAACACACGTATGAGATAGAAGTGAGAAATGTCTGTCTTTGTAGTAGAGTTTGTTTTATAAAGGAACAAACATATATACCTAATGTGAATGAGGAACCCATTTGAAGCGGAAATACAAACATTTCTTATGTACTAACATTACACAAAATATGACAAGAACACATTAATGAAGTTGGTGTATTTGGGGTAATAATTAACACTTTATGTTGCAATAAGAAAATAACAGTCTGTGTCGGTAACTAAATTCAACAAAACAATTTCAGATGCTGTCAAACCAGTCACGGTGAGCGCTATATATACGGTAGAGTGGACATCTAAACATGGAATACGTTGCAGAGAAGAATATTTATATCAAATAGTTACTGAGACTGGAAGATCATTTACGCAGAAGAAATGCAAGGAAGGTCGAATAATGAGAACTGCTGTCATGATGACCAGGAGAGAGAGAGAGAGAGAGAGAGAGAGAGAGAGAGAGAGAGAGTAGAAAAGGAAAGATTGTGCCGCTGAGTATTTGAATTATTACAATTCAAGACGTGTTGTCAACATTGTTTTTTTTCTTTAGTTTTAAACGGCAGGATGTGGTTGGCAGTGCATGCTCATCTAATGCATAATGGCACAAATTAACGTCATGAGGAATAAGGAGTATGCCAATTACAAGACATCACTACAGCCATATTTAAACGTAATCGGAACGTGTTCGACCTGTTTGGAACTGGCATGAACAAAAACAATAAGAAAGGAAAACCTGAATGTCTGACACAATCACAGTCAGTGTATTCAAAAAAAAGCCTTTTGCAAGGATTGTAAAACGATAATTATGTAGATAGAATGATTGATAACAAACTTGAAGAATTAGTTTGTGCCCTTTTGAAATCCTATGTATGTTCATTATTTTTGTTTGCAAGGAAGATTTTTATCGACAAGGTGCAGATTATCATATTATACTATGGACATTATCCTCCTGAAATGATCAACATTGAGAGCAATAACAGGCTGTGTATAAGTGAGGGAACTAGAATAGACATTTCGATAATAACATGGACACATCTTACCAATACAAGATCGTTATTATTTCGTTCTAATACTTACTTGTCCCGTTGGCCGTTGCTGTAATGTTGAACGATTCTGGGCTTGTAGAAGAAGTGCTGTCATGTGTTTCTCCCATCGTGGATGGGTACCCAGTCCAATGCCATGGCAGAGTGCTCCTTGGTGTTGTTGCCCTTAACACTGTGGAAGTTGTTTCAAATGTGTTTATTTCAACTGTTACATTCTTTGGAGTGGTTAGAGTTGTCGTAATTTCATCAGGTAAATTTCTCTCAGACACCTCTCTAGTTGAATTTGATGCTTCTGGCGAAGATGTAGTTGATATTGCCGTTGTTTGTGTTCGATATAATGTATTTCCTAAAGATGCTGTATTTGTTGATGGCATTGTTTGTAGTGTGGTTGACAGAGTGGAATCTTGTATCTTTTCTTCATTTGTTGGTGACATTGTTGTTACCTCCTGTTGATTACTTGTCTCAAGACCTAGAAGAGTCAATTTCCAAAAAAGGACAATTTTATCTTTCTCACATTACAATCTCTTTATGAGTCTGTTTAAAAGCAAAATAAAGTTCTTTACATTTTTTATAGCTGCATTATTCTGAATGATAACAAATCTAAATGTATTTTTCAGGCAGCCATCATAGTATTTGCAATCATATTAGCACAACACTACACAACAAACACGGGAATTTTCAAGACTTATCATGATATTTGAATGAATTCTCTTATATCGGCATATTCATTTACGCAATCACACACACACACACACATACAAACATACACACGCACACACATAACTATATACATATATATATATATATATATATATATATATATATATATATATATATATATATATATATATATATATATATATATATATATATATATATATATATATATATAAAGTCTAGATGTCAAAAGGGAACCCAAATCAACAATACACAATTTCTTGGCTGTCCTTGAATCTATTTTCGCCATGGCGATTCATTTGTTAATTTGTGCAAGAATCGTAAACAGATACAGAGGATGGATCCTGTAGATCCGTCAATGCTTCTATCGTCTACCTTTAAGGAACAAAAGTCAGTCATTCACAGAAATGTAACGGAATGCACCCACGCAGTGCTACGATATAGGTAACAATTCTTCTAACCAGTCGATCCCTCTGAAATAACCCAGCAACGTCCCCAACCAGGTTCTCTGGAGATTCATTGCACGAATGAATGCTTAATACGTCTTTATTATCCTTGAGAAATTTTGCAATCCTTTAGTTTTCTGTTGTCATTTCTTGCAAGACAGCAGCGTATACGTTTAAGGACAACATGGTTCATACTGGACCATGGACTACAATCTATCCACGCCATCCATGTCTGTGGCATGCATATTTTGCCTTTAAAATGCTTGCATTTATTGCACTTTTGACATGTGTCATTATAATGACACCAGAATACCCCCAATGCATCAATTATCACAACGCCTGTTTATTAGTGGCTCAAACAACACTTAGTAAGCGACCGATAGACAAATGCGCGCAAGAATGCAAGAATAAAATGCAAAAACAACGATATTCTGTTGTAGCACGCAATATAAATAGTTCGAGAAAATGACCATTTCACTACACTACTGGAACGAAATTAATGAATGACGTTTATCACCTGTAAATGAATGATTTATGCACAATCTATATCCAATATCTGGATGAATGTTCGAAAATCATATCGATATGTTCGTTGATTGTGTGGAGGTGGTCAAGAGTTACTGTTTTAGTGCACACGTCTGAGAGAGAAGTGAGAAATGTCGGTCTTTGTAGTAGAGTTTGTTTTATAAAGGAACAAACATATATCCCTAATGTAAATGAGGAACCCATTTGAAGCGGAAATACAAACATTTCTTATGTACTAACATTACACAAAATATGACAAGAACACATTAATGAAGTTGGTGTATTTGGGGTAATAATTAACACTTTATGTTGCAATAAGAAAATAACAGTCTGTGTCGGTAACTAAATTCAACAAAACAATTTCAGATGCTGTCAAACCAGTCACGGTGAGCGCTATATATACGGTAGAGTGGACATCTAAACATGGAATACGTTGCAGAGAAGAATATTTATATCAAATAGTTACTGAGACTGGAAGATCATTTACGCAGAAGAAGAAATGCAAGGAAGGTCGAATAATGAGAACTGCTGTCATGTTGACCAGGAGAGAGAGAGAGAGAGAGAGAGAGAGAGAGAGAGAGAGAGAGAGAGAGAGAGAGAGAGAGATAGAGAGAGAGAGAGTAGAATAGGAAAGATTGTTCCGCTGAGTATTTGAATTATTACAATTCAAGACGTGTTGTCAACATTTTTCATTTCTTTTAGTTTAAAACGGCTGGATGTGGTTGGCAGTGCATGCTCTTCTAATGCATAATTTCACAAATTAACATCATGAGGAATAAGGAGTATGCCAATTACAAGACATCACTACAGCCATATTTAAACGTAATCGGAACGTGTTCGACTTGTTTGGAACTGGCATGAACAAAAACAATAAGAAAGGAAAACCTGAATGTCTGACACAATCACAGTCAGTGTATTCAAAAAAAAGCCTTTTGCAAGGATTGTAAAACGATAATTATGTAGATAGAAGGATTGATAACAAACTTGAAGAATTAGTTTGTGCCCTTTTGAAATCCTATGTATGTTCATTATTTTTGTTTGCAAGGAAGATTTTTATCGACAAGGTGCAGATTATCATATTATACTATGGACATTATCCTCCTGAAATGATCAACATTGAGAGCAATAACAGGCTGTGTATAAGTGAGGGAACTAGAATAGACAATTCGATAATAACATGGACACATCTTACCAATCAACGATCTTGTGATCGTTATTATTTCGTTCTAATACTTACTTGTCCCGTTGGCCGTTGCTGTAATGTTGAACGATTCTGGGCTTGTAGAAGAAGTTCTGTCATGTGTTTCTCCCATCGTGGATGGGTACCCAGTCCAATGCCATGGCAAAGTGCTCCTTGGTGTTGTTGTCCTTAACACTGTGGAAGTTGTTTCAAATGTGTTTATTTCAACTGTTACATTCTTTGGAGTGGTCAGAGTTGTCGTAATTTCATCAGGCAAGTTTCTCTCAGACACCTCTCTAGTTGAATTTGATGCTTCTGGCGAAGATGTAGTTGATATTGCCGTTGTTTGTGTTCGATATAATGTATTTACTGAAGATGCTGTATTTGTTGATGGCATTGTTTGTAGTGTGGTTGACAGAGTGGAATCTTGTATCTTTTCTTCATTTGTTGGTGACATTGTTGTTACCTCCTGTTGATTACTTGTCTCAAGACCTAGAAGAGTCAATTTCCAAAAAAGGACAATTTTATCTTTCTCACATTACAATCTTTTTATGAGTCTGTTTAAAAGCAAAATAAACTTCTTTACATTTTTATAGCTGCATTATTCTGAATGATAACAAATCTAAATGTATTTTTCAGGCAGCCATCATTAAGGTAATCATAGTATTTGCAATCATATTAGCACAACACTACTCAACAAACACGGGAATTTTCATGACTTATGATATTTGAATGAATTCTCTTATATCGGCATATTCATTTACGCAATCACACACACACACACACACACACACACACACACACACACACACACACACACTATATATATATATATATATATATATATATATATATATATATATATATATATATATATATATATATATATATATATATATATATATATATATATATATATATATGTTTAGATGTCAAAAGGGAACCCAAATCAACAATACACAATTTCTTGGCTGTCCTCGAATCTATTTTCGCCATGGCGATTCATTTGTTAATTTGTGCAAGAAACGTAAACAGATACAGAGGATGGATCCTGTAGATCCGTCAAAGCTTCTATCGTCTACCTTTAAGGAACAAAAGTCAGTCATTCACAGAAATGCAACGGGATGCACCCTCGCAGTGCTAAGATTTAGGTGACAATTCTTCTAACCAGTCGATCCCTCTGAAATAACCCAGCAACGTCCCCAACCAGGTTCTCTGGAGATTCATTGCACGAGTAAATGCTTAATACGTCTTTATTATCCTTGAGAAATTTTGCAATCCTTTAGTTTTCTGTTGTCATTTCTTGCAAGACAGCAGCGTATACGTTTAAGGACAACATGGTTCATACTGAACCATGGACTACAATCTATCCACGCCATCCATGTCTGTCGCATGCATGCACTGCCTTTAAAATGCTTGCATTTATTGCACTTTTGACATGTGTCATTATAATGACACCAGAATACCCCCAATGCATCAATTATCACAACGCCTGTTTATTAGTGGCTCAAACAACACTTAGTAAGCGACCGATAGACAAATGCGCGCAAGAATGCAAGAATAAAATGCAAAAACAACGATATTCTGTTGTAGCACGCAATATAAATAGTTCGAGAAAATGACCATTTCACTACACTACTGGAACGAAATTAATGAATGACGTTTATCACCTGTAAATGAATGATTTATGCACAATCTATATCCAATATCTGGATGAATGTTCGAAAATCATATCGATATGTTCGTTGATTGTGTGGAGGTGGTCAATAATTACTGTTTTAGTGCACACGTCTGAGATAGAAGTGAGAAATGTCTGTCTTTGTAGTAGAGTTTGTTTGATAAAGGAACAAACATATATCCCTAATGTGAATGAGGAACCCATTTGAAGCGGAAATACAAACATTTCTTATGTACTAACATTGCACAAGATATGACAAGAACACATTAATGAAGTTGGTGTATTTGGGGTAATAATTAACACTTTATGTTGCAATAAGAAAATAACAGTCTGTGTCGGTAACTAAATTCAACAAAACAATTTCAGATGCTGTCAAACTAGTCACGGTGAGCGCTATATATACGGTAGAGTGGACATCTAAACATGGAATACGTTGCAGAGAAGAATATTTATATCAAATAGTTACTGAGACTGGAAGATCATTTACGCAGAAGAAGAAATGCAAGGAAGGTCGATTAATGAGAACTGCTGTCATGTTGACCAGAAGAGAGAGAGAGAGAGAGAGAGAGATAGAGAGATAGAGAGTAGAATAGGAAAGATTGTGCCGCTGAGTATTTGAATTATTACAATTCAAGACGTGTTGTCAACATTTTTCATTTCTTTTAGTTTAAAACGGCTGGATGTGGTTGGCAGTGCATGCTCTTCTAATGCATAATGGCACAAATTAACGTCATGAGGAATAAGGAGTATGCCAATTACAGGACATCACTGCAGCCATATTTAAACGTAATCGGAACGTGTTCGACTTGTTTGGAACTGGCATGAACAAAAACAATAAGAAAGGAAAACCTGAATGTCTGACACAATCACAGTCAGTGTATTCAAAAATAGCCTTTTGCAAGGATTGTAAAACGATAATTATGTAGATAGAAGGATTGATAACAAACTTGAAGAATTAGTTTGTGCCCTTTTGAAATCCTATGTATGTTCATTATTTTTGTTTGCAAGGAAGATTTTTATCGAGAAGGTGCAGATTATCATATTATACTATGGACGTTATCCTCCTGAAATGATCAACATTGAGAGCAATAACAGGTTGTGTATAAGTGAGGGAACTAGAATAGACATTTCGATAATAACATGGACACATCTTACCAATACAAGATCGTTATTATTTCGTTCTAATACTTACTTGTCCCGTTGGCCGTTGCTGTAATGTTGAACGATTCTGGGCTTGTAGAAGAAGTGCTGTCATGTGTTTCTCCCATCGTGGATGGGTACCCAGTCCAATGCCATGGCAAAGTGCTCCTTGGTGTTGTTGTCCTTAACACTGTGGAAGTTGTTTCAAATGTGTTTATTTCAACTGTTACATTCTTTGGAGTGGTCAGAGTTGTCGTAATTTCATCAGGCAAGTTTCTCTCAGACACCTCTCTAGTTGAATTTGATGCTTCTGGCGAAGATGTAGTTGATATTGCCGTTGTTTGTGTTCGATATAATGTATTTACTGAAGATGCTGTATTTGTTGATGGCATTGTTTGTAGTGTGATTGACAGAGTGGAATCTTGTATCTTTTCTTCATTTGTTGGTGACATTGTTGTTACCTCCTGTTGATTACTTGTCTCAAGACCTAGAAGAGTCAATTTCCAAAAAAGGACAATTTTATCTTTCTCACATTACAATCTTTTTATGAGTCTGTTTAAAAGAAAAATAAACTTCTTTACATTTTTATAGCTGCATTATTCTGAATGATAACAAATCTAAATGTATTTTTCAGACAGCCATCTTTAAGGTCATCATAGTATTTGCAATCATATTAGCACAACACTACTCAACAAACACGGGAATTTTCAAGACTTATCATGATATTTGAATGAATAATCTTATATCGGCATATTCATTTACGCAATCACACACACACACACACACACACACACACACACATATATATATATATATATATATGTATATATCTATATATATATATATATATATATATATATATATATATATATATATATATATATATATATATATATATATATATATATAAAGTTTAGATGTCAAAAGGGAACCCAAATCAACAATACACAATTTCTTGGCTGTCCTCGAATCTATTTTCGCCATGGCGATTCATTTGTTAATTTGTGCAAGAAACGTAAACAGATACAGAGGATGGATCCTGTAGATCCGTCAAAGCTTCTATCGTCTACCTTTAAGGAACAAAAGTCAGTCATTCACAGAAATGCAACGGGATGCACCCTCGCAGTGCTAAGATTTAGGTGACAATTCTTCTAACCAGTCGATCCCTCTGAAATAACCCAGCAACGTCCCCAACCAGGTTCTCTGGAGATTCATTGCACGAGTAAATGCTTAATACGTCTTTATTATCCTTGAGAAATTTTGCAATCCTTTAGTTTTCTGTTGTCATTTCTTGCAAGACAGCAGCGTATACGTTTAAGGACAACATGGTTCATACTGAACCATGGACTACAATCTATCCACGCCATCCATGTCTGTCGCATGCATGCACTGCCTTTAAAATGCTTGCATTTATTGCACTTTTGACATGTGTCATTATAATGACACCAGAATACCCCCAATGCATCAATTATCACAACGCCTGTTTATTAGTGGCTCAAACAACACTTAGTAAGCGACCGATAGACAAATGCGCGCAAGAATGCAAGAATAAAATGCAAAAACAACGATATTCTGTTGTAGCACGCAATATAAATAGTTCGAGAAAATGACCATTTCACTACACTACTGGAACGAAATTAATGAATGACGTTTATCACCTGTAAATGAATGATTTATGCACAATCTATATCCAATATCTGGATGAATGTTCGAAAATCATATCGATATGTTCGTTGATTGTGTGGAGGTGGTCAATAATTACTGTTTTAGTGCACACGTCTGAGATAGAAGTGAGAAATGTCTGTCTTTGTAGTAGAGTTTGTTTGATAAAGGAACAAACATATATCCCTAATGTGAATGAGGAACCCATTTGAAGCGGAAATACAAACATTTCTTATGTACTAACATTGCACAAGATATGACAAGAACACATTAATGAAGTTGGTGTATTTGGGGTAATAATTAACACTTTATGTTGCAATAAGAAAATAACAGTCTGTGTCGGTAACTAAATTCAACAAAACAATTTCAGATGCTGTCAAACTAGTCACGGTGAGCGCTATATATACGGTAGAGTGGACATCTAAACATGGAATACGTTGCAGAGAAGAATATTTATATCAAATAGTTACTGAGACTGGAAGATCATTTACGCAGAAGAAGAAATGCAAGGAAGGTCGATTAATGAGAACTGCTGTCATGTTGACCAGAAGAGAGAGAGAGAGAGAGAGAGAGAGAGAGATAGAGAGATAGAGAGTAGAATAGGAAAGATTGTGCCGCTGAGTATTTGAATTATTACAATTCAAGACGTGTTGTCAACATTTTTCATTTCTTTTAGTTTAAAACGGCTGGATGTGGTTGGCAGTGCATGCTCTTCTAATGCATAATGGCACAAATTAACGTCATGAGGAATAAGGAGTATGCCAATTACAGGACATCACTGCAGCCATATTTAAACGTAATCGGAACGTGTTCGACTTGTTTGGAACTGGCATGAACAAAAACAATAAGAAAGGAAAACCTGAATGTCTGACACAATCACAGTCAGTGTATTCAAAAATAGCCTTTTGCAAGGATTGTAAAACGATAATTATGTAGATAGAAGGATTGATAACAAACTTGAAGAATTAGTTTGTGCCCTTTTGAAATCCTATGTATGTTCATTATTTTTGTTTGCAAGGAAGATTTTTATCGAGAAGGTGCAGATTATCATATTATACTATGGACGTTATCCTCCTGAAATGATCAACATTGAGAGAAATAACAGGTTGTGTATAAGTGAGGGAACTAGAATAGACATTTCGATAATAACATGGACACATCTTACCAATACAAGATCGTTATTATTTCGTTCTAATACTTACTTGTCCCGTTGGCCGTTGCTGTAATGTTGAACGACTCTGGGCTTGTAGAAGAAGTGCTGTCATGTGTTTCTCCCATCGTGGATGGGTACCCAGTCCAATGCCATGGCAAAGTGCTCCTTGGTGTTGTTGTCCTTAACACTGTGGAAGTTGTTTCAAATGTGTTTATTTCAACTGTTACATTCTTTGGAGTGGTCAGAGTTGTCGTAATTTCATCAGGCAAGTTTCTCTCAGACACCTCTCTAGTTGAATTTGATGCTTCTGGCGAAGATGTAGTTGATATTGCCGTTGTTTGTGTTCGATATAATGTATTTACTGAAGATGCTGTATTTGTTGATGGCATTGTTTGTAGTGTGGTTGACAGAGTGGAATCTTGTATCTTTTCTTCATTTGTTGGTGACATTGTTGTTACCTCCTGTTGATTACTTGTCTCAAGACCTAGAAGAGTCAATTTCCAAAAAAGGACAATTTTATCTTTCTCACATTACAATCTTTTTATGAGTCTGTTTAAAAGAAAAATAAACTTCTTTACATTTTTATAGATGCATTATTCTGAATGACAACAAATCTAAATGTATTTTTCAGGCAGCCATCTTTAAGGTAATCATAGTATTTGCAATCATATTAGCACAACACTACTCAACAAACACCGGAATTTTCAAGACTTATCATGATATTTGAATGAATTCTCTTATATCGGCATATTCATTTACGCAATCACACACACACACACACACACACACACACACACACACACACACACATATATATATATATATATATGTATATATATATATATGTATATATATATATATATATATATATATATATATATATATATATATATATATATATATATATATATATATATATATATATATATATATATATATATATATATATAAAGTTTAGATGTCAAAAGGGAACCCAAATCAACAATACACAATTTCTTGGCTGTCCTCGAATCTATTTTCGCCATGGCGATTCATTTGTTAATTTGTGCAAGAATCGTAAACAGATACAGAGGATGGATCCTGTAGATCCGTCAAAGCTTCTATCGTCTACCTTTAAGGAACAAAAGTCAGTCATTCACAGAAATGCAACGGGATGCACACTCGCAGTGCTAAGATTTAGGTGACAATTCTTCTAACCAGTCGATCCCTCTGAAATAACCCAGCAACGTCCCCAACCAGGTTCTCTGGAGATTCATTGCACGAATAAATGCTTAATACGTCTTTATTATCCTTGAGAAATTTTGCAATCCTTTAGTTTTCTGTTGTCATTTCTTGCAAGACAGCAGCGTATACGTTTAAGGACAACATGGTTCATACTGAACCATGGACTACAATCTATCCACGCCATCCATGTCTGTCGCATGCATGCACTGCCTTTAAAATGCTTGCATTTATTGCACTTTTGACATGTGTCATTATAATGACACCAGAATACCCCCAATGCATCAATTATCACAACGCCTGTTTATTAGTGGCTCAAACAACACTTAGTAAGCGACCGATAGACAAATGCGCGCAAGAATGCAAGAATAAAATGCAAAAACAACGATATTCTGTTGTAGCACGCAATATAAATAGTTCGAGAAAATGACCATTTCACTACACTATTGGAACGAAATTAATGAATGACGTTTATCACCTGTAAATGAATGATTTATGCACAATCTATATCCAATATCTGGATGAATGTTCGAAAATCATATCGATATGTTCGTTGATTGTGTGGAGGTGGTCAATAATTACTGTTTTAGTGCACACGTCTGAGATAGAAGTGAGAAATGTCTGTCTTTGTAGTAGAGTTTGTTTTATAAAGGAACAAACATATATCCCTAATGTGAATGAGGAACCCATTTGAAGCGGAAATACAAACATTTCTTATGTACTAACATTACACGAGATATGACAAGAACACATTAATGAAGTTGGTGTATTTGGGGTAATAATTAACACTTTATGTTGCAATAAGAAAATAACAGTCTGTGTCGGTAACTAAATTCAACAAAACAATTTCAGATGCTGTCAAACCAGTAACGGTGAGCGCTATATATACGGTAGAGTGGACAACTAAACATGGAATACGTTGCAGAGAAGAATATTTATATCAAATAGTTACTGAGACTGGAAGATCATTTACGCAGAAGAAGAAATGCAAGGAAGGTCGATTAATGAGAACTGCTGTCATGTTGACCAGAAGAGAGAGAGAGAGAGAGAGAGAGAGAGATAGAGAGATAGAGAGTAGAATAGGAAAGATTGTGCCGCTGAGTATTTGAATTATTACAATTCAAGACGTGTTGTCAACATTTTTCATTTCCTTTAGTTTTCAACGGCTGGATGTGGTTGGCAGTGCATGCTCTTCTAATGCATAATGGCACAAATTAACGTCATGAGGAATAAGGAGTATGCCAATTACAAGACATCACTGCAGCCATATTTAAACGTAATCGGAACGTGTTCGACTTGTTTGGAACTGGCATGAACAAAAACAATAAGAAAGGAAAACCTGAATGTCTGACACAATCACAGTCAGTGTATTCAAAAATAGCCTTTTGCAAGGATTGTAAAACGATAATTATGTAGATAGAAGGATTGATAACAAACTTGAAGAATTAGTTTGTGTCCTTTTGAAATCCTATGTATGTTCATTATTTTTGTTTGCAAGGAAGATTTTTATCGAGAAGGTGCAGATTATCATATTATACTATGGACATTATCCTCCTGAAATGATCAACATTGAGAGCAATAACAGGTTGTGTATAAGTGAGGGAACTAGAATAGACATTTCGATAATAACATGGACACATCTTACCAATACAAGATCGTTATTATTTCGTTCTAATACTTACTTGTCCCGTTGGCCGTTGCTGTAATGTTGAACGATTCTGGGCTTGTAGAAGAAGTGCTGTCATGTGTTTCTCCCATCGTGGATGGGTACCCAGTCCAATGCCATGGCAAAGTGCTCCTTGGTGTTGTTGTCCTTAACACTGTGGAAGTTGTTTCAAATGTGTTTATTTCAACTGTTACATTCTTTGGAGTGGTCAGAGTTGTCGTAATTTCATCAGACAAGTTTCTCTCAGACACCTCTCTAGTTGAATTTGATGCTTCTGGCGAAGATGTAGTTGATATTGCCGTTGTTTGTGTTCGATATAATGTATTTACTGAAGATGCTGTATTTGTTGATGGCATTGTTTGTAGTGTGGTTGACAGAGTGGAATCTTGTATCTTTTCTTCATTTGTTGGTGACATTGTTGTTACCTCCTGTTGATTACTTGTCTCAAGACCTAGAAGAGTCAATTTCCAAAAAGGACAATTTTATCTTTCTCACATTACAATCTTTTCATGAGTCTGTTTAAAAGAAAAATAAACTTCTTTACATTTTTATAGCTGCATTATTCTGAATGACAACAAATCTAAATGTATTTTTCAGGCAGCCATCTTTAAGGTAATCATAGTATTTGCAATCATATTAGCACAACACTACTCAACAAACACGGGAATTTTCAAGACTTATCATGATATTTGAATGAATTCTCTTATATCGGCATATTCATTTACGCAATCACACACACACACACACACACACACACATATATATATATATATATATATATATATATATATATATATATATATATATATATATATATATATATATATAAAGTTTAGATGTCAAAAGGGAACCCAAATCAACAATACACAATTTCTTGGCTGTCCTCGAATCTATTTTCGCCATGGCGATTCATTTGTTAATTTGTGCAAGAATCGTAAACAGATACAGAGGATGGATCCTGTAGATCCGTCAAAGCTTCTATCGTCTACCTTTAAGGAACAAAAGTCAGTCATTCACAGAAATGCAACGGGATGCACCCTCGCAGTGCTAAGATTTAGGTGACAATTCTTCTAACCAGTCGATCCCTCTGAAATAACCCAGCAACGTCCCCCAACCAGGTTCTCTGGAGATTCATTGCACGAATAAATGCTTAATACGTCTTTATTATCCTTGAGAAATTTTGCAATCCTTTAGTTTTCTGTTGTCATTTCTTGCAATACAGCAGCGTATACGTTTAAGGACAACATGGTTCATACTGAACCATGGACTACAATCTATCCACGCCATCCATGTCTGTCGCATGCATGCACTGCATTTAAAATGCTTGCATTTATTGCACTTTTGACATGTGTCATTATAATGACACCAGAATACCCCCAATGCATCAATTATCACAACGCCTGTTTATTAGTGGCTCAAACAACACTTAGTAAGCGACCGATAGACAAATGCGCGCAAGAATGCAAGAATAAAATGCAAAAACAACGATATTCTGTTGTAGCACGCAATATAAATAGTTCGAGAAAATGACCATTTCACTACACTACTGGAACGAAATTAATGAATGACGTTTATCACCTGTAAATGAATGATTTATGCACAATCTATATCCAATATCTGGATGAATGTTCGAAAATCATATCGATATGTTCGTTGATTGTGTGGAGGTGGTCAATAATTACTGTTTTAGTGCACACGTCTGAGATAGAAGTGAGAAATGTCTGTCTTTGTAGTAGAGTTTGTTTTATAAAGGAACAAACATATATCCCTAATGTGAATGAGGAACCCATTTGAAGCGGAAATACAAACATTTCTTATGTACTAACATTACACAAAATATGACAAGAACACATTAATGAAGTTGGTGTATTTTGGGTAATAATTAACACTTTATGTTGCAATAAGAAAATAACAGTCTGTGGCGGTAACTAAATTCAACAAAACAATTTCAGATGCTGTCAAACCAGTAACGGTGAGCGCTATATATACGGTAGAGTGGACATCTAAACATGGAATACGTTGCAGAGAAGAATATTTATATCAAATAGTTACTGAGACTGGAAGATCATTTACGCAGAAGAAGAAATGCAAGGAAGGTCGATTAATGAGAACTGCTGTCATGTTGACCAGAAGAGAGAGAGAGAGAGAGAGAGAGAGAGAGAGAGAGAGAGAGAGAGAGAGAGAGAGAGAGTGAGAGAGAGAGAGAGAGAGAGATTGAGAGTAGAATAGGAAAGATTGTGCCGCTGAGTATTTGAATTATTACAATTCAAGACGTGTTGTCAACATTTTTCATTTCTTTTAGTTTAAAACGGCTGGATGTGGTTGGCAGTGCATTCTCTTCTAATGCATAATGGCACAAATTAACGTCATGAGGAATAAGGAGTATGCCAATTACAGGACATCACTGCAGCCATATTTAAACGTAATCGGAACGTGTTCGACTTGTTTGGAACTGGCATGAACAAAAACAATAAGAAAGGAAAACCTGAATGTCTGACACAATCACAGTCAGTGTATTCAAAAATAGCCTTTTGCAAGGATTGTAAAACGATAATTATGTAGATAGAAGGATTGATAACAAACTTGAAGAATTAGTTTGTGTCCTTTTGAAATCCTATGTATGTTCATTATTTTTGTTTGCAAGGAAGATTTTTATCGAGAAGGTGCAGATTATCATATTATACTATGGACATTATCCTCCTGAAATGATCAACATTGAGAGCAATAACAGGTTGTGTATAAGTGAGGGAACTAGAATAGACATTTCGATAATAACATGGACACATCTTACCAATACAAGATCGTTATTATTTCGTTCTAATACTTACTTGTCCCGTTGGCCGTTGCTGTAATGTTGAACGATTCTGGGCTTGTAGAAGAAGTGCTGTCATGTGTTTCTCCCATCGTGGATGGGTACCCAGTCCAATGCCATGGCAAAGTGCTCCTTGGTGTTGTTGTCCTTAACACTGTGGAAGTTGTTTCAAATGTGTTTATTTCAACTGTTACATTCTTTGGAGTGGTCAGAGTTGTCGTAATTTCATCAGGCAAGTTTCTCTCAGACACCTCTCTAGTTGAATTTGATGCTTCTGGCGAAGATGTAGTTGATATTGCCGTTGTTTGTGTTCGATATAATGTATTTACTGAAGATGCTGTATTTGTTGATGGCATTGTTTGTAGTGTGGTTGACAGAGTGGAATCTTGTATCTTTTCTTCATTTGTTGGTGACATTGTTGTTACCTCCTGTTGATTACTTGTCTCAAGACCTAGAAGAGTCAATTTCCAAAAAAGGACAATTTTATCTTTCTCACATTACAATCTTTTTATGAGTCTGTTTAAAAGAAAAATAAACTTCTTTACATTTTTATAGCTGCATTATTCTGAATGATAACAAATCTAAATGTATTTTTCAGGCAGCCATCTTTAAGGTAATCATAGTATTTGCAATCATATTAGCACAACACTACTCAACAAACATGGGAATTTTCAAGACTTATCATGATATTTGAATGAATTCTCTTATATCGGCATATTCATTTACGCAATCACACACACACACACACACACACACACACATATATATATATATGTATATATATATATATATATATATATATATATATATATATATATATATATGTGTGTGTATATATATATATATATATGTGTGTATATATATATATATGTATATATATATATATATATATATATATATATGTGTGTATATATATATATATATATATATATATATATATATATATATATATATATATATATATATATATATATATATATAAAGTTTAGATGTCAAAAGGGAACCCAAATCAACAATACACAATTTCTTGGCTGTCCTCGAATCTATTTTCGCCATGGCGATTCATTTGTTAATTTGTGCAAGAATCGTAAACAGATACAGAGAATGGATCCTGTAGATCCGTCAAAGCTTCTATCGTCTACCTTTAAGGAACAAAAGTCAGTCATTCACAGAAATGCAACGGGATGCACCCTCGCAGTGCTAAGATTTAGGTGACAATTCTTCTAACCAGTCGATCCCTCTGAAATAACCCAGCAACGTCCCCAACAAGGTTCTCTGGAGATTCATTGTACGAATGAATGCTTAATACGTCTTTATTATCCTTGAGAAATTTTGCAATCCTTTAGTTTTCTGTTGTCATTTTTTGCAAGACAGCAGCGTATACGTTTAAGGACAACATGGTTCATACTGAACCATGGACTACAATCTATCCACGCCATCCATGTCTGTCGCATACATGCACTGCCTTTAAAATGCTTGCATTTATTGTACTTTTGACATGTGTCATTATAATGACACCAGAATACCCCCAATGCATCAATTATTACAACGCCTGTTTATTAGTGGCTCAAACAACACTTAGTAAGCGACCGATAGACAAATGCGCGCAAGAATGCAAGAATAAAATGCAAAAACAACGATATTCTGTTGTAGCACGCAATATAAATAGTTCGAGAAAATGACCATTTCACTACACTACTGGAACGAAATTAATGAATGACGTTTATCACCTGTAAATGAATGATTTATGCACAATCTATATCCAATATCTGGATGAATGTTCGAAAATCATATCGATATGTTCGTTGATTGTGTGGAGGTGGTCAATAATTACTGTTTTAGTGCACACGTCTGAGATAGAAGTGAGAAATGTCTGTCTTTGTAGTAGAGTTTGTTTTATAAAGGAACAAACATATATCACTAATGTGAATGAGGAACCCATTTGAAGCGGAAATACAAACATTTCTTATGTACTAACATTACACAAAATATGACAAGAACACATTAATGAAGTTGGTGTATTTGGGGTAATAATTAACACTTTATGTTGCAATAAGAAAATAACAGTCTGTGTCGGTAACTAAATTCAACAAAACAATTTCAGATGCTGTCAAACCAGTCACGGTGAGCGCTATATATACGGTAGAGTGGACATCTAAACATGGAATACGTTGCAGAGAAGAATATTTATATCAAATAGTTACTGAGACTGGAAGATCATTTACGCAGAAGAAGAAATGCAAGGAAGGTCGATTAATGAGAACTGCTGTCATGTTGACCAGAAGAGAGAGAGAGAGAGAGAGAGACAGAGAGAGAGAGAGAGAGAGACAGAGAGAGAGAGACAGAGACAGAGAGAGAGAGAGAGAGTAGAATAGGAAAGATTGTGCCGCTGAGTATTTGAATTATTACAATTCAAGACGTGTTGTCAACATTTTTCATTTCTTTTAGTTTAAAACGGCTGGATGTGGTTGGCAGTGCATGCTTTTCTAATGCATAATGGCACAAATTAACGTCATGAGGAATAAGGAGTATGCCAATTAGAAGACATCACTGCAGCAATATTTAAACGTAATCGGAACGTGTTCGACTTGTTTGGAACTGGCATGAACAAAAACAATAAGAAAGGAAAACCTGAATGTCTGACACAATCACAGTCAGTGTATTCAAAAATAGCCTTTTGCAAGGATTGTAAAACGATAATTATGTAGATAGAAGGATTGATAACAAACTTGAAGAATTAGTTTGTGCCCTTTTGAAATCCTATGTATGTTCATTATTTTTGTTTGCAAGGAAGATTTTTATCGAGAAGGTGCAGATTATCATATTATACTATGGACATTATCCTCCTGAAATGATCAACATTGAGAGCAATAACAGGCTGTGTATAAGTGAGGGAACTAGAATAGACATTTCGATAATAACATGGACACATCTTACCAATACAAGATCGTTATTATTTCGTTCTAATACTTACTTGTCCCGTTGGCCGTTGCTGTAATGTTGAACGATTCTGGGCTTGTAGAAGAAGTGCTGTCATGTGTTTCTCCCATCGTGGATGGGTACCCAGTCCAATGCCATGGCAAAGTGCTCCTTGGTGTTGTTGTCCTTAACACTGTGGAAGTTGTTTCAAATGTGTTTATTTCAACTGTTACATTCTTTGGAGTGGTCAGAGTTGTCGTAATTTCATCAGGCAAGTTTCTCTCAGACACCTCTCTAGTTGAATTTGATGCTTCTGGCGAAGATGTAGTTGATATTGCCGTTGTTTGTGTTCGATATAATGTATTTACTGAAGATGCTGTATTTGTTGATGGCATTGTTTGTAGTGTGGTTGACAGAGTGGAATCTTGTATCTTTTCTTCATTTGTTGGTGACATTGTTGTTACCTCCTGTTGATTACTTGTCTCAAGACCTAGAAGAGTCAATTTCCAAAAAAGGACAATTTTATCTTTCTCACATTACAATCTTTTTATGAGTCTGTTTAAAAGCAAAATAAACTTCTTTACATTTTTTATAGCTGCATTATTCTGAATGATAACAAATCTAAATGTATTTTTCAGGCAGCCATCTTTAAGGAAATCATAGTATTTGCAATCATATTAGCACAACACTACTCAACAAACACGGGAATTTTCAAGACTTATCATGATATTTGAATGAATTCTCTTATATCGGCATATTCATTTACGCAATCACACACACACACACACACACACACACACACATATATATATATATATATATATATATATATATATATATGTATATATCTATTATATATATATACATATATATATATATATATACATATATATATATACATATACATATATATATATATATACATATATATATATATATATATATATATATATATACATATACATATATATATATATATACATATATATATATATATATATATATATATATACATATACATATATATATATATATACATATATATATATATATATATATATATATATATATATATATATACATATATATATATATATATATATATATATACATATATATATATATATATATATATATATATATACATATATATATATATATATATATATATATATATATATATATATATATATATATATATATATATATATACATATATATATATATATATATATATATACATATATATATATATATATATATATATATATATATATATATATATATATATATATATATATATATATATATATACATATATATATATATAAAGTTTAGATGTCAAAAGGGAACCCAAATCAACAATACAAAATTTCTTGGCTGTCCTCGAATCTATTTTCGCGATGGCGATTTATTTGTTAATTTGTGCAAAAATGGTAAACAGATACAGAGGATGCATCCTGTAGATCCGTCAAAGCTCCTATCGTCTACCTTTAAGGAACAAAAGTCAGTCATTCACAGAAATGCAACGGGATGCACCCTCGTAGTGCTAAGATTTGGGTGACAATTCTTCTAACCAGTCGATCACTCTGAAATAACCCAGCAACGTCCCCAACCAGGTTCTCTGGAGATTCATTGCACGAATGAATGCTTAATACGTCTTTATTATCCTTGAGAAATTTTGCAATCCTTTAGTTTTCTGTTGTCATTTTTTGCAAGACAGCAGCGTATACGTTTCAGGACCACATGGTTCATACTGGACCATGGACTACAATCTATCCACGCCATCCATGTCTGTGGCATGCATGCACTGCCTTTAAAATGCTTGCATTTATTGCACTTTTGACATGTGTCATTATAATGACACCAGAATACCCCCAATGCATCAATTATCACAACGCCTGTTTATTAGTGGCTCAAACAACACTTAGTAAGCGACCGATAGACAAATTTACGCAAGAATGCAAGAATAAAATGCAAAAACAACGATATTCTGTTGTAGCACGCAATATAAATAGTTCGAGAAAATGACCATTTCACTACACTACTGGAACGAAATTAATGAATGACGTTTATCACCTGTAAATGAATGATTTATGCACAATCTATATCCAATATCTGGATGAATGTTCGAAAATCATATCGATATGTTCGTTGATTGTGTGGAGGTGGTCAATAATTACTGTTTTAGTGCACACGTCTGAGATAGAAGTGAAAAATGTCTGTCTTTGTAGTAGAGTTTGTTTTATAAAGGAACAAACATATATCCCTAATGTGAATGAGGAACCCATTTGAAGCGGAAATACAAACATTTCTTATGTACTAACATTACACAAAATATGACAAGAACACATTAATGAAGTTGGTGTATTTGGGTAATAATTAACACTTTATGTTGCAATAAGAAAATAACAGTCTGTGTCGGTAACTAAATTCAACAAAACAATTTCAGATGCTGTCAAACCAGTCACGGTGAGCGCTATATATACGGTAGAGTGGACATCTAAACATGGAATACGTTGCAGAGAAGAATATTTATATCAAATAGTTACTGAGACTGGAAGATCATTTACGCAGAAGAAGAAATGCAAGGAAGGTCGATTAATGAGAACTGCTGTCATGTTGACCAGAAGAGAGAGAGAGAGAGAGAGAGAGAGAGAGAGAGAGAGAGAGAGAGAGAGAGAGAGAGAGAGAGAGTAGAATAGGAAAGATTGTGCCGCTGAGTATTTGAATTATTACAATTCAAGACGTGTTGTCAACATTTTTCATTTCTTTTAGTTTAAAACGGCTGGATGTGGTTGGCAGTGCATGCTTTTCTAATGCATAATGGCACAAATTAACGTCATGAGGAATAAGGAGTATGCCAATTACAAGACATCACTGCAGCCATATTTAAACGTAATCGGAACGTGTTCGACTTGTTTGGAACTGGCATGAACAAAAACAATAAGAAAGGAAAACCTGAATGTCTGACACAATCACAGTCAGTGTATTCAAAAATAGCCTTTTGCAAGGATTGTAAAACGATAATTATGTAGATAGAAGGATTGATAACAAACTTGAAGAATTAGTTTGTGCCCTTTTGAAATCCTATGTATGTTCATTATTTTTGTTTGCAAGGAAGATTTTTATCGAGAAGGTGCAGATTATCATATTATACTATGGACATTATCCTCCTGAAATGATCAACATTGAGAGCAATAACAGGCTGTGTATAAGTGAGGGAACTAGAATAGACATTTCGATAATAACATGGACACATCTTACCAATACAAGATCGTTATTATTTCGTTCTAATACTTACTTGTCCCGTTGGCCGTTGCTGTAATGTTGAACGATTCTGGGCTTGTAGAAGAAGTGCTGTCATGTGTTTCTCCCATCGTGGATGGGTACCCAGTCCAATGCCATGGCAAAGTGCTCCTTGGTGTTGTTGTCCTTAACACTGTGGAAGTTGTTTCAAATGTGTTTATTTCAACTGTTACATTCTTTGGAGTGGTCAGAGTTCTCGTAATTTCATCAGGCAAGTTTCTCTCAGACACCTCTCTAGTTGAATTTGATGCTTCTGGCGAAGATGTAGTTGATATTGCCGTTGTTTGTGTTCGATATAATGTATTTACTGAAGATGCTGTATTTGTTGATGGCATTGTTTGCAGTGTGGTTGACAGAGTGGAATCTTGTATCTTTTCTTCATTTGTTGGTGACATTGTTGTTACCTCCTGTTGATTACTTGTCTCAAGACCTAGAAGAGTCAATTTCCAAAAAAGGACAATTTTATCTTTCTCACATTACAATCTTTTTATGAGTCTGTTTAAAAGCAAAATAAACTTCTTTACATTTTTTATAGCTGCATTATTCTGAATGATAACAAATCTAAATGTATTTTTCAGGCAGCCATCTTTAAGGAAATCATAGTATTTTCAATCATATTAGCACAACACTACTCAACAAACACGGGAATTTTCAAGACTTATCATGATATTTGAATGAATTCTCTTATATCGGCATATTCATTTACGCAATCACACACACACACACACACACACACACACAAATATATATATATATATATATATATATATATATATATATATATATATATATATATATATATATATATATATATATATATAAAGTTTAGATGTCAAAAGGGAACCCAAATTAACAATACAAAATTTCTTGGCTGTCCTCGAATCTATTTTCGCGATGGCGATTTATTTGTTAATTTGTGCAAAAATGGTAAACAGATACAGAGGATGGATCCTGTAGATCCGTCAAAGCTCCTATCGTCTACCTTTAAGGAACAAAAGTCAGTCATTCACAGAAATGCAACGGGATGCACCCTCGTAGTGCTAAGATTTGGGTGACAATTCTTCTAACCAGTCGATCACTCTGAAATAACCCAGCAACGTCCCCAACCAGGTTCTCTGGAGATTCATTGCACGAATGAATGCTTAATACGTCTTTATTATCCTTGAGAAATTTTGCAATCCTTTAGTTTTCTGTTGTCATTTTTTGCAAGACAGCAGCGTATACGTTTCAGGACCACATGGTTCATACTGGACCATGGACTACAATCTATCCACGCCATCCATGTCTGTCGCATGCATGCACTGCCTTTAAAATGCTTGCATTTATTGCACTTTTGACATGTGTCATTATAATGACACCAGAATACCCCCAATGCATCAATTATCACAACGCCTGTTTATTAGTGGCTCAAACAACACTTAGTAAGCGACCGATAGACAAATTTACGCAAGAATGCAAGAATAAAATGCAAAAACAACGATATTCTGTTGTAGCACGCAATATAAATAGTTCGAGAAAATGACCATTTCACTACACTACTGGAACGAAATTAATGAATGACGTTTATCACCTGTAAATGAATGATTTATGCACAATCTATATCCAATATCTGGATGAATGTTCGAAAATCATATCGATATGTTCGTTGATTGTGTGGAGGTGGTCAATAATTAGTTTTAATGCACACGTCTGAGATAGAAGTGAGAAATGTCTGTCTTTGTAGTAGAGTTTGTTTTATAAAGGAACAAACATATATCCCTAATGTGAATGAGGAACCCATTTGAAGCGGAAATACAAATATTTCTTATGTACTAACATTACACAAAATATGACAAGAACACATTAATGAAGTTGGTGTATTTGGGGTAATAATTAACACTTTATGTTGCAATAAGAAAATAACAGTCTGTGTCGGTAACTAAATTCAACAAAACAATTTCAGATGCTGTCAAACCAGTCACGGTGAGCGCTATATATACGGTAGAGTGGACATCTAAACATGGAATACGTTGCAGAGAAGAATATTTATATCAAATAGTTACTGAGACTGGAAGATCATTTACGCAGAAGAAGAAATGCAAGGAAGGTCGATTAATGAGAACTGCTGTCATGTTGACCAGAAGAGAGAGAGAGAGAGACAGAGAGACCTCTCCAAAGAATGTAACAGTTGAAATAAACACATTTGAAACAACTTTCACAGTGTTAAGGACAACAATACCAAGGAGCACCTTGCCATGGCATTGGACTGGGTACCCAACCACGATGGGAGAAACACATTACAGCACTTCTTCTACAAGCCCAGAATCGTTCAACATTACAGCAACGGCCAACGGGACAAGTAAGTATTAGAACGAAATAATAACGATCTTGTATTGGTAAGATGTGTCCATGTTATTATCGAAATCTCTATTCTAGTTCGCTCACTTATACACAGCCTGTTATTGCTCTCAATGTTGGTCATTTCAGGAGGATAATGTCCATAGTATAATATGAAAATCTGCACCTTGTCGATAATAATCTTCCTTGCAAACAGAAATAATGAACATACATAGGATTACAAAAGGGCACAAACTAATTCTTCAAGGGAATTATCAACCCTATATATATAAAGTTTAGATGTCATAAGGGAACCCAAATCAACAATACACAATTTCTTGGCTGTCCTCGAATCTATTTTCGCCATGGCGATTCATTTGTTAATTTGTGCAAAAATCGTAAACAGATACAGAGGATGGATCCTGTAGATCCGTCAAAGCTCCTATCGTCTACCTTTAAGGAACAAAAGTCAGTCATTCACAGAAATGCAACGGGATGCACCCTCGCAGTGCTAAGATTTAGGTGACAATTCTTCTAACCAGTCGATCCCTCTGAAATAACCCAGCAACGTCCCCAACCAGGTTCTCTGGAGATTCATTGCACGAATGAATGCTTAATACGTCTTTATTATCCTTGAGAAATTTTGCAATCCTTTAGTTTTCTGTTGTCATTTCTTGCAAGACAGCAGCGTATACGTTTCAGGACCACATGGTTCATACTGGACCATGGACTACAATCTATCCACGCCATCCATGTCTGTGGCATGCATGCACTGCCTTTAAAATGCTTGCATTTATTGCACTTTTGACATGTGTCATTATAATGACACCAGAATACCCCCAATGCATCAATTATCACAACGCCTGTTTATTATATATTTGATTGATAACTCCCTTGAAGAATTAGTTTGTGCCCTTTTGAAATCTTATGTATGTTCATTATTTTTGTTTGCAAAGAAGATTATTATCGACAAGGTGCAGATTATCACATTATACTATGTATAGTATCCTCCTGAAAAGATCAACATTGAGAACCATAACAGGCTGTGTATAATTGAGGGAACTAGAATGTACATTTCGATAATAACATGGACACATCTTACCAATACAATATCGATATTATTTCGTTCTAATACTTACTTGTCCCGTTATCCCTTGCAGTAATGTCGAACGATTCTAGGCTTTCAGAGGAAGTGCTGTAATGTGTTTCTCCCATCATGGTTGGGTACCCAGTCCAATTCCTTGGCGAAGTGCTCCTTGGTGTTGTTGTCCTTAAAACTGTGGACGTTGTTTCAAATGTGTTTATTTCAACTGTTGCATCCTTTGGAGTGGTTAGAGTTGTCGTAATTTCATCAGGCAAATTTCTCTCAGACATCTCTCCAGTCGCGTTTGGTCCTTGCGGCGAAGATGTTGTTGATATTGCCTTTGTTTGTGTTCTATATACTGTATTTACAAAAGATGCTGTACTTGTTGATGGCATTGTTTGTAGTGTTTGGCAGAGTGGAATCTTGTATCTTTCCTTCTTTTGTTGGTGGTGTTGATGTTATCTCTTTCTGCTTACTTGTCTCAAGACCTATTAGTGACAATTTCCAAATTAACGTCAATGTTCTCTGTCAAATTACTATCTTATTCTCAATCTGTTTAAGAAAAAATAACGTTCAATACATTTGTATGGCTGTTTTATTCTGAAAGGTGAATGTCTAACGATATTTCCGAGGCAGTCACCTTTGAGACAATGATAGTATTTGCAATCATGTAAGAACATTTCGTCTCAGCAAGCATAGGACCTTTCACGTCTCAACATGATGTTTTTGAATGCGTCCAATTAGCAAATTGTATATTTACGTCATATTTGGATGAGTCCACTTAATAGATGTGACAGTGTGCAAAGATCGGCTGATTCATTTACGCGAACGCATACATACATACATACATACATACATACATACATACATACATACATACATACATACATACATACATACATACATATATCACCCCTGTACTCACACATATGTATGTATTCATACACATCACCTTTAAGGACAACATCATCGTAATTGAGGTAGAAACCATGTTAGTAGTTGCATTGTTTTTTGGATGAGTTAGTAGTTGCATTGTTTTTTGGATCAGTCCATATAGCAATTGGTTTTCCGTGTTTTTACGTCATGTGCTGTTTGGATGAAATTGTGCCATTTTAAGCCAAACAAGAGCGTTGTACATAGTAAATTATGACCGTGTTACAGACGTTTGAAATTGTGACCTATCCTAGTAAGTTATCAATATAAATGCCGTAGTTTGGAGTATAGCTCAGTGTTTCCATGGAAACATGAAAAGAATCAACGATATTAATACACCGCAATTGTTATCAGAGCTCTAAGTAAGTTTGCACAAAAGAATATTGTTTGATATTTTTAATTCCAGAAACCGTGTGCCTCATATAGTTAGTGTCAGCTATAGGTTGTTTCTTGTTTAAAATCATTAGCACACACTTTTAACCACGAAAACATATTGCCCATAGAATAGATTTATGTATAGCTGGAATGCATAACAAGTAAATCAGAACTTTCCACATTTTGCAAACTGAATATAAATATTTCACTAATGGAAGTATATCAAGTCTTCAAAAAGAAATCCGGGACTTATTGATACTATGAAATAACAAGGAAGCATCTTCCCCAACACCACAACTTTTACTGACATAGCTGAACAAATTGTGGGGAGTAAAATATAAATTGTGTTTCTAATATCGGAGTTGAATGAAATCGCGGGAGATGTAATTGCCTACGTCATGTATTTTAGTAGTACATTTCACAATGATATATGATCCCTATATTCCTCGTGATTGAATGAAAAGTATCGAAATCATTCATACGTTTATTTCATACCATGTTTGGTCCTACGTTGTTGATGGACAAACTGTAACCATGTCGTTGTTATGGCATACACCGAATTGATCATCTTATACATCAAAACTTGCATCCAATTCCACTTACAGCATAAAACTAAGCAATATATAGAATGAGAAAACAATGAAGTACTATATTAAGATCAAACCTGCATACGTGTTTTGCATCTAATGGCGGGAAAAAGAAACAATAAAAATATCGTTCGAGAAGGCCTATGAATGCGCCTAGTCCTGATGACCCCGATGTGTCCATACGCGATAAGAAGAACTCGTCCTTTCCGCTGACTCGGGACAGAACACTTGTGTAGCTTTGTGCTCAACCACCTTACTTTTACATAAGACTACAACGTACTCCAGTGGGATATTAACGAGTAGCGTAGTTGTTTTATGGGGCTTTGTGGCTTTTATTACCTATCCGGGTTCAAGTCTTATACACCTAATAAGTTTGACTCTTTAACGAATGCAGTTACAGCGCGTAAAAAGTGATCGACGCGCATAAACATATATAATTGTGGATGATATAAGATGGGCGCAGTCGCTTAACCGGCTTGAAGCAGCTGTCTGGTTTTGGTGCCGTTATTCATGATATATGTATGTCTTGTATGTCTTCCTCTACCTTATTGTGTTTCATCATGCATTGACTGTTCCGTTCGTATGTTTGTTTCCATCTCCTTATTTTGGAAACGAGAACAATTAACAATTAGACTTTTTTCTCAGGTGTCTTGCTCCACTACTACAACCTTCTTTGTTCATGAATAAACCGCCATCAGGTGATCGCCGTTTATATGTTGGAACCTTTTTTTTCTTCTTTAAATGACCACTCCATTCCTTGGTTCTTTACACTATATTGTGCTCAAGACTAAACGAAATTAGACTACATTCATGATTATTTAAATGTAAATAGGAAGCAAAAACAGAAACGTTCTTTCAACGCTGGCCGGAGTAGAACATGACGAATTCCAGTTATGTCCCTTTCGATCTCTCCAGCTCAACAATTCAAAAATTGGGCCATTAATTTAGATAACCTGGTACAATACCCTATTGAATCGTCAACCTTTGTGGCGACTATCCCAGAGATACCACTGTGTATTGCATTCGTCAATGCCCAATCAGTAGGTCCACCGGAAAAGTGCACGGAAATAGTTAATTTTATCAACGAGCAGAATATCGACGTCTTTTTCCTGACGGAAGCATGGCTAAAATATCAGGCAATAAGCACAAGTGCTCGGATTTAACAGGCACCGGTTACTCTACTCCATCAAGTCGTTCCCCCGCCACTCTCGAGGAGCTGTAATTGCTGTCATCACAAAAACTTCCATGGTAAAATGTCTTAACCTTACCACAACCATCATTTGCTACCACGCATCGTTTGAACTAGTCCAAAGAACACTCACACTGGGACAAAGGCCAATCCATTTTTCTGTATATACCGCCCTCCTCTTAGTAGAAAAATCGAACTGGATAAATCTCTCTTTCATGAGCAGTTTACGAATCTCCTGGTTTATGGGAATTTGATAGGTGGCAACCAGATTATTCTTGCATATTTCAATTTTCACTTTGTCCTGGAAAGTCATACACATCAAAAGTCCTTGAATCCATTCATGTTTTCTACCTTAAGCAGTCAGTTAACCAAACCACCCATAAACATGGTCACATTTTAGACTGGATTCTTCATAGACCTGATGATAATATTCATTGGTACATCCATATATCCCTCGCACTTGCATCAGATCACCTCTGCGTTATATGCCATCTGGACGTATCTGTCCCTAACCCTCCGAATGATAAATTAGACCAAACTAACGCATGGCATACAAGCAAACCTAACAACTTGCTTACCTCCTGCAGCATAACAACTTAATGACTGGCTGCATTCAATTTCTTGAAAAACAAAACCCAGCAACTAAGAGCGGAGTATCATTTCGCAAGAGTTATCCGTGGTATATCAGTGTTAGGGACCAGCTTCGCACTGCTATAAGTGACCGTCATAACGCGGTGAGGCTCTGGCTTTCCACCAGACTCACTTTTCATACGCAAATCCATGAAGCCGCTAAGAAGAACGTCACAAACATAGTCCTTGGAGCGAAATTATCCCACTACGGTACTAATATCACGGAAAGCTTCAGCTGTTTACAAGATTACTAACAAGCTAATGTCACGCAACAAATGTACACCACTTCTAACTACCTTCTCTCCAGTAAATCTTCCAGACCTGTTTGCAAATTTGACAACACCATTACAATTGATTCGTCGTCACCATACAGTTGCGATACAGACTTTCAGCGGTACCCCACCCATTACCGACATTTGAACCTGTCTATATGGATTTATTTTGTACAATCGTGATGAAGAGTGCACCAAAGTCATGTGAACTTTATTTAATTCCAACATCACTGCTGCTTGAGTGCTTAGATCCAATATTACCTTCACTAAATGATGTTATTAATATATCCCTTTCATCCGGGAAACTCCCATCATTATTTAAATCTGCCATTGTAAAGCCTCTGCTGATGAAACCAACACCCGACCATATGGAGTTTTAGAACAACCGCCCATATTCTAATCTCCCGTTCATATACAAAATCTTAGAAAAAGCTGTTCTAACCCAACTTGTATCTCATCTATATTCAAACAGTCTTTTTAGCAAAGTACCATCTGAATATCGCCCTTGCCACAGTACTAAAACTACTAAAGTTTTGAATGACATTCTGTCACCATTAAATAGCGGAAAGATTTACGGTCACCACACGCCTTGATTTGTCTGCAGCTTTTGACACAATAGACCATGATATACTACTTCACTGTCTCCAGTATGTATTTCGCATCCACAATACAGCCTTACTCTGGTTCAAGTTCTACTTAGTCAACATGCCACAAATCGTGTCTGCAAATGAAATACATTTCGGCCAAGTTGATCTCTTAGCTATGGTGTTCCACTATACAAATCATGGATGACATGTAAAATGCTGCAGATGAATGGTAAAAAGTATCAAACACAGAAACATTCTCATTTACATGCTTTCTCTTAAACAATAATTATATGCAATACCAACATTAAATTCACAGTCAGTAAAAGTCCTCAGTTTTACTCTGGACAGTACTTTCACATTGCACTAACATATCATGAACATATGCAATGCTGCATATCTTGAGCTGACACGTATCAGCTCCATTCGCAAATATCTTTCAGTTGATGCCACTAATACACTTGTGTGTTGATTAGAATTTTAAAGACTGGACTACTGTAACTCAATTCTGTCTGAATCTCTCAATATCTACTCTAGAAACATCAAACAGTTCAAAACACAGCTGATAGGATCATCTTTAGAGAACCACAATCAGCGCACAACTCCCGGCTGCTCTGTACCCTACACTTGCTTTACATTCATTTATACAGATAAAAACCTTTTTTTTAATCTGTGCAACTGACGGACTCCAGTCCAACATACCTATACCATTGAAATTAGACACAAAGGCATTTTGATCCATTTCAAGAGTTTTCTTAATACACCTTTTTCTACTTTAAGAACAAACTTAAAGACCTAGTAATGTTTCCTACCTTAAATATTTTCAGCATTTTGTGTTTTCTAATTTGTTGGTGTTTGGTTTTAATTTGTTGGTAGTCATAGCATTATAGATGTTGTAAATTGCTTAGAACTTCTAAAGATTAGGCGCTATACAAAGTCATCATTATTGTTATTATTATAATCAATACAGTTCTCGAGGTCGCTTTGAAACCGTTTGCAGAATCTCCTGGCGAGTTTTTGTCCAAATCCTTTCCGCATGCAAATCAACGGATTTTTTTTCGGTTCTGTTTCCCAATTCCGTATATGTTCATGTAATCTTCAAACCTTTGCTATCTCCTCCAGCATGGCATCGAACTCTCTAGTAGCAGTCGATTCTCTTACATGGCCACGAGCAACGCTCGCTAATTGAACTAAGGCTACGAGAATCTCCGACTAAACACGAACTCATTCATGTAAACGTAACAGTTGTTTTAATAGTTTCGCAAGTACCATCGGTTACTATCGATTAGCTCATACGGCAAATCCGATTTGTGTACCAATTATAGTCACCGTAGTTGCAGTTTCCTCCATATCCATGCCATTTGCTGCTTTTGCGACGAGTGTACAATTCGCGATAACATATGAGCCTTTGTACTTCGCGAGTACATAGATTTTCTTGACCATTTCATATCTCAGCTGTTCTTCCGTTTCAATTACTTTTTAGAGCTGCCATCTTTGAGAGTCCATATAATTTTTCCTATCAATACGGTTTTGTAACTGACCAGCAGCAATGCTTTAGATCAACGACTCGCATTACAGCTTATTTAGCGAACAGTGTATCGCGCGAGGTCAGACACATAAAAATTTAAGATTTCCTTTAATTCCATGCCATCGAAAGTAGTAATCGCAGCAACAAAACGACTACACTTTTCTTTGAGGGAATAACAACACGGGCAGTTGATACATATGACATCATCTTTTCTTTAAGAAAAAGACACCTCTTGACTTATACGCAGATACATATGGTATAATACTTTTTTTAAAAAAAGGAAATACATATCTAGACTTAAATGCATGTACATATGGTATCGTATTATTTTAATGGAAAGACAACTCTTGACTTATACGCAGATTCATATGGTATGAAACTTCCTTTAAGGGAACGACAACTCTAAACAATGTGAGTGCGTGTGATTTGAATTTTTAAACTAGCTTTAACAATGTTTTAGTCATATCGCTACGATGTCTGCAGTGTGACAGTTTATAGTGATGTCTAAATATGTAGCATGATGTCCCACCCAGTCACATTATCATGATATCAGGCTGACAAGTCCTAACACTAACCTATTAATGCTGAGCGCCAGCCGAGGCAGTTATTAGTACAACTATTGTAAGTCGTAGATATGACTTGGTCGGGGCTCGAACCCACGACCTCCCGCATCCGAGGCGGACGTTCTAACCACTTGGCCACCGGAGCGGTTCAACTCTGGAGAAAGCAAATTTATTTAACGAATCTAATTAGTATACACTTTTCTTTGAGGGAATGACAACACGGGCAGCTAATTGTATTGCTAAATGGACCTTTCTTGTAATATTGTATTGCTAAATAGACCTTTGTAATATTGTATTGCTCAATGGACCTTTTTTGTAATATTGTATTGCTAAATGGACCTTTGTAATATTGTATTGCTAAAAAGACCTTTGCATTATTGTATTGCTAAATGGACCTTTGTAATATGGTATAACTAAATGGACCTTTGCATTATTGTATTGCTAAAAAGACCTTTGCATTATTGTATTGCTAAATGGACCTTGGCATTATTGTATTGCTAAATGGACCTTTGTAATATTGTATTGCTGTATGGACCTTTGTATTATTGTATTGCTAAATGGGCTTTTGTATTATTGTATTGCTAAATGGACCTTTGTATTATTGTATTGCTAACTAGACCTTTGTATTATCGTATTGCTAAATGGACCTTTGTAATACTGTATTGCGAAATGGACCTTTGCATTATTGTATTGCTAAATGGACCTTTGCCTTATTGTATTGCTAAATGGACCTTTATAATATTGTATTGCTAAATGGACCTTTGCCTTATTGTATTGCTAAATGGACCTTTATAATATTGTATTGCTGTATGGACCTTTGTATTATTGTATTGCTAAATGGGCTTTTGTATTATTGTATTGCTAAATGGACCTTTGTATTATTGTATTGCTAACTAGACCTTTGTATTATCGTATTGCTAAATGGACCTTTGTAATACTGTATTGCGAAATGGACCTTTGCATTATTGTATTGCTAAATGGACCTTTGTAATATTGTATTGCTAAATAGACCTTTGTATTATTGTATTGCTAAATAGACCTTTGTAATATGGTATAACTAAATGGACCTTTGTATTATTGTATTGCTAAAAAGACCTTTGCATTATTGTATTGCTAAATGGACCTTTGCATTATTGTATTGCTAAATGGACCTTTGTAATATTGTATTGCTATATGGACCTTTGTATTATTGTATTGCTAAATGGGCTTTTGTATTATTGTATTGCTAAATGGACCTTTGTATTATTGTATTGCTAACTAGACCTTTGTATTATCGTATTGCTAAATGGACCTTTGTAATACTGTATTGCGAAATGGACCTTTGCATTATTGTATTGCTAAATGGACCTTTATAATATTGTATTGCTAAATGGACCTTTTTTGTAATATTGTATTGCTACATGGACCTTTTTGTAATATTGTATTGCTACTTATACCTTTGAAATATGGTATAACTAAATGGACCTTTGTATTATTGTATTGCTAACTAGACCTTTGTAATATTGTATTGCTAACTAGACCTTTGTAATACTGTATTGCTAAATGGACCTTTGTATTATTGTATAACTAAATGGACCTTTGTATTATTGTATTGCTAAATGGACCTTTGCATTATTGTATTGCTAAATGGACCTTTGTAATATTGTATTGCTAAATGGACCTTTGTATTATTGTATTGCTAACTAGACCTTTGTATTATTGTATTGCTAACTACACCTTTATATTATTGTATTGCTAACTAGACCTTTGTATTATTGTATTGCTAACTAGACCTTTGTATTATTGTATTGCTAACTAGACCTTTGTATTATTGTATTGCTAACTAGACCTTTGTATTATTGTATTGCTAACTACACCTTTATATTATTGTATTGCTAAATGGACCTTTGTAATATTGTATTGCTAAATGGACCTTTGTATTATTGTATTGCTAACTAGACCTTAGTATTATCGTATTGCTAAATGGACCTTTGTAATACTGTATTGCGAAATGGACCTTTGCATTATTGTATTGCTAAATGGACCTTTATAATATTGTATTGCTAAATGGACCTTTTTTGTAATATTGTATTGCTACATGGACCTTTTTTGTAATATTGTATTGCTACTTATACCTTTGAAATATGGTATAACTAAATGGACCTTTGTATTATTGTATTGCTAACTAGACCTTTGTAATATTGTATTGCTAACTAGACCTTTGTAATACTGTATTGCTAAATGGACCTTTGTATTATTGTATAACTAAATGGACCTTTGCATTATTGTATTGCTAAATGGACCTTTGTAATATTGTATTGCTAAATGGACCTTTGTATTGTTGTATTGCTAAATGGACCTTTGTATTATTGTGTTGCTAAATGGACCTTTGTATTATTGTATTGCTAAATGGACCTTTGCTTTATTGTATTGCTAAATGGACCTTTGCATTATTGTATTGCTAAATGGACCTTTGTATTATTGTATTGCTAAATGGACCTTTGTATTATTGTATTGCTAACTAGACCTTTGTATTATTGTATTGCTAACTAGACCTTTGTAGTATTGTATTGCTAAATGGACCTTTGTAATACTGTATTGCAAAATGGACCTTTGTATTATTGTATTGCTAAATGGACCTTTGTAATATTGTATTGCTAAATGGACCTTTGCATTATTGTATTGCTAAATGGACCTTTGCATTATTGTATTGCTAAATGGACCTTTGCATTATTGTATTGCTAAATGGACCTTTATAATATTGTATTGCTAATTGGACCTTTGTATTATTGTATTGCTAAATGGACCTTTGCATTATTGTATTGCTAAATGGACCTTTGCATTATTGTATTGCTAAATGGACCTTTGCATTATTGTATTGCTAAATGGACCTTTATAATATTGTATTGCTAAATGGACCTTTGCCTTATTGTATTGCTAAATGGACCTTTATAATATTGTATTGCGAAATGGACCTTTGCATTATTGTATTGCTAAATGGACCTTTGTAATATTGTATTGCTAAATAGACCTTTGTATTATTGTATTGCTAAATGGACTTTTGTAATATGGTATAACTAAATGGACCTTTGTATTATTGTATTGCTAAAAAGACCTTTGCATTATTGTATTGCTAAATGGACCTTTGCATTATTGTATTGCTAAATGGACCTTTGTAATATTGTATTGCTATATGGACCTTTGTATTATTGTATTGCTAAATGGGCTTTTGTATTATTGTATTGCTAAATGGACCTTTGTATTATTGTATTGCTAACTAGACCTTTGTATTATCGTATTGCTAAATGGACCTTTGTAATAATGTATTGCGAAATGGACCTTTGCATTATTGTATTGCTAAATGGACCTTTATAATATTGTATTGCTAAATGGACCTTTTTTGTAATATTGTATTGCTACATGGACCTTTTTTGTAATATTGTATTGCTAATTATACCTTTGAAATATGGTATAACTAAATGGACCTTTGTATTATTGTATTGCTAACTAGACCTTTGTAATATTGTATTGCTAACTAGACCTTTGTAATACTGTATTGCTAAATGGACCTTTGTTTTATTGTATAACTAAATGGACCTTTGTATTATTGTATTGCTAAATGGACCTTTGCATTATTATATTGCTAAATGGACCTTTGCATTATTTTATTGCTAAATGGGCCTTTGTAATATTGTATTGCTAAATGGACCTTTGTATTATTGTATTGCTAACTACACCTTTATATTATTGTATTGCTAAATGGACCTTTGTAATATTGTATTGCTAAATGTACCTTTGTATTATTGTATTGCTAACTAGACCTTTGTAATATTGTATTGCTAACTAGACCTTTGTATTTTTGTATTGCTAAATGGACCTTTGTATTATTGTATTGCTAAATGGACCTTTGTATTATTGTATTGCTAAATGGACCTTTGTATTATTGTATTGCTAAATGGACCTTTGTATTATTGTATTGCTAAATGGACCTTTGTATTATTGTGTTGCTAAATGGACCTTTGTATTATTGTATTGCTAAATGGACCTTTGCATTATTGTATTGCTAAATGGATCTTTGCATTATTGTATTGCTAAATGGACCTTTGTATTATTGTATTGCTAAATGGACCTTTGTATTATTGTATTGCTAACTAGACCTTTGTATTATTGTATTGCTAAATGGACCTTTGTAATACTGTATTGCTAAATGGACCTTTGTAATATTGTATTGCTAAATGGACCTTTGTATTATTGTATAATTAAATGGACCTTTGTATTATTGTATTGCTAAATGGACCTTTGTAATATTGTATTGCGAAATGGACCTTTGTAATATTGTATTGCTAAATGGACCTTTGCATTATTGTATTGCTAAATGGACCTTTGCATTATTGTATTGCTAAATGGACCTTTGTAATACTGTATTGCTAAATGGACCTTTGTATTATTGTATTGCTAAATAGACCTTTGTAATATTGTATTGCTAAATGGACCTTTGTAATATTGTATTGCTAAATGGACCTTTGCATTATTGTATTACTAAATGGACCTTTGCATTATTGTATTGCTAAATGGACCTTTGTAATATTGTATTACTAAATGGACCTTTGTATTATTGTATTGCTAACTAGACCTTTGTATTATTGTATTGCTAACTAGACCTTAGTATTATTGTATTGCTAAATGGACCTTTGTAATACTGTATTGCTAAATGGACCTTTGTATTATTGTATTGCTAACTAGGACTTTCTGTAACATTAAAACTATAAGTCTCGAAATGAATTGTATTTTGCAAAAAATATAACCGTGAAAAATAAATCTTTTGTAGAAATGCGGTTTGTTGGTAATAATTTACAAAGATTTGACAAAAACATATACCTAAAAGAATTAACGAACGAGACGAAAAAGACTTGTACAAACCTGGCTTTGTTGACGAACATGACGAAGATGTCCACTCGCATCGCTTCAGGACATCATGCCAGACAAGTTGAGAGGGGCACGGCATGATGTACATATAACCATTGGAACAGGAGACATAATGATTACAGTCCTGACAGTCCTGATAGTTGCCATCATTCAGTCCAAGGCACGAATCAACACATGGGTTCAATCGAGCGTGATGTGTATTTTCTGTGAAGTTGTGTTTAGGTACTACAAATACAAAATTAGAATATTGAATGTAATTTATTTTTTGGTTGGACAAGTTACCAGTATTTAAACACCGCAAAGCACGAGATTAGGTCTGTAACAAGGCTGAAGATACCTTTCAGGGTATGCTTGTGTGGGATCACGAATTCAGACAACACAGTGACCTGTTAGTTTGAAAAGGACCTATCTCTTTCTGTGTATCAAACTTTAAAATATCTATCAATATTATTACAGTCAGGTTTAAAAACACAAAAATATGATCCGATCTGTTAACTTTTTCTTTCTTTTTCACTTTGAGAAAACAAAATCGTTTCTAAATGTCGCCAAATGGCGCTGTTCATTTTCGTGCACGACAGTTGTATATGAAACAATGTATATGAGACTAATAAGTATCAATCCCTCCATTCCATAAAGCACAACCAGGTTTCCAAAACAAAATTCATGCCAAACTGAATTTAAAAACGTTATAGACCAGTGACTGCTAGCGACTGAGCCTTTCAAAAGTACTAGGACAATCTTCCTTGATTTTAAAAAGACATTCGATTTGCTAAACACTTTGCTGCCTATTCAGAAGCAGCTATCAGCATGCATGTTGTCTTCAAACTTAGTTATTTAATCCACGTCGTATCTCTCTAACAGATCCCAATTATTTTGTACTAGTTAATGTAGTTCTAAATATATTTTAAGTGGTGTTCCGCAATGATCTATATGATGGCTTCTTAGTTTCCTACTGTTTATTAATGACACGGTCATATATCCAGATCACTCTAAAGCAGATCTTTTGGATGACAATTCTACATTCCAGTCATCTGGTGAACATCTTGACTCCATTGAAACTAAAGCAAAACCGAATGCATTTAATGCATCTAAAACTAAATATATGGCAATTGCAAAAAGGCAGAGCCTATTCACTATCATTGATTCAATTCTAACTCAAAGTGGCTTAGATGTGTCTAGTGTTAAAAATCAAAAACTTCGTAATATCGACAATGATCAAGATCTCAGCTGGAATACATATGCTACATATTTTCAATAGTCGTTACAAGAACAGCTCTTAAAATTGTTGTCGACATTGCCACTTCGTCCGTCTCTTCAGCTTAATTTTTTTGCGATATATATTACCGCTTATAACCTCAGCTGTGCGATATGGGGAAACGCGAACATCTAGAAAACGAAACATCTAGAACTGAAATTCCCCAGAAAAAAATTGCCCGCATAATTCTGAACGTTACTCTTATACGACTTCATCGAATATTTGGGTTTCTACTGTTACATTCAGGCTGTACCAAATGTATTCTTTTCTTAAAGGAATCACGGAAAATATGTCTCTAAACCATCGTACTCCACATTATATTTCTAACCTAATTGAACTAATACCATCAAATACTAGAGTAATTTCCGATGAACAACTAACTCCAGAGTCTCTAGTTGAAAACTAATTTCGCATTCCATATCCCTGAAGACATCTTTTAAAATTACCTTGCTTCGCTTAAAACCTTAATGAAGAATTTATATCTTGACAAGTTGGGGTGACATGGTAAGTCATCCCAACAGAGACTTTATTATTTTGTACAGAAATAATACATGTATCTTTAATTCCATGTAGGTACCTACGTTTTCGGTCATGCTGAAATGGGTATACCTGTGTGTTGTATAGTGTTCGTGCATGTAACTTGACAACAAATAAGTGTATGTGTGGTTTTGTGTGTGTACGTATTTGTGTCTTGATGATGATTTTATCGCATTGGGTGTAACTTCATTTAACACATTGTGTGCAGAATATGACAAATCTTATAATCATCAGATCGTCATCATGTCATATTGGATTTTCACAGGCATGCCTAAATGTAATGGTACTGAACAGCTCTAAATATAATTTTAATTTTTTGGAGTTTTTAGTTTTGTTTAGCTCTCAGATCTCGGACAGTTGGGGTATGTGTAAGTTATCGCGAAAAATCTACATGCTGCAGTAAAAGCATTCTAAATAATGTGTTTTTTAATCTTTCATATTGACAGTGTTATTTTAAAAAAAACATTGCTAAAATATCGTTATGTTTTTTTAAAAAACTCATTCTAAAGCGCGAATTATCATTAAAATTCAAAACACTGAATATAATCTTCTCTCATGTTATTTCTAATACCAACTCCAGATAATGTTATCTTTACCAACAATCTCTGATAATATTATCTCGAAAAACAATGTCTGATGATGATATCTTTAACAATAATCTGTCATTATGTTATATCCAACAATAATCTCTTATGATGTTATTTTTTTTAAACAATAATCTGGTTACAGCTTGGGTTCGGCTAATGCGAGTATTTGAGAAAGCTTCCCAGTAGCTTCTCGTGGGTCGGTGGTTTTTTCTGGAGTTTTCCTGGGTTCTTCCTCCATCATTTATACTGGCCGCCATGTAAAACATATATTGTGCTGAAAACTGGCGTTAAAACCTACAACAACAACAACAACTAACACTAATCTAGTATGATGTATCTTAAGCAGTAATCTCTTATGGTTTTATCTTTAACAATAATCTCTTGGATGTTATTATTAAAACTAATATCGTATAATGACAATAATAGCTAAACTTGTAATCCATTCGTCTTGAAAATGGTATTGCATCCCCTGAGAATTTATAATGGTCAGTACGAGAATTTAAAGTGATAAATAAGATAATTTCAAGTGATTGATATGAATATTTGTCCAGATCAATACGATGTCTATTATTCAATTTTGTTTGTTTGTTTGTTTGATTAGGATTTTTAACGTAGCTTTAACAATTTTTCGGTCATATCGCTACGATGTCTGCTGTGAGGCAGTTTATAGTGATGTCTAGCACTGAGGCATCATGCCGCAGACATGTAGCATGATGTCCCACCCAGTCACATTATCCTGATACCAGGCCGACCAGTCCTAACACTAACCTCTTAATGCTGAGCGTCAAGCGAGGCAGCTGTTAGTACCATTTTTGTAAGTCTTTGGTATGACTCGGCCGGGGATCGAACCCCGACCTCCCGCTTTCCGCGGCGAACGCTCTAACCACTAGGCCACCGGAGCGGTCTATTATTCAATACGTTACCATTCGTTGATCGTGGAGTGGATGTGGAGTGGATGTGGATGGATGTGGAGTGGATGTGGATGAATAAATACACCATCTTAAGTCTGTATCTAATGAATGTGCGCCATTTTCCTCACTCGTATATTTTTTTACTGTCAGTATTCTTGGTTGTATTTTGTCATATTCTCTTCAACAAACCTGGTCTTTTCCATGAACAAGTCGGAGAGTTCCAGTCACACATCTTCCTAACGTCATTCCATACAAAGTGGAAAGGACAAGGTAGGACGTACTTGTATCCATTTTGGCAGATGACATACTGACGACAGTCGCGGCAGTACTGATAGCTTCCATTTTCCATCCCCATGCAGGAATTCACGCAGTCTGCTACATGAAATATAAAAGTGTTTTTAATAAATCAATTATGCTTGTTATGTTATTCACATCGCGTAGCCATTTAATTAATAGTTTAATGGTTCTGTTGGGAAGTGGAATTCTTTTTTTTTTTGGTGGGGGGGTCTGGGTTTATCGTGGTAAATACTGTCAATTGCCTTATCTTACAACAATTAACGTCTGAAGCTTTATGTAAGCTGTTTGAATCGGCAATTAACAGTTGAACTAAAGTACACTCAGGGGGAAGAAAAAAAACATTAATCTCTTATTCTTACAATTCGCAATAATTTCATGAATTGTATTGTTATTTTTTAAAGATATTTCCTATCAGTTGTATATAGTTTATTTAAGTTTATGAATTCTTACTGAGTGCGTCTGCAACGTAGCTATTAAGATAACATGTGCCTCCATCTGCCACTTAATAGCTAAGTCGATATCAAACACACAATTCTACCACGGTATTAAATCTAAGGTTGGAACATTCCACATCGTGGTCTTAATCTTTTATCTAAATTGGCATATGTTATTTAAATAGAAGTTCAATATTCAAAGTAAATAATATGTTGTTTTATTTGACATCCGAATGACTCTTGGATTTGATTCTATAATGATTTCATTGTGACTTGGCCGAATCGTTCTTGTCCTGACATGTGAGTAACGCATTTTCGTTTCTATAAATCTGTTTTCGTCTTCATTAATATTGTATGCCACCTACGGGTGCTACTTACAAATAAAATTAAGAAAATGGGTACATGGTTACATTGATGATGATCCAATCGTCCAAGATATCGACCATCACAGTTACGATGGAAGAGTATCGGGATTTTTACGAACGTACCCCCACATCCTTACTATCAAGGTCGGCTTCATACATTATAGGACTGTGAATCAATTTGACTCTTTCAACATCCAATTATTTCCAATTCCTGTATCCATTTTGCAATAGTTATGAATAGGTTTGTAACTACCCAGGGCCGACAAGAGAGAGTGGAGGCAATACCAAGGATATATTCCCAGAGCCCTAAGCCCGGACTCGGGCCATTTAATTGGCCCAGGCCAAACAATACTTTTTAATTTTAGAAATTGGAGAGGCCCGGGTGTTTCTTGCTCTATGCGGCCCTGTGCAAGTAATGTACAACAAAGTGCTATCATTAAGCCGAATTTCTTCTTAGCAGATTTGAGATTCCCAGATTTTTTCAAATCTAATCAAACGAAGAATTATTTTTCTTTAGAAAATTATAGCGATTTGTTGTTTGATTCTTTGAAATCAATTCATTACATTTTCTAAATGAAATATAAACCTACCGTTATATTTTCGTTTTAAAAAGCATACAGTGTGTGTGTCTTCTGATTCATTGTGTACATTAGTAGCTCTGCATGTGACTCTATAGTGGTATACAATAGTTGCCTTAAAGTTTATACAGAAGAAACAAAACGCAGCATGGTAAGATCACATGGTTATGTTCTGACCAATGGAAATCTTTCCTACATTTATCAACTAATGCACAGTGCCGTATGAACCCATGGCAAGGCCCCTAGGCTTCGAGCTTCTTTGGGCCCCCTTCATCCACCCGCGAATGGCAGGGCCCCTTGGCTTCGAGCTTCTTTGGGCCCCTCGACATACACTCGCGAATTTCGTGCTCTTTTGATTAATACAAACTTACCAAAAATGATTCAAAAAGGTGGAATTTATCAGCAGTCTTATTGTTGTGGCATCGAGTAGGAATTTTTTTAATATGGAATTTTCGATTACGCAGCATTGCCATGGCATGGCTAAAGGTTGCATGGGCTCTTGGTGGGCTCCTAGGCTTCAGCCTAGTCAGCCTTATGGATAATAATGTCTTGCTAATGCAGCAGCAATTATTCTTAAACAATGCAGTTTGCAGAAAGGTTTATTTCGGCAATTTATGTCGTGTGCATTCAAGGTATAACATCATACACAGCTTTTACAAATCTCACCTGAGATCTATATATCAATAGCGCAAGCACAAAATAGAAGATAAGTACCTTTGTTGTATGCCATATTTTCGAAGTAGTGTACATATTGTTTTCGTCACATGTGAACCAATTGCGTTTGACTCTTTACAGATTCGGTGATATTAAAGAATGCTTATGAAGAAGAATATGAAACTTCGTTTGGACTTGTTTATCGAATTAAATTTCTAGCTGGTGTTTCGTGGACACTGGAGAGTTGCTATTTTGTAAATGTCTAAGATTTATAAGAAACTATAAGAAAGACATATATCGGTATTTGTATCTACATTTGTCTTTGCACCTCATATACCTGCTTACTTATCTATATATTATATAAGCTCATATATATATATATATATATATATATATATATATATATATATATATATATATATATATATATAACTTGGTACAGGCCAGCACAGACAGTCTTGCAAGATGGCTTGCGCGAACTGTAAAATGATATTAAATATTTTTTTTTTTTACATAAGAAATTAATCTTAGAATATCTAATACACGAAGAAAGAGAATTGCTTATGACTTTTTCATTATGCAATATATATATATATATATATATATATATATATATATATATATATATATATATATATATATATATATATATATATATATATATATATATATATATATAATTTGCGAATTCGATAAGTCTACATATATACATATATGTATTTCCTATATGAGATCTTTGTAATACTGGTGTCTCCTATTTCGCGTCTCAGCAACACTGATGTACTGAATTGTAAAAGTCTACCAGCCTGTACTGAAGTCGCTTAAATTAGTTAAACGCATGACAGCACGTATGCAAGACAGAATGTATGCATGTACACAAGAGACAAGAAATCTGAAATTTGTGACGAAATTTATATTTTAGAAACTAGCACATGCATGCAATTCTTTATGATTTAATCATCGAGCTTAATTCTATTCTCTCCACCTTTTATGTTTTAAAAACAAGTTCTGCAAATTTTCTCCATATTTATTAGGATGTTTAGACGTTTAGGGCTTTGATATCAGTATACATTTAGGACTTTAACATGTTTAGGCGTTTATGACTTAAAGACGCTTAGGAGTTTAGGACTTGCACATGTTATAGCGATTAAGATTTTAACATGTCTAGGGTTTGAGCATTTCAGAATCAGACCATATTTTGATTTTAGTACACATACAATAAGTTCTAAAAGAAAGTAAACTTGTCTGATATAGCCACCTCGAACAACTCGTACAAAGTTTACTTTACGTTTCATGATTACATCTAGTCGCAGTTTACAGTGTATGAGGAGGCAGAAGGTTGTACGTTTTAATTTATGAGTGAACCCTTCCTGCTGGTTGAGGTATATCAGAAGAGAGAGAGAGAGAGAGAGAGAGAGAGAGAGAGAGAGAGAGAGAGAGAGAGAGAGAGAGAGAGAGAGAGAGAGAGAGATTATCCTAGTAGCAAAAGTAATATATTATATGGATTACGCATTTTCCATTGCCCGTGCTAAATACTTTCAAGCTTTCGATTACCTACATGTAAATAATACCATTACTAAAATATCATAGATATTTGACATTATCAGGCTGTGTAGGAAATGAAAAACTACTATTACTATACTAAGCAGGTTAAACATTTGTGTTTACATATTGATGTGGGGCTTGGTTTTATTTAGGGCCCCTTAATACCATATCACAAGGCCCCGCACTAGCTTAGTCCGGCACAAGAGAGAGAGAGAGAGAGAGAGAGAGAGAGAGAGAGAGAGAGAGAGAGAGAGAGAGAGAGAGAGTACCTGGTTCAGTTTTAGTAACCAATGTTAATGACGACATTATAAAGATGACGGCCAGATAATTTATCCCTACCAACTTGAACTCCATGCAAAACAACCTATTGCGTCTATGAGTTCCACGTCTGCGAAAACAGGCAGAAGGAAAATGCATTCAACACTTGATCTGAAATGATACACGTTAAAGTACACTCAGGAATTGATATTCCGGATGAATAAAATATAATAATTACATATGTTTAATGGTATAGACTGTGTATCACATAGCGTTTACAAAAGAAAGCGATCAGAAAAGTAGCTTTGAACGGCTTGCAGTTACAAATGCGCCGACCTTTCTCATCTGATCTAATCTGAAATGGTTTCATTTCGCTCTCTTCGCTCGTAATATCATCTTCTCTCCCCTTGGATATGATCCGGAGGTCATAACGCCGAATCCGTGATGATTTTGTCGTGCGTTTCTCTTCAAATTCAAAATGCCATTGGCATAACTTCCTGTCAAAATCCATGATGCCTTTGTCGTGCCTTTCTTATGTAACCCGTGATGCCTCTGTCGTGCCATTCTGGTAAAATCCGCGATGTCCTTGTCTTGCCTTCCTGATCAAATCCGTGATGCCTTTGTCATAACTTCTTGTCCGAATCCATGATGCTGTCGTCATGCCATCCTTTTTAAATTCGTGATGCCTTACTGTTCAAAATGTGTGATATCTTCGCCTTGCCTTCCTGTTCTGCCTCCATATATTAGGTTTTGCCCAAAATATTACAAAATGAATGAGACTGTAATCAGTTTTATTTTTAATTCAATCTAGCTGCATCTCCACAATTCCTTACACAAAATGTTTACTCAAACTATCTACCTTTCCCCAAATCCTAATTCAGAGACAACCTAGCTGCCTTTCCAAAATTCCTACCACAGTGTTAATTCAACCTAGTTTTCCTTCCCCACTTCGTGACATAGAGGGCTCATGATCAACCTAGATACCCAGTTCCTGACACAGAGTTCATTAGAGAAAAACAACTACTACATCTTTTTTGCACATGTTTATCGTATATGGAAAACGACCACAACGTTTCTTAATGTGTAGCAAAGAGATTTATGAGAAGATATAGAAACAAACAGTTGGGCGAAAGATAGACGGATGGACAGACAGAATCTGACACAAAATCTTGGAAGCTAAAGCGTTCGAATAAGAAGACAGCATTTGGATATTGAAGCATGCTCATATGGGAGACTAAATGGATTCTAACATAATGTTAAATGACTACTAATATAATGTTAAATGATACGCATATACTGTTAAATTGATACTAATATAATGTTAAATGATCTTAGTATAATGTTACATGATACTAATATAATGTTAAATGATCATAGTATAATGTTACATGATACTAATATAATGTTAAATGACTAATAATATAAAATGAGTATATAATGTTACATAATGATAATATAATGTTAAGTGATACAAATATACTGTAAACTGTTATTAATATATGTTAAAATGATACATTTATACTGTTAATGTGATACCTATATAATGGTAAGTTAAAAAAGGTGCTAATATTGGGTATTAATAGTTTTATATTTTTATTGACAACTCCGTTTATATTTCTGTTACATTTCAATGATTATTTATTGATTATAGGTCTTCTGTGTTAGAAAGATATATTTAACTATGCGACTTTTCCACTGTCCAATTATCTTCAGAGGAATCTAAAGTATTTGTTTTAACATTTTTGAGATGCCTTCATTTACTGAATAAAAACAGGTAATATGTGCATAAAGGAATTGTTATAAACTGGCACGGCCATTGTTAATGAACAGAACTAGACATCTGTTAATGAACAGAACTAGACATATGTTAATGAACAGAACTAGACATCTGTTAATGAACAGAACTAGACATCTGTTAATGAACAGAACTAGACATATGTTAATGAACAGAACTAGACATCTGTTAATGAACAGAACTAGACATCTGTTAATGAACAGAACTAGACATCTGTTAATGAACAGAACTAGACATCTGTTAATGAACAGAACTAGACATCTGTTAATGAACAGAACTAGACATCTGTTAATGAAGCAATTATACCCAACTCTTGTGCCTGAGAAACTAATACCAAAGTCAAAAAGAAAAGAACGTACAGACAGACATGCAATTGTAAGATTTTATGTCACATTTACGTTTGAAATGGGACCTGAAAAAACTGCAAGTCTCATCTTTTGTAATTTGTGCCACAGAAAGACACAAAATATAAATAAGTGAGTCGCGTGCTATTCAGGTAAGGACTGCTATAAGTCAGTTTGTTTTGGGTCTTCGTAAAGAACGCTAAACTAATGTCTGTACTTCAACAAATTTGGAATTCTTCTGCCTTTATCTTTCTTTTGCATGTTTATCATGAGAACATCTAGCCAGGATTGTACTGGTGTGCCATTAAAAAAGCCTACAAATGCATATATATCGCTGTCTGTCTTTCTATGTATGTATGTATGTATGTATGTATGTATGTATGTATGTATGTATGTATGTATGTATGTATGTATGTATGTATGTCTATCTCTTCTCTCTCTCTCTCTCTCTCTCTCTCTCTCTCTCTCTCACACACACACACACACACACACACACACATACACACTTTAGCACATTCTGTCCAATATCATAGTAGTAGGACCATATGGTAAATAATAGTTAGTCGTTACACAATGTATTTTGGGTCATGTAAATTCGATTGAGCACAGCGGAAAATGTTGAAATCATTATATTTGGGCCATGTAGCTTCAAATGACCACAGCGGATAACAATCAATAATTACTTACATGAGAGCATTACGGTAGTGGTTAAAAGGTAGTAATCTCAAACCAATGGCCACTACAATTACAATTTCTCTCTATTTTACAACTTCACTGAAAATAATTGCGTATTCTAGTGGCAGTTAAAATGTTTTGCGGATTTGTTCTTGCAATAATGGAATGTAATTACTCCTACCTGTAATTACTCCTACCTGTATCATTTCTGCGATGGGCACATACACCACAAATATTGGCCTCAATCTTTTACACAGACGGCAGATATTTGTTATTTGGGTTAATATATAAAACAACAACTTACCAGTTTCGATAGACGAACACTGTTACTATTGCATAAGCTTATCCTGACCAGGGCAGTACCGCATCGAAAATCGTACTGGCATTAATTTACTAATTTGACTCTAAGTAATTGTATATGAACAAAGATCATCGTATGCGGGTTCTTAATTAGATTTGTATGCAATTAAGTTTAGAAGGAACAAACGGAAAGTATAGCTTTTGCAAACCAAGCTAATCTGGTTAATCCTGGAAGAAAATGGTTGACATTCTTAAACACAACTATAATTTACAACAAAAGATTTTTTGGCACAAACGGAAGGATTAATTAAGTAATCAATATCTAATGTGCGCGTTGTAACAAAACGTTTTTTTTTTATAATCCCTTTGTTTGCAAAAACAATGAAACTGAATGGTAACATAATTGTTATGTCACGTGACAATTCGATTAAAGTACAAACATAATCTCATGAACATTGCGCACGAGCTAGTTATCGCTCATTCTCCACAAACAAGGACATTTAATGCGTAATGGAAATTTTGATTACTAATCGACTGCCAACTATAGCACTAAGTGAGAGGGCTGTAATACCATTTCTACTGATTGGATCAGAAATGTTATGGCTTTAAAAAAGTATTGGCAAGTAATGACATTAAACGTAAAAAGAGCACCCCTTTATACATTTTTGTTGTCCAACAGAAAGTCAACAAATTCACCTCATGTTAAAATATATTGTGTTATGTTTCTGTGTAGATTGAACAAACCCAAAGAAATCAAGTATGCAAAAGTACAATAAAAATTTATATTAGATGATATAAAAAGGAATAAAAATCTGTATTGTTGATTGGCCTTAATCATGGCGCCTGTGCGCCGTCTACGTTTCGTAATCACATGACAAGGTCGGCAAAAGTTGTACTGTAGACCAAACGTTTAATTTGTACAGTGATACCTCTGCGCTCCTACATATTTGAACCACTCCGGTGGCCTTGTGGTTAGAGCGTCCACCGTGGAAGATGGAGGTCGTGGGTTCGATCCCCGGCCGAGCCATACCAAAAGACTTACAAAAATGGTACTAACAGCTGCCTCGCTTGGAGCTCAGCATTAACAGGTTAGTGTTATGACTGGTCAACCTGGTGTCAGGACAATTTGACTGGGTGGGACATCATGCAACATGTCTGCGTTATGATGCCCAAGTGTTTGACATCCGTATAAACTGCCTCATTGCATACATCCAAGCGATAAGACTGAAAAATTGTTAAAGCTACGTTAAAAAAATCCTAATCAAACTAACAAAACAAACCTAAATATCGGTACGTAGTTTGCCAATTATGGCACTGGCTTTATCATCAATGTGGACTATACATGGCAATGTATTGCCACGACAGATGAATTCGACCACTGCCAGGAGGGTTAGACAATTTAATGTGATGGTAGTTTCTACCGAACGCTCTCATATTGCAAGTTAGCTTATCGCCTGTCTTCTTGAGGTATAAATTGACCTGAAAAAAATGGACCATATCGTGTTGGTTTTCAGACTCAGATTTGGCATTCGAGGAGCAAATGTCAGCAAATGGTGGACGACGTACATTCATTCCCTGTGACTTCGTCTTCACCGGTAGTCTTCACTACTTGAATTTCTTGCAGTCATTATCGTGTCTGCAGTCAATAATAATAATAATAATAATAATAATAATAATAATAATAATAATAATAATAATAATAATAATGAGGACTTTCTATAGCGCCTAATCTTTGGAAGCTCTAAACGCTTTACATATATAATGATATGACTACACTACAGAAAAACAAAAATCAAAAACCATGAAATTGGAAAACATAAAAACATGCTGAAAACATCTAAGATAAAAAACATTATTAGGTGTCTCTAAGTTTGTTCCTGCAGTCGAAAAATGTGAGTTTTAAGAGCACTCTTAAAAGGGACCATTGTCTCTATGTGTTTAATTTCAATGGGAAATTCGTTCCTCATCGCCGGGCCCTGGAATGCAAAAGAATGTTGTCCATATGACTTCGTTTTCATAGTAGGAACAATGAGTATACGATTGTCAGAAGAGGAGCGCAAATATCTTGCTGGTGTATACACATGGGTGAGGTCGGATAGGTATGTTGGACTGGAGTTTGTCAGTGAAACGTAGCACAGAGAACAACTTCTGTGTTTGATAGCCAGTGTAGGGTACAGACCAGTGGTGTGGTGTGCTTTGATCGAGGTACTCTAAAGATGATTTGCGGAGCTATGTTTTGAACGTTTTGAAGTTTCTGGAGTAGATATTTTGACGAACCAGACAGAATTGAGTTACAATAGTCTAGTCCTGAAAGTACGTATGAAAACACAAGTGTTTTAGTGGCATCAACTGAAAGATATTTGCGAATAGAACTGCTGAGTCTCAGCTCAAGATATGCCGCCTTGCAAACGTTCATGACATGTTGGTGCAATGTGAGAATACTGTTGAGAGAGACGCCTAGGTTTCGTACTGTGTGAATTTAATATTGGTGTTACTGATATTTATTGTTTGAGGTAAAAGATGTGACTGAGAAAGTATTTGTGTTGTGATCCGAATGGCCTCAGTTTTCTGATCATTCATCTGCAGCTTGTTACATGTGATCCATGATTTCACATGAGAAATGCACATCTCTACACCTTGAATGGTAGGATCAACATCACTTGGGTGGCAAGATTTGTATATTTGGGTGTAACTAGCGTACAGTTGGTTAGACACTGGATGATGATCTATGACATTTGAGAGCGGCCGAGTGTACAGAATGAAAGTGAGCAGGTCCAACAACAAACCCCTGTGGAACACCACATCATATATCAACTGGGCTGGAGTGTATTCCATTTGCAAACACAATTTGCGTCCTGTTGACCAAGTAGAACTTGAACCACAGTAAGGCTGTGTCGTGAATGCCAAATACATGCTGGAGACGATGAAGTAATATATCATGGTCTATTGTGTCAAATGCTGCAGACAAATCGGGGGGTGGGCGTGAGGACTGTAATATTTCCACTATCCAAAGCAGAGAGAATGCCATTAAATGCTTTCAGAAAAGTAGTTTCAGTACAGTGGCAAGGGCGATATGCAGACAGTACATTGCTAAAAAGACTGTGTGAATTCAAATGAGATACAAGTTGGGTTAGAATAACGTTTTCTAAGATTTTTTTATATGAACGGTAGATTAGAAACTGGGTTATAGTTCTTAAAATCGTTATGGTCAAGTGTTGGGTTCTTCAGCAGAAGCTTTATGACGCCAGTTTTGAAAACTGATGGGAATTCCCCCGATGAGAGAGATATATCAATAACATCAGTTAGTGAAGGCAATATTGGGTCTAAGCACTCAAGCAACAGTGATGATGGAATTGGATCAAGTTCACAAGAATTTGGTACACTCTTCATCTCGATTATCCGTACTAAATCAATAGACACGGGTTATAATGCTCCTAATGCTTGTCGCTGAAATTCTGTATCATAACTGTATGGTGACGAGTCTTTTAAAATTGTGTCGTCAAGCGAATCTCCAATGGTTTGTACTTTGCCACGGAAGAAATTTGCAAATAGGTCCGGAATGTATACTTGAGAGAAGGTAGATGGAATTGGTGTACATTTGTTCCTTGACATTAGTTTGGTAGTATCTTGAAAAGGTCTTTTTAACTGAAACTATCCGTGATATTGGTACTGTAGTGGGATATTTTGGCTAAATGACTATGTTTGTGACGTTCTTCTTAGCGGCTCATAGATTTGTTTTTTAATAGTGAGTCTGTTTGAAAGCCAAAGCATCTATTCTTTTCGGCGATGTCTTTTAGCAGTGCGAAGCTGGTCCCTAACACTGCTATACCATGGAGAACACTTTTTTTTATTGATACTCTGCATTTGGTGGCTGGGGCATGTGTTTCAAGCAATGAACGCAGGCAGTTCTCGAGTTGTCCAGCTGTAGGATGTAAGTACGCTGTTAGGTTTCCTTTGATGTCATGCATTAATGTGGTTCTATTTATCATACAGAGGTTTCTCTTAGTAGCATAAAAGGTTGAAAGTTACGGACTGATACGTCGAGATGGCATAAAACGCAGAGGTGACCTGATGCAATTTCGTGGGATACAAGGGTGGATTGGAGAATATTATCATCAGATTTATGAAGAAACCAGTCTAAAATGTGACCAAGTTTATGGGTGGGTTGGTTAACTGACTGTTTAAGGTTGAAAACATCAATTGAATCTAGAAGTTTTGATGTGTATGGGTTTTCAGGACAGTCAAAGTGAAAGTTGAAATATCCAAGAATAAATAGGTTGTCACCTATCGAATTTCCATACTCCAGAAGATTTGGAAACTGCTCAAACACGATAGACTTAGTCAGTTTGTTTCTTCTACTAGGAGGAGGGTGGTAGAGGCAGAAAAAATGGACTGACCTTTGGTCCAGTGTGAGTGTTGTTTGGACTAGTTCAAACGATGTGTGGCAGAAATTGAAGGTTGTGTTGTACCTAAGGCATTTTATCATGGAATTATTTGTGATGACAGCAATTCCACCTCCGCGAGAGTGTCGGGGGAACGACTTGATGAAGTAATCAGTGGGTGTTAAATCCGCGCATTTGGGCTCATCGCCTGATGCTTTTAGCCACGTTTCTGTCAGGAAGAAGACGTCTGGTCGTTGATAAAAATTAACTATTTCTGTACACTTTTCCGGTGATCCTACTGATTTGGCGTTGAATAATGCAATACGTAGTGGTTTGGGACAGTTGACGATTTAAGATGAAATTTACACCAGGTTATCAATATTAACTGCCGAAGTTTTAAATTGTTTATACGTTACAGTCGAAAGGGAGATAACTGGAATTCTTCTTCCTGTTCTAAGCCGGCCAGCTTTGAAACAAGGTTTCTTTTTTCGCTTCCGTTTACATTTAAGTAATGATGTAGCCCCAGTTCATTTAGTCTTGAGCACAATGTAGTATGAAGAGCCAAGGTGTCGTTTAATGTAATTAATGAGGGTCCATCGTAGCGTAAGGGGGTTGATTGGCGATCACGTTATGGCGGTTTATTAACAAACAAAAGACTTCTTGACAGTGGAATAAGACAGCTGAGAAAAATTCTAATTTTTCTCGTTTCCAAAACAAGGATATGAAGAAACACATACGAACTCAGCTGCCAGTGCATGATGAAACACAGTAATGTAGACGAAGATAGACAACAATCACATATATCATGAACAATAGCACAAACACGAAAGAGCGTTCGTCAAGCAGTAAAGCAGTCAATGCCAGTGTCATATCAAAGTATAGCAGTAAACATCATTATAAAGGGATCTGTGACAAACACACAACTCTGCATGACTCCATTGATAAATAGGAATGATTTAGATGACTCAAGCGTATTCACAATACCAGAAGACATTTATCATCGTGCAATTGTCGACCCACCGCGATGAATTTCTCTTGACAGCTAGATGTGAAAATACATTGAATAAGGTATTCTCTATCGTGCTTAATAGAGTTTTGAGAAATATTTACTTGTTTCCTAATAATTTACGAATCATTTACTCTAACTGTACAACTTGAAATTATTATTTACCAGTCGAGACAGGAAGCGAACGAAATATCGGTAGAGTGGAAAGATTGTGTATTTTATGTAACAAAAACGTCACGGATGACAAGTTTTGTAAAATTCTTTATGTAATGAAAATATCACGGAGGATACATTTCCTTAATTCTTTACTGTAATGAAAATGACGCGAATGATCAGTTTCCTTACACAATTTACTGTAATAAAGGTGTTACGTTTTCTAAGCATCCAGTCAAAGTCATGTATAAGTTCTGATCTACTTGTCTTGGGAATATTAGTACGGCTTTGTGATTGATCTCTAAAGATTGTCGTGGGGTTAGTGTTGAACTCTTACGCAATGTTACCATGAATCTGAGCCAGATACCGTAAACTTGAGTCGGCAAAGGCTGTCGGTCGCGTCACTTAACAATACCTATATGTTAAAGGTAAGTTCAAGGAGCAAAAAGGAAGTCCAGAGAGTGTTCTCTTCCGTCTTCACGTTGACAGACAGCGATATCCAAATCAAACATTGAGATAAAGGGCGTGATTACAATTCAGACCCGAATGATATAACCTTCCGAATTGTAAAGAATATATTTTAGCATTCGGCTGGAATTATTGTAAATAAATAATGTTTATTCCGAGAAAGAAGCCACTCGTAATCTGCTAATCAAGTGATGAAATATACTTATTAAAGAGTCAAATGAAAGGAGTGTAATTGGAAATTTGAGTCTTTTGATTATTTAATTGTTATTAAATTGGTATTCGTTGATTTTCAGCCATTTTTAATACTTAACCATGAAACCGTCGCTTTTGCCGACTGGGAGCTTGGAGCTTTACATCTGCCTTTCATTAAATTTAACTTCCAATAAAATAGAGCCTTGGTGGTACTTCTGTAATAGTTTATATGAAATATTGAGAGCATCCAATTCCCGTCCATATTGTTTGTCACAGGAAAATGACACGGACGATGAGTTTCCTTACGCGCTTTATTGTATTGAAAATGGCACAAGTGATACATTGCGTTGCATACGTATGTAATAAAAGATGGCACGGATGATGAGTTTCTATTCCCACTTTTATGTAATGAAAACGACACGGATGATCAGTTCCATTCGAACTCTACTGTACTGAAAACGACCCGGATTAAAAGGTCCATACGAACTTTACTGTACTGAAAACGACACGGATGATCATTTCCATACGAATTTTACTGTACTGAAAACGACACGGATGATCATTTCCATACGAATTTTACTGTACTGAAAACGACACGGATGATCAGTTTCATTCGAACTTTACTGTACTGAAAACGACAAGGATAAAAAGTTCCATACGAACTTTACTGTACTGAAAACGACAAGGATAAAAAGTTCCATACGAACTTTACTGTACTGAAAACGACACGGATAATCAGTTCCATACGAACTTTACTGCAAGTATTCCAAAGAGCAAAGAGAACAGTATATAAATAGAACAGTGCTGTTATGGATATAATATTCTAAAATTCAGTCTTTTGTTTAATTCAAAGAAAATAAACACATAAATATGTTGCTGTTGTTGTAAGGTTTAACGCCATTTTACAGCCAACGACATGGTGGCCAGTATTAATGGTGGTTGAAGAACCACGGAAAACCCTTGAAAGAACAACCGTCCCAAGAAAACTACTGGCAAGCTTTCTCGCATACCCCCATTGGTCGAATCTGAGACTCGAACCCCTGCAGACAGAGTTGAGATCTCAGTAATCAGTAACGAAGTGCGCTTTAGACCACTCGGCATCTCGGTCCCCATAAGTCTCTATGGATATGTTACAGTTATTATGGTAAAATGTAAGTATATTACATCGCTTTGCCTGTTGATTATGGTACAGTATGTATAACAACGTGATACATAGCAGGTGTTAAGTAGAACAGCTTTTCAGTATGTGAATATCGCGTTTTCGCAGATGGGAATCAACAATAATGGATACTCCAACAAATTAGTTTTTATTAGGAATTCGCTGAAATTTTATTCCAGCAAGATTTACTCCCCTTTGATATTCTTTAAATTCTTATTTTTAGACACAGATTCTTATTTTTTTAAAAATTGGTTCTTCTAATATATACAATATAATCCAATAATAATAATAATAATAATAATAATAATAATAATAATAATAATAATAATAATTGCCTCAAGTTCAAATATACCTCAACGTATGTCTGTATGCATCCCGACTAAAAATATACTCACGTATTATACAATTAGGCTTTATTGATAAAACACAAATATTGACATTTTAAAACGTGTGCGCTTCCCCCATCCCCCACACTAACGTACTCAATTTCATGTATCTTTAACGTGTGCAATGTAAACGGATCTGTGGAGGTTCACAAGAGCAATGAAGGCAGTAGTTTGTATAATAATCTGCAAGGGGCATCTTTACCAAGTAAGTGTGAATAACGTGATGGCAGATGCCTTTTGATACGGATACATTTGGAGGATTGGTCATGCGCAGTGCTATCCCGAAAATATTTTAGAAGTCGTTTTACCAGCACGGAACAACATTTGGGTAAATCATATTATTTTTTGTGCTTTCAGAGAAACAGACCTAAATAAACGTTTGGATTTTGAACATAGGCGACTGGAAGGTCCTATCCTTACAGTTGGATGTTAGAATAGAAGGTGAAAGTATCGATTATTGTTTTGGGATGTTGTTAGACGGCTACTATCCTTGTAAAGTTAGAAATAGTGGTGATACAGATGCATGAAAGTAGTCTCAGTTGTTATCATTAATGTAGAAAATCGTTGCGCCAGTATGGGCGCTGAAGTCCTGTTAGACACTTAGGGGTCTTTTAGAAAAAATTATTCTGAGGTAAACGCCATCTGTGACCTGCGATTTCGTCGTCGGACGATCTTATGTTACATTTTTTTTACCTGTTCAAGACTTAGCATTCGAAACACTTTTCGTATACAGTACTTGGAAAGCTGTTGGTGACCGTCATTGAACTAGTTCACGATGATTTTCATCATACATACTTTGGGTCGTCTGCTGAGAAAGAACAGTGTTCATTGGGAATTTCTGAAGTTATGTTCGTAGCACATGAATATTAATTTGCAAAGAAAACCATATGAGCTGCGGCATTTTCTGGATGTACGTGTGTTTGAAACGTGCTTCCAATTCAACACCAAAGAGTGATGTGTATTGAATGATTCATTGTATTCGTCGGCGAATACGTGCGTCCATACGCCCATCCTCCTTAGCTTCTTCGTACTTTGAGAGCTGACATGTATTTGAATTATAAATACATGTCAGCTCTCAATCATTGATTTATAGATAATCTCTCTCTCTCTCTCTCTCTCTCTCTCTCTCTCTCTCTCTCTCTCTATATATATATATATATATATATATATATATATATATATATATATATATACACACACTGTGATAGATTACATTGGTGTTAATTAGAGTTTCATATTATAGCAAAGTTTGATTTAACTATGAGTCTATGACTGGCCATGTTTTCAGCTTATACTGTATGTGTGTGTGTGTGTGTGTGTGTGTGTGAGAGAGAGAGAGAGAGAGAGAGAAAAAGAGAGAGAGAGAGAGAGAGAGAGAGAGAGAGAGAGAGAGAGAGAGAGGGAGAGAGAGAGATCAACTCGTTTAAAGTTTTGGTCATCGCCTGTGATGCTCTTTAATTATTAATTATAAGTGCAATTAAAAGTTGTATAGCAGAATGTCTGTTAAGTTTTGAATTTTTAAAGAAACTGCTTGATTTGAATGCGTCTGTTTTAATATTTTATTTAAATTTCGACTGTTAAAAATAAAAGAAAAGACGTTTACACGGCTATTCTGCACAAAATGGTCGTTAAGTGTAGGAAACACCCTCTTCTTCCTTCAAAATCATTCAGATGCTTAACTGTGTTTTCTTTGAATAAGATAATTTCTCATCACTGACATAGAATAAAACGACTTTACCGAAAAAAGCATTTCATTCACATTATTTTTAAAACATGACAAATATTTTTATCTTCGTTATTTTAAAAGCCGCAAGGTCGTGAGAATGTAAAAATGTTCTACACAGAAATACATTTCACTATTTAAATTGTGCTGATAAACGATGCTTGGTTTCTACACGTTGTCGAATGCTTGACACAGCCGGGTACACGATCGTCCCACTCAAGTTCCTTCGGACATTCCATAATGTAAGTGCGACCAAGGAAGCACATGACAAATTTGTTACAACCCAAGTGTGCGCATGCCTGGTGAGGACCATCAGGCATTCCGGTTGCACAAATTGCACATCCCGGCAGTGGACATGTATAGGAGTTATACGTGCAGACCCTACGGCTGTCGTCCCAAAAGGTCCCTGGGGCGCATTTCTGCATGTACATCTTACCATACGACGTGCACTGGATAAAATGGTCACATCCCATGCATGACTGATAATTTCCAACTTGGTCTTTTCTGCACGTTGAGAACGGTACCAAGCAAGCTGTAATAGAAAATGGAAATGAATGTGTAGAAACAACTATTCTGCTCATACTGAGGGATGTTACTCTCTCCAGATTTCGCGCACATGGAAAACTTATAATTTTTCTTCCAATAACATATATTTTATTTACAAGTTCAAAAAAAATCGGCATATCGATCAGCCTATCAATTGGTCATTCGATTAATTAATCAGTTCTCAACTAGTCAAAAGAAGTCATGTGTCACTGACTTCATTGGGAGAAAGATAGGATTTGTTACGTTTCTTTGTTTTTACAACCACTACCATTCCTCAACTTTTCATCCAATCTATATATATATATATATATATATATATATATATATATATATATATATATATATATATATATATATATATATATATATATATATATATATATATATATATATATATATATATATATATATATATATATATATATATATATATATAGATAGATAGATAGATAGATAGATAGATAGAGAGAGAGACACAGACACAGACAGACAGACAGAGCGACAGATAGACAGACTGACAAAGAGACATGCAGACAGACAGACAGACACATGGAAGGATCGATGGGTGGATGGACGGACGGACAGACAGACAGACACATGGAAGGATGGACAGACAGACAGACAGATAGATTAGATAGATAGATAGATAGATAGATAGATAGATGGATGGATAGATAGATAGATAGATAGATAGATAGATAGATAGATAGATAGATAGATAGATAGATAGATAGATAGATAGATAGATAGATATTGGTTAAGATATCTGATGATATCAAAACGTTAAACTAGAATGATCTAACGGGTTTTTATCATATCAGGAATCGAACCCATGACGCCAGTAACATTAATATGGCGTTGTTCTTGTCCAGAAAAGGATAGTTCAAGACAGAAATTTCGCTACAATTTGATCGCTATGGAAATTAAATTTAGCGAAATTTGAACCTCAACATGGAAATCCTTATACCAGAATGCAATATGGCAAGCTAATTTATGGTACGCATGACTTACTTAAAGTCTAAACTGTTTGCTTATGTTTTTAATTACGGTCCACATGACCTGCTGCTAGTCCAAACTGTTCACTAATGTTTTCAATCACGGTACGCAGGACTTACTTAAAGTCTAAACTGTTTGCTAATGTTTCAATCACGGTACGCAGGACTTGCTGTTAGTCGAACCTGTTTGCTTATTTTTTCACTCACGGTACTCAGGACTTGCTGCTAGTCCAAACTTTTTTGCTAATGTTTTCAATCACGGTACGCAGGACTTGCTGTTAGTCCAAACTATTTGCATATGTTTTCAAAGCTTGTGCCAGCAAGAGAAAATTTTATGCCAGGAATGGTCTGGTTAGTCGAATCAATTTCAATTTGTAGCAAAGGCAGATGATAGGTTAAAAATAATCAGTTTACTAGAGCCGTTAAAATCTCTTTTTTTCCAATTAATCATTCCGTGTTAATTTAAAATCGAGTTACAGACTCAAATAGAGCAGGCGTTTTTGCAAGAAAGTTGTATAATTCAACTTCGGTGAGCAGCGACATCCTAGATAAATGAGAGCGCCATCTTGGAAGCAGTTCGGAAACCAATCAACATGAGCTTGTTATATTTATCTTTTACTCTGTTTTGTGCCAGTCAGCTAAAGTGGGTCCGAATGATACATTTGAAACACCATATTATCGCAACCCAGTGAAAAATATCATATACATGATAGGTATTATCGATATTAGCGTTATTAATATTCAACTAGTATAGTGATAATTTTTAAATATGAAATGTTGGACAATTTCAATGTTTAAACATTAATATATGTTTCAAAATTAAAGGTCAAACAAAATCTAAGATAACTTTAAATATATGGGCTGCTCTTCATAAAAAGAGATGGTCAGGTATGACACAGCTCATGAGACCACATTGTTTTTCGGGAACAGAAAGACTGCGGTGTCAATTTACGGCTGATTATAAATCAGTAATGCTTTTGTTTTTTCTTCAGGTCAAGAATAATTTTCGTAGATTGTATCATTTTGTATCACTCAAGTTCCTGTGATTATCGAAATTGTAAAGAACTATTCTTTTCCAATTAATTGCTACAAATTAAAGAAATCTCTACCATGTCATTTAATGTCGATGGTTGCTGAAGCCGCGATAATTCAGTTGGTAGTGCGAGTTTTGCAGGTTCAATGCTCGCCCAGATAGGTCACGGTCGAATGCCTCTGTGTGTCCATTGAAAGGTCACTTAACTCCCAACAAAAACAAATAGCTGATAGCGTGCAAATGATCAACAATTTGCTTCCTATTCATATTATAGCGTAATGATCACGACATTATTTTAGGTGCGTAGACAGGGTGGCTATTATAAATGTAGATATCCCGAAATATCTGGAAACAGTTGTCAGTGTCCAATGTAGAGCTTTATTCTCAGTGCTGTATAACGATCACGAAATAAAAATGACAGGATCTAGTCACGTGATGATAGGTTAAACAACCAAGAAAATTCATGTACAGACACGTAAGTCGTCACCATCGAATAAGATATGGAAATGAATGAGCGTTTATAAAAATCTAATGTATGTATGTATGTATGTATGTATGTATGTATGTATGTATGTATGTATGTATGTATGTATGTATGTATGTATGTGTGTATGTGTGTATGTGTGTGTGTGTGTGCGTGCGTGCGTGCGTACGTGTCCCTTAGTCAAATCACAAAACATTCATTGACTGGAAGAATGTCCCAAACTCTACCCCCACCCCAAAGGACCGCTTCAAATCCTTTCAAGCCGAATGAAGTCTACCGCTATGCCGACACTAACGAATGCAAAGAGTTCCACAACGCCATCAAGTTAATATTCGGCCCTTCAAAGTCTAGCTCTGTCCGCTTGCTTGGTGCAGAATGAAGTACAATATTAAAGTACATGGCTGGCATGAGAGACAGATGGAAAGAACACTTTAGCCAGCTCATCGGTCAGCCAATATGTTCTTGACCAAATACCCCAACAGCTATCACTCGACCAAATATATATTCCGCTAATGATAGATGAGTTGAGGACGGCCATTAAACAAATGAACTGTGGCAGAGCACATGGAAAGGATGGTATCCCAGAGGAGATGCACAAGGCTCTCACTGCATATACTCTGTAGGCATTCCACAATGTTCTAATCAGCATCTGGACGGAAGAGGAGATGCCAGATGACCTCCACGGTGCATTTGATTGTGACACTCGCTAAGAATAAAGGCACACGTGCGGACTGCAGTAACTATAGATACATCTCCTTGCTCTCCAATGCTGACATAATACATGCTTTCATCATTCACTATCAGCTTATAGTCAGAAGGGTCAGAAGATAACCTACCCTAACTCAGTGTGGTTTTCGCCCAGACCACAACACCCTTGAAAAGATCTTCACAGTCCAAGAGACGTGCCTTGAGCAAAAGACGAATCTGTATGCCGTCTTCGTGGACCTGACAAAGGGTTTCAATACAGCCAACAGAGACGCACTGTAATTAGTACTCAAAACTCTTAGCTATCCTCAAGGGTTTAATAACCTCACCCGGCTCTTTCACGACGGCGAACCCTCTGAGAAATATCCCATCTTTAACGGTGTCAAATAGGGCTAGGTACTAGCTCCGGTACTCTTCAACCTCTTCTTCATTCAGGTACTGCTCCACGCCATTCGTGACCTTGACCTTGGTATCTGCATTAGATATTGCCTGGATGGATCAGTGTTTGATCTCCTTCGCCTAGTTGTAGAGGCAGAGACGCTAGAAAGACTCATCAATGATCATTATGGTCAAAGCGGAAATTACTCTCTACAAGAAATACATGGCTTAAATCATATAATTGTAGTAGTGATAGTTAAAACATTTCATTTGGAACAACAATGTATTGGTAATTCACATAAGTATGCTTTTTTAATTTTTGTTTTCGTTTATCTATTTATTGTATTGGGGGTGGGGGAGGTCGGTAGATCTGTCGGAGTATATTCTACTATCACATGTAGAAGGCAAATTCATTCTGAAGAACAATCAGTTATTATATAAGCATCAGTTATTATATAAGCATCAGCATTATACCATGCTGTTTCCTTGATGTGGTTACACAAGTTATTTAAACGTCAATTGTAAGGCAAGGATTTGTATTCAGAAGCAGCCATCACAACCCTGCAGATGCTTTAATAACCCAATGTACTTATTATTTATATGAATGTAGGTATTTATGTATGTAGGTATTTATGTATGTAGGTATTTATGAATGTAGGTATTGATGTATGTAGGTATTATGAATGTAGGTATTTATGTATGTAGGTATTTATGTATGTAGGTATTTTTTTTTCTATAGTAGTATCATGTATGCAAATAGAAAAGAATTGGGTTTGTATAGTAGTATCATGCATGCAAATAGAACATAATTGGGTTTCTATAGTAGTATCATGCATGCAAATAGAAAAGAATTGGGTTTCTATAGTAGTATAATGTATGCAAATAGAAAAGAATTGGGTTTCTATAGTAGTATAATGTGTGCAAATAGAAAAGAATTGGGTTTCTATAGTAATATCATGTATGCAAATAGAAAAGAATTGGGTTTGTAGAGTAGTATCATGTATGCAAATAGAACATAATTGGGTTTCTATAGTAGTATCATGTATGCAAATAGAAAAGAATTGGGTTTCTATAGTAGTATAATGTATGCCAATAGAAAAGAATTGGGTTTCTATAGTAGTATAATGTGTGCAAATAGAAAAGAATTGGGTTTCTATAGTAATATCATGTATGCAAATAGAAAAGAATTTGGTTTGTAGAGTAGTATCATGTATGCAAATATAACATAATTGGGTTTCTATAGTAGTATCATGTATGCACATTTTTTCCTTTTAATCACAACGTTTTATAATTTTTCCAATGTGAATATTTTCTCAATTGAAAATACTTTTTTTAAATGTCGCTTTATTTAATCTTAGATGCAGAATTGGTTTCAAGATATGAGATATTTTAAAGGATGGACAGATTAATGGATGGTGGTATTCATCTGCATTGTTGTTTTCTAATGAAGATAGCACATCTTAATAGGATATATTTTCGTAATGCTCTAATTCTTTTCTTGAATATACAACTCTTTTATGGTATTGTCACTCGTAACTTGATTAGCTATATACAACTTCTACTACTACTACTACTTCTGAAAATAAAGCATGCTGAAAATATTTAAGGTAGGAAACATTTATTGATATACAGTTCTTTAAGTTTATTATTGCAGTCGAAATAGACGAGATTTAAGAGCACACTTGCATGAGATCACTGTGTCTTTGTGTCTAAGTGCAGTGGGCAATTCGTTCCACGTTGCTAGGTCCTGATATACAAAATAACGTTGTCCATATGATATCGTTTTCCTGGTGGGAATAATGAGTGTACGATTGTCAGGGGAGAAGCGTAAGTATATTTCTGGTGTGTACACATGAGTGAGGTCGAAATATGTATGTTGGACTTGAGTCCGTCAGTGACAAGTTGCACAGCGAATAAATTGTGCGTTTGATTCTGGATCGAATGGATAGCCAGTGTAGGATACAGGTGTGCTCTGATCGTGTTACAGTACAGATGATCCGAGCAGCTGTGTTGGTAACGTTTTGAAGTTTCTGTGGTGACCCGAACCAGAATGAATTGAATTACAATAGTCCAGTCTTTGAAATACTAATGAACACACAAGTGTTTTAGTGGCATCCACTGAAAGATATTTTCGAATCAAGTTGATTCGTCTCAGCTCAAGATATGCAGCCTTGCCATATAATTATGACATGTTGGTGCCATTTGGGAGTACTGTTGAGAGTAACACCTAGGTTTCGTACTGTGTGAACTTAATGTTGGTGTTGCTGATATTTATGGATTGAGATAAAGGATGTGAATGGGAGCGTATTTGTGTTGTGATCTTAAAGGCTTCAGTTTTATCATCATTCTGCAGTTTATCACATGTCATCCATGATTTCACATCAGAAATGCACCTCTCTTCTCACCTTTTTGGATGGTATATCAACATCAGATGTGTGGCTACATTTGTATATTTGGGTGTCACCAGCGTACAGTTGGTGAGACACTGGATGATGATCCATGACAATTGAGAGCGGCTGAGTGTACATAATGAAAGAGAACAGGTCCAACAACAGACCACTGTTGAACACTACAACATAGATCAACTGGGCTGAGGTGTTTTCCATTTGCAGACACAATTTGCGTCCTGTTCACCAAGTAAAACCTGAAGCACAGTAAGGATGTTCTCATGCTTTTGGCGCACTCTTCATCACGATTGTATGTACTAAATCCATATCGACAGGTTCAAATGCTGCTAACGGTTGCTGCTGAAATTATGTATCGCAACTGCATGGTGACTATGCCTCAATTAAAATTGTGTTGTCAATCTTGTCTCCAAAGGTTTGTACGGTTTCACGGATGAAATTTGCAAACAGGTTCGGAAAGACAATTGAAGAGAAATTAATTGGAAGTGGTGTACATTTAATCATTGACTTTAACTTAGTAATCTCGAAGAGCTCTTTGCATCTGGAACTTTGCATGGTCTTAGCCCTGAAGTGGGCCGTTTTCGCTTCATGGACTATTGTGACGTTCTTCTTAGCATCTTCATAGATATGCTTATAGATAGTAGGTCTGGATGAAAGCCAAAGCCTGTCAGCTTTACGGCGGTTTTGTTTTAGCAGTGCGAAACTGGTCACTAACACTGATGTGCTACGGATACCACTTTTGATGCTTGGTGGCTGGGGCATGCTTTTCAAGTAATGAGCGCAGTCAGTTATTGAGTTCTACTGCTGTAGGAGGTAAGCAAGTTATTAGTTTTGCTTGGATGTCATGTATTAGTTTGTGTCTTTTTTATGATTTTGAGGTTTCTCTTAGTTACAAATAACGGGGAAGGGTTAGTGACTGATATGTCAAGATGGCATATAATGCAGAGGTGATCTGAGGCAAGCTCGTGGATACCAGGAAAGACCACAGAATATTAGCATCGGGTCTATGAAGAATTCAGTCTAAATGTGATCATGTTTATGTGTGAGTTCGTTAAAAGACTGTTTGAAGTTAAAAACATTTGTAAAAAGAAGCATTAGCAATATGATATGGATAATCGTAACTAGATTAGCTATATGATACGGATAATCGTTAACTAGATTAACTATATGATATGGATAATCGTAATAAGACTAGTTATTTTATATGGATAATCGTAACTAGATTAGCTAAATGATTTTTACAATCGTAAATAGATTAACTAGATGACATGGATTATCGTAGTTTGATTTGCTATATGATATGGATAATCGTAGCCTGATTTGCTATATGATATATACAATCGTAGTATGTACCATCGTAACTATATTAGCTATATAATATGTATAATAGTACCTTGATTAGCTATATGATACTATGATACATACAATCGTAGCTTGATTAGCTTATTATATGTATAATCGTAACTTGATTAGCTATATATGTACAATCGTAATAAGATTAGCTATATGATATGTACAATCGTAATAAGATTAGCTATATGATATGTATAATCGTAATAAGATTAGCTATATGATACATACACTCGAAGCTTGATTAGCTATATATGTATAATCGTAATAAGATTAGCTATATGATATGTACAATCGTAATAAGATTAGCTATATGATATGTATAATCGTAGCTTGATTAGCTATATGATACATACACTCGAAGCTTGATTAGCTACAAGCTTATTTATAGATTCTTGATGTAAAAATTCGATTATCCCAAACGAGAATTAAAAGGTTATCATAATTTCAATAAATTCGTAATCGTAATCTATTAAGCATTAATATCAGTTGTATAAAATGTAAGACTTTGTTTTAATCTTGTAGCATTTATGGTTAATATAACATAATCCGACCATACGATAATTAATAGTGGGTCTCAAATGGAAAATAATTTAATATTGCATTTATGAAACGAGTTGAATAATGTCCAGCTTTTGCGAGCCTTGGGCAAGAAAAAATGATGATCAAATGGCTGTAAAAAGCCTCTAATCATTGGCAAAGATTAATAAAACTAAACAAAAAGCAGTTTTAATCATTACTACGTGTTGTTTTATTTCCAAAACTCAGCAGAAAAAAATTGTTTTATTAATTGTAGAGAAGGAATGTTTTTTCACACCTGAGGTCCGCGTTGGTCACATATCCATCCATCCATCTTTTTATCTTTCTGTCGGTAGGTCTGGTTTCAAACTGCTCTCTCTCTCTCTCTCTCTCTCTCTCTCTCTCTCTCTTATGTTGCATAAAATTTAGTTTTTAAAATTATCTGTTGCGTTTTTGTGTACCATGTCAGAGAAACAATCATTCATCTCATTATAATCATCGTTACACAAATGTCAATGAGAGTTCATCTTAAATGTAACTTTGAAACTTTACCAGTTTTGATGTTGGACCTAGTCGCTCGTGGGTTAAGATTTGTTAAAAGCAAAACGTTATTTTATTTGCCTCGTTTTGTATATCTTAACGCGATTTGTCTCCTTTTTATTCTTTGGCGTATCCTTATGCAGGAACTGGCAACTAAATAGGACCCGGTATATCTTTTAATACGTATGTTACTGTGTAAGACGAAATGTTGTAACTTTCACAATTATTTAATAGTAACGTATGAATCGCATAAGCTGTACATAGATCTTAAACAAGCTTTGCCTTGCAGATGTCATATTTGTAAGTCTTCGTTTCTTAAATGCATCCAATCACTCGAGAATTTAATTTACATTTTTAATTTACAGCATTGCATCGTCCTGTCAACATATAATGAACCGATTCATCGCTTCTCTTGGTAGAAGAATTATTTTCCTTGCATGACATATATTCATTCTGAGTGACGAAAATAAACTAAGATTGACACAACCACATTGAATATATAATGAACATTAAAAATTATAGTGATGTCTTTCTTCTGTAGAACAAAAAATCGGTATTCTGTTAAGACATATAAGAATATTGGTGTACCTATGATGAAAAACATCAGGAAGAAATCATTACAGATTAATGACTAATTGTTTTAATTACGTAATTATTACAGAGAACAAGACTTCATTGTATTGTTTCGTCGCTTGCCTACTTGATTGCGTTTTATGACACTTTTAAAACATTATTGACTATGTCGGGCAGAAGAAATTTACCTAAGTGCCTTTCACTATAGATTCACTGAGACAACCGTACCAAGTTACCATAGGCCGGTTTCAAACCCGTGATAACTGGATTACGAATGCGATGATAACTTGTACTTTTTATGTAGCACTATTCCTAGAAAACCGCTGTTTAATGCAACTGCGTCTGCCTTGAATAAAACAGTCGTCAGTGATAAGATATATCTGAATTTAGTTAGATACATTAACAAGAAACATAAGAAGCGTAACAACACCGCCAAATGAAACACGGCTCTCAAAAAAAGTAACAATACCCTTAAGGAAACAGGGTCTCAAAACGCAAATGAATTCCAATTATCAAACAAAATCAAAGCAACTATACAAGCAGAGAAACGTGTTCTCAAACAACGAAACAATATCGTTAATGCAACACGTTCTCAAACAGAGTACAAACATCGGTGATGAAACAGTTTCTCCTAGCAACAATATAAATGATGAGACAGGTTCTCAGAGTAACAATATCAGTGATGAGACCGGTTCTCAAACAGTGTAACAGTACAAGCAAGCAAATGTTTTTGCACAGCCTTATCAATGCCGCTAATGCAGAACGTTCTCAAACGTCATAACAATATCATTAGTACTACACGGTCTAAAATAGCAACGAAGCAGGTTCTCCAAGAGCGTGACAATATCAGTAATGAAACATATTCTCAATCAGCATAACAATATCAATGATGAACACATTCTCAAACAGCGTAATAACATCAACAATGAAACATGTTCCAACACAACTTGTCAGTTCTAGAAATTAATTATATTCTAACACAACATGTCAATACTAGCAATGAACAGAACTTGCCAATACTAACAATCAAACACGTTTTAAATAGCACAGCAATGCCAATAATTAAAAAACGTTTTAAAACAGTTATCCATAACAGCAATGAAACAAAGGTTATTAACATTTTATCGATAACAGTAATGAAACACGTTTCAAAATATATTATCGACAACTGTAAAGAAACATATTTTTAAACAAGTTATTAACAATAGTAATTAAACACGCGTTTTAAACAAGTTATCGATAGCAGTAATAAACTTGTTTTAAACTGGTTATCGATAACTGTAATAAAACACGTTTTAAAACATGGTATCCATGACTGTAATGAAACATGTTTTAAACAAGTTATCAACAACAGTAATTGAACATGCTTTTTAAACAAGTTATCGATAACAGTAATAAACATGTTTTAAACTGGTTATCGATTAATGTAATGAAATTTTTTTTAATTGCGTAACAGTATTATTAATATAACAGGTCCTCAGAGTACTAGCAATGAAACACGTTGAGAAATACATTTTATGTAATCAACGGTACCGTAGACATTTAATATGCGGAAATAAATGCAAGTCAATTCAGTGTCTATATGTGTTCAGCTAGTATGGGTCCATTAAATGAGTTCAAGGACTGGAACTTTTCTTCAAGATTTTATGGCATGGATCTACTAAATATTTTTTTCTATTACCGGTTATTTTCAAACTCTAAAACCTTTGTACCGTAGAAACATTGAAAGCATGCGTTACATCACAAGCCGTTTTTTTTACAGTTAGTTTCAACTATTTATTTCAATTTCTGCTAAGACCCAACACAACTAATATTAATATGAAATAATGCAAATCTAAAGAATGGGTAATAATTAGAATAAACCTATACCTGGCTGAAAAGGAATTGAAGTTATTGCCATTACCATCGGCTAATGACGAATCTTGTTTTGTTTTTGTATCCCAACGCTTTAGAAAAACGATGGCTGGCAAAAAGTGATAATATCTATCTATCTATCTATCTATCATTAGTAGTAGTAGTAGTATCTATCTATCTATCTATCTATCTATCTATCTATCTATCTATCTATCATTAGTAGTAGTAGTATCTATCTATCTATCTATCTATCTATCTATCTATCTATCTATCTATCTATCTATCTATCTATCTATCTATCTATCTATCTATCATTAGTAGTAGTAGTAGTAGTAGTAGTAGTAGTAGTAGTAGTAGTAGTAGTAGCAGTGTTAAGCTAAAGCGAATACCAAGTTGGTATATACTTTCCTGTAATGGTATGAAACACCTTAGGAATCTATGACGTAGCAATGCCATTTTACAAGACGTTAAAAGCAACTAATCGCGGCACTGTTTGAACATATATGAGCCAAATTTTCGCCCTGTTTAACAAAATGACAATCTGCGTAACATTTACTTGTCATGATATTTCCTTGATTGTACGTACACACACACACACACACACACACACACACACACACACACACGTACATACATACATACATACATACATACATACATACATACATACATACATACATACATACATACATACATACATACATACATACATACATACATACATACATACATACATACATACATATGACTATTTGGTGCCTTGAAAATAAGTATTAAAACATTTTTGAAATTGACTTACCTGGTCGGCGGACTGGATAGTCCGATAAACCGTTATCGAGTTTCAAGAGAAAGAGCATTAAGATAGCAACACAAATGTTTCCCCGTCCCATCTTGTCAGAACTTGCTGTTTGCAATCACTGCCGCCTGTAAGTCCAGCGGCCCCAAACTTACCACGGCTTTTTATTAGCTCCTATGTTTGTCATGTGTGGGCTTGGATATTAATAGATCAGCTCATGACATTAAGTACCTCATTAGCTAGTATTAACACACCTGTGATGAATTTATACATTATGTATGGATATATTGGATAATGGTATAATTTAAACAAGATCGCCGCAAATCGCTTTACTATCTTGAAGCAGCTTTTCCGTTTTTGTGTCATTTTTCATGATATATGTCCTTGTTGTCTGTCTTCCTATTTGTTTCTGTGTTCATCAGGGTCCTCAGTTCATATGTGCTTATGTTCTCTTTAAGAGAATTTTTATTTTGCGATAAACGTCATATTATTCGTTTTCGTCGTCGGACGATCTTATGTTAGATTTTTTACCTGTGCAAGACTTGCCATTCGAGGAGTTTTTTTTATAGAAAGTACCTTGAAAACTGTTGCTTACCATCATGGAACTAGTCCACTAAAACTTTTATCATTTGTAGATTTTGTCGTCTGCTAAGAAAGATCAATGATCATTGGGAATATTTTAAGTTCTCTTCGTAATACAAGAATATTATTTAGCAGCATGGATGCTTAATTAAATCTTTGATTAACTGAATAAAGTATATGAAAGTGTTCGGACTCTGCTTTCGGAAGTAGGTTCTCTGGAAACCATTTTTTGTCACTGTAGTATATGTCAATTAGTGGGGAGTTAGATGAAGCAAGACAGAGTCAGCTGACAAGTTCTGATGAGGACGAATATATTTTGCGCATGCGCGCTAAGATCTTTTGGGTGACATGGTATACTGTGGAAACTCTATCTCTAAGCTGGGATCGTCATGGTAAACAGTTATCATCCTATGTTGTAGCTTTTGTGACGTGTTACGGACATTTATGTTGCTTTACCTACAGTGTATTTTGAAGGTTGTTGTAACAGAGTTTGCGTTCGCAATCGCCGGTCTTAACAGTAGGAAGGTCGCTTAACTTCCAACAGACACGAACAAGCTCATACCGTCCACTTTTTCAATTTTTTGCCTTCTATCAATATTACAACATAATGATCATGACATTATTTTAGGTGCGCTGTCAGGGGTGCTATTACAAAAGCTAACATTTGAAAATATCTTCAATATATTTTCTGTGTCCAATACAGGGCTTATTATCAGTGCTGTATAACGTTCAGGAAATAACATTAACAAGATCTAGTCACCTGATGAAAGGTTAAACGACACTGAAAAAGCATTTACAGACACAGAAATCGTCGGTATCGAACAAGATATGGAAATTAATGTGCATTTATAATGGCAAATATAATCTAATGTATTCATATGTATGTATGTATGTATGTATGTATGTATGTATGTATGTATGTATGTATGTATGTATGTATGTATGTATGTATGTATGTATGTATGTATGTATGTATGTATGTATGTATGTATGTATGTATCTCTTTATTAAAGAACAAAGCATCCCTGCACTGGCAGAATGAACCAAACTCCATCCCCAAAACAGACCGCTTGTAATACTGTAAAGCTGATGTCCTGAGAGAAATCCGCAAGATACATGACTAGTAGTGGGGGAAAAGAAAGATGATGAAGTGTAACGTTATGCCGTCACTAACAAATCCAGAGAGTTCTACAACGCCATCAAGTCAATCTTCGGCCCTGCAAGGTCTGATCCTGCCAAATTGCTTGCTGAAGACGGGATTACATTAATAAAGGACACGGCTGGCATTACAGACAAATGGAAAAGAACACTATAGTCAGCTCCTAATCCTGTCCACATTGGTCAACCAATCTGCTATTGACCAAACACCCCAACAGTCAACGCACGACCAAATTGGATATTCCCAAACGATAGAAGAGTTGAGGACGGCAATTAAACAAATGAATTGTGGCAGAGCACATGGAAAGGATGGTATCCCAGAGGAGATGCACAAGGTTCTCATTGAATTCTGGAGGCATTCCACAATGTACTAATCAGCATCTGGACGGAAGAGGAGATGCCATACAACCTCTGCATCGCATCAATTGTGACACTCTATAAGAATAGAAGGCAACCGTGTATACAGCATTAACTACATAGGCATCTTCTTGCTCTCCATAGCTGGCAAAATACTTGCTTCTCATCATTCTCTACAGTTTTATTGCGCAGAGTCAGAAGGTAACCTCCCCGAGTAACCTTCGCAGTGATACAAATCCAAGAGAAGTGCCTTCAACAGAACATGAAATCTGCATGCCGTCTTGGCGGACCTCTGTGTGTGTGTGTGCGTGTGTGTGTGTGTGTGTGATTATAATTTTTAATTTAGCTTTAACAATTTTTCAGTCATATCGTTACGATGTCTGCAGTGAGGCAGTTTGTAGTGATATCTAGGCTTTCGATACAGTCAACCGAGACGCATAGTGTTTAATACTCAAGAAGCTTGATTTACCTGATAAGTTTAATAACCTCATCCGGCTCGTTTACGATGACATGACTGGAGAGCTCCTCTAATACATTGAACCCTCTGAGAAATTCCACATATATAACGGTGTCAAATAAGGCTGTGTAATTGCTATCGTACTCTTCAAGCATTTCTTCACACAGGTACTACCTCAGGCCATCCATGACCATGACCTTGGCATCTACATTAGATATCGCCTAGATGGATCAGTGTTATATCTCCTTCGCCTAGCTGCAAAACAAATACGCTAGATTGACTCTTCAATGTTCGTTAGGGTCAAATCGGAACTTAATCTACAGGGAATACACGGGGGTTCTTATTTTATATAATAGTAGTCGTGATAGTTAAAATTTATGTTGAATTTGAACAAGAATTAAAAGCAATACATTCGTTATTCACATACATATGCCTTTTATTTTCGATTTTATTTTATTTTTGGGGGGATTCAGTTGATCTGTCGGAGTATACATTACTGTCAAAGATAGGAAGCAAATTCATTCTGAAGAACAATCAGTTATTATATAATCATCCGCATTCTACGATGTTGTTTCATTGATGTGGTTACAATAGTTATTTAAAAGTCAGTTTTAAGTCAAGGAGTTTTATTCAGAAGCAGCCATCACAACCCTGCATATACTTAAATACCCCCATCTACTATATATGTGTATGAAGGTAGGTAGAAATCATGTTATCATGAAGACTATATCCAATTGATTATATCAAATATTAGGGAATGATAACATATCTAAATGACTAATGCCACATCATCATTGGGACTGATAACATATCCAAGAAACTAATAACATATCGTAGTGGCTGATAATAAATGTAAGTGACCAATATCAAATCATAGGGATTGATAACATATCCAATCGACTAATATCATATCTTAGGGACTAATAACATATCCAAGAGAGTAATAGTATACCTTAGGGACTGATAACATATCCAAGAGACAAATATCATATCTTAGGGACTGATAACATATCCAAGAGACAAATATCATATCTTAGGGACTGATAACATATCCAAGAGACAAATATCATATCGTATGAACTAAGAACCAATCTAAGAGACTAATAACATATCTTAGGGACTGATAACATATCCAAGAGACAAATATCATATCTTAGGGACTGATAACATATCCAAGAGACAAATATCATATCTTAGGAACTGATAACATATCCAAGAGACAAATATCATATCGTATGAACTAAGAACCTATCTAAGAGACTAATAACATATCTTAGGGACTGGTAATAAATGTAAGTGACTAATATCATATCTTAGGGACTGATAATAGATCCAATATACTAATGTCACATCTTAGGGACTGATAACATATACAAGACACTAATAACATATCTTAGAGACAGATAACATATACAAGACACTAATAACATATCTTAGAGACAGATAACATATCCAAATGACTAATAAGGGAGTAACTTCATTAGTAACTGACTAGTGACTACTATCATATATCACTGACGGATAACATATATAAGTAACTAACATCATATCTTATTAATTGATAACATATCTAGGTGACTGATGTTATCTTCTGGTGTCTGATAACGAGATCAACCCATGTTATTACCCTGTATGGAAAAGCATTGGATTTCTAAAACCGTGTGACTTTAGTATTAGCTATGCAAATTTCTTTCTTATAATCACAACGTTTTATAATTTTTCCAGTGTGGATATTGTTCCAGTTGAAAGGAGTTTTCTCAATAAATTTCACTATATATTTATATTATTATATGTAAAATTGGTTCTGAAAAGATGAGATAAATAAAAAGATATACAGAATACTAGAAGGTGATACACAACTTCATTTATATTTTCTAATGAAGACGACACAAATGTATAGGGTACATTTTCCGAACGCTCTGTCTCAGTCAGGGACTAAGTGCTCATTCGCTCTTAATTTGGTTTGAGGTAAATTGTTTTCTTTTATACATAGGTAATAATTAATTATTCAAACTTCAGATCTTCTCTTAAAAAGGACATAATGCCTTCCTTTGTATGAAATTGGGACTTCTGCATTAACGTCTTTGTGATATGTACAATCGTAACTAGAATAACTATATGACATGTACAGTCGTAACCAGATTAGCTATATGATTTGGATAAAATAATCGAAATAAGATTAGCATTATGATAATGGATAATCGTAACCAGATTAGCTATATGATATGGATAATCGTACCTAGATTAGCCATATATTAGCTATATAATATGAATGATCTTGACTAGATTAACTATATGATATGGATAATCGTAGCTTATATATATATATATATATATATATATATATATATATATATATATATATATATATATATATATATATATATATGGTATGTACAATCGTAACTTGATTAGTTATATGATATGGATCATTGTAGCTTTATTATCTATATGACATGGATAATAGTAGCTTTATTATCTATATGATACGTACAATCGTACCTTGTTTAGCTGTATGACATGTACAATCTTAACTTGATCTCGTTTCAACCTGATATCTCACTCTTTTATATTTAATTTTCAAAACTATTATGCTGTTGAGATTATTTTTGTACCATTTCAGAAAACAATCACTCATCTCATTATAATCATCATTACACAAATGTCAAAAATAGTTCATCTTAAATGTAACCTTGAAATTTTACCGGTTTTGATGTTGGACCTAGTCGCAATTGGGTTACGAATTCTTAAAAGAAAACCCCGAATTTCTTTCACCTTCATTTGCATCCCTTAACGTAATTTGTATCCTTATTTTATTTTGTGCCTCCTATACAGTAACTCACAACTAAAGAAGAACCTGCATGTCGTTCAATAGGTCTGCGTGTCATTATATAAAGAAAGTGTGTGTACGACTGAATATTTTAACTTTCAGTTATAAACTATAATTCTTTATATAGGAACGCATAAGTCACACCTACTTGATATAGATCTTAAACAATATTTGCCTTGCAAATGCCATATTTATAAGCTTCCTGTTTTGAAATGAAATCAGTCAATCACTTTAGAAATTAATTTACATTTTCAATTTACAGCATGGCATCGCCCTCTCAACATATAATGAACCGATTCAGAAATTGTTTTCCTTGCGTGACATATAATATGCATTTTGAGTGACGAAAATAAATTGATTAAGATTTATAAAACCACACTGAATGTATAATGAATATTAAAAAAATATAGTGATGTCTTTCGTCTGTAGAATAAAGAATCGGTATTCTGTTAAGACATATTATAAGAATATTAGTGTACCAATGATGAAAAGCATCAGGAAGCAATCATTACAGATTAATGACTAATTATTTTAATTATGTAATGATTAAATGAGTAAAGATAACAAGACTTCATTGTATTGTTTCGCTGCTTGCCTGCTTGATTGCGTTTTATGACACTTTTAACACATTACCGACTAGAAGAAATTTAGCTACGTGCCTTTCCAAATAGACACGCTGAGACAACCGATCCAGGCTACCATAGGCCGGTATCAAACCCGCGATAACTGGATTACGATCGCGATGCTAACTTGTACTTTTTATGTAGGAATATTCCTAAAAATCCTCTGTTTAATGCAACTGCATCTGCCTTGAATAAAAAAGTCGTCAGTGATAAGATAATATCTAATTTAGTTAGATACATTAACAAGAAACATAAAGCGTAACAACACTGTCAAATGAAACACGATTCTCAAAAAACGTAACAATACCATTAAGGAAACAGGGTCTCAAAACGCGAATGAATTCCAATTATCAAACAAAATCAGAGCAACTATACAAGCTAAGAAACATGTTATCAAACAACGTAATAATATCGTTAATGCATCAATGTCTCCAAAGGGCCCCGAGTGGCCTAGTGGTCTAACAGTAACAATATCAGTGACGAGACAGGTTCTCAGAGTAACAATATCCCTGATGAGACAGCTTCTCAGAGTAACAATATCCGTGATGAGACAGTTTCTCAGAGTAACAATATCAGAGATGAGATTCTCAGAGTAACAATATCAATGATGAGACAGGTTCTCAGAGTAACAATATCAGTGACGAGACAGGTTCTCAGAGTAACAATATTAATGATGAGACAGGTTCTCAGAGTAACAATATCAGTGATGAGACAGTTTCTCAGAGTAACAATATCAGAGATGAGATTCTCAGAGTAACAATATTAATGATGAGACAGGTTCTCAGAGTAACAATATCAATGATAAGACAGGCTCGTATAGTAACAATATCAATGATGAAACAGGTTCTCAGTGTAACAATATCAACGATGAGACAGGTTCTTAAATGTATTAAATGTAATAAACATGCATTATAAAGTGAAACAAGCATGAATCATAAAGTGTAATATGCATGCATTATAATGTGTAATAAGCACACTTATATATAACAGCACTCGTTGGGTCTTTATTTGTTTAATAATTATTAAAATGGGGCAATACAATAAAATAGCAGATAATTAGACAAACTCACTGTAGCACGCATGAGAGGTCATTTTATATGCCGGTGGTAATGTTTCTTTCTAATCATGGAACTGAGCATAGAACATAAAATGGCTACTTCGTTTTCGGATGGCCCTAATGCAGTACCAGAAGGATGCATTTTGCTTTCTTTCCGTCAGCCCGTCGATTATATTTCTGAATGACCGCTACGGTGGTCTAGTGGTTAGGGCATCCGCGGCGGGAGCGGGGGATCCTGGGTTTGATCCGCGGCCGAGTCATAACAAAGACTTAGAAAAATGGTACTAACGGCTGCCTCTCTGGACGCTAAGCATTAAGAGTTTAGTGTTAGGACTGGTCGGCCTGGTGTCAGGATAATGTGACTGGGTGTGACATCATGCTACATGTCTGCGGCATGATGTCCCACTGCTAGACATCACTATAAACTGCCTCACTGCAGACATCATAGCGATATGACTGAAAAATTGTTAAAGCTACGTTAAAATTCCTAATCAAACAAACAAAAAATATTTCTGAAATATATCACAAAACGTTCTGATACGCAGTCATAAAATTTGGAAGCCATTTTAACATGTGTATGTGGATATACTCGTTAGATTTTCAGACAACTTTAACATTTGTTTCTCTTTTATGCAAACAACAAGACGTTTGTTTATATAAATAATAATAAAATGATTGGTATTTCAAAATTATATATGCCACTGCTACAAATACGTCCAAGCCAAAATTGTTTAAAATCAGACAACTTTATTACAGCCTTAAAAAAAATCACTTAATCTACATATCCGTACAAACATGGCCATCAACTTTCACATTGATTTACCAATTGGTCAGACATATTTATAGACCAAGTGGTTTTTGACGCGCGCGCGTGCGTGTCCGTGTGTGTGTGTGTATGTGTGCGTGTGTGTGTGTGTGTGTATGTGTGCGTGTGTGTTTGCATACTTAGTGGTAATGGCATTTTGATATAAAAAGTGGTTTTGGCGTTATTGAAGATTTTGAGATTGAGATTTCTTCTGCAATCTAGATCATTAAACATTTTCAGATGGAGATGACTTCTACATTTCCATCTTCCTGTTATAAATATTCACTTTTGAAAAGATTAGAGACGACACCTTTCTTTTTTCTCACAGCTTTTACAGATAAAAGGATGGAAAATGGAAGTTTTTTTCCATCTTTTCACCTTCCGTCCTTCAATTTTTAAAGATTGACTTTAATGTAATGTATCACCGTATGAAGGTTAAACTCTAATATATGGCGATACGTGCAACGCAAAATCAAAACTATTGCTGAAAACGAGTGATAATCATGTGATTTACACTAGCACCTGCAAAATTTCAGGCATTCAGGTCCAGTGTCCGTCAAAAATCCCACTGCCGCTGTCCATCACATAGGCAGTGATATTGTGAAAAATTTCAGCATGTTCAACATGTTCCATGAAATTGTCAGGAAGGGTTAAATATTATTTCACGTAAGTGGTGGTAGTTTTTTTTTTTTTTTTTTTTTTTTTTTGGGGGGGGGGGTCAACATAAAATAGTCTTACTGTATATCATGATATACCAGACTAATGAGTTCTCCACCCTGGCCATAATTCAGCAGTCAGGCCAGATTACTAGGAGTTACAGTACCAAATAGTCTTGCAATATCACTGAAACCAGAACTACTTAATGTGAGACACTCCTCGGAATAATAATAATAATGCAGATGTGATTGTGAGATATTAATACTCCACAAAAAACTGGCATGTGAAGAGTCCCAAAATACAATATCAAAGCTTTATGAAATAATAATAATAAAAATAATAATAATAATAATAATAATAATAATAATAATAATAAATAATAAATATTAAAATTATTATTATTATTATTATTATTATTATTATTATTAACAATCATCATCATCATCATCTTCGTCGTCGCCTCGGGAAAGACATTTTGTCATTTTAATGCACATTAAATGATTTTTTTTAAAAAGAAAGATAATTATTTGTATATAATTCGCCGTTTTCAATATCACAACTTATATTAGAAACTAAACAACACGATAGCATAAAGATATAGCAAGGCAGATACACAGATAGCGAAAGAAAATGGAAGAGATATCTGAAAACAATTTTGTTGATAGCCTTGTGTCTCGTTCTTTGACATACTGCTTAATTGCTGTTCTTATGTTTTTTACTTTTGTTACAATGGTCGCCCAATCTTTGACTGGACACCAAAGATCGACATGAATGAATGCATAGGTTACTCTTTGATGCTCTGGTCATCAACATATAGTGCGGATATTAGCCGTGGCTACGTGTCATGTTTACGCTGTTATTTATTAGATTGTCCGAATTTGGAGGCCTAAAGCTGTTAGTTGAAGATCTTGCCGTAACCCTGCATACATACTCGTTCTGTTGATTTCTTTTTTCAAAACTCAAATAGATAATTGACGAATCGCCAGAACCAAAATTGAATATTCCGGAAAATATATATACAGTGGGTTGTCAATACAAGCAATTAGCCTAAAAGGGTAATGCCACTAAAAATAAGGACTGTATATGGTGGTTGCCTGGGACGTATTTCAAAGCATGTATTTATAAAGGACACCCTTTAATATTGGACAAAAATGCCGAAAATTCTAACAGGGACAACACATTTCATTACATTAATTCATTTTATTGACCTGGAAATGCTTTGTTATTACAATCGAAACAAAAAATGCTAGACGTTTTTCCTATGTTAATAAATATTAGGAAGTAATGAAAGAAAATGACTATAATGTGGAATAACATATAGGTGGAGAATGGTAAATTTAAAGTAGTTTTTAATTTTCCGCTTTGCAAACTCATCGTCTTCCTGCATATGTTTTCCGCAAGGTGTATGGTCAAGTCGGGTTAAAAAGTGTAGCTAGCACATTAATTGAAATTAAATAACCAGTTTTTGCAAGTAAATCAAGTTATTTTTCAATGGAGATGCATCCAGGAATGATACAAATTCAGTCTTAACTGTCTCTGTGATGCAGCGTGGCGTACTTTTGTGACATGAAAGGAGTGGGGGTGGACAATTCTCAAAATGCAATTTTGTCAATTTTTAGAAAAACATGGTCCTACTTAATTTCATGAAACTAAAATTGTGCCAGAAAACATATTTATAGCTTCAGTTTTAATTAGGACAAACAATGAAAGCTATACCAAATCACACGTGTCGTCAGCCTGCTGAGGAATGTGTGTACCCTTTTCGCGAACCCATATTTTTTTTTTCATGAAATCTAACACAACTGTTGGACATTCGTGACAACTGTTTCATGTTGGTATAAATTATTTCAACAGAATATTGCCATGCTTAATAAATACTTAAAAAGCGGAAATTTGTGAAACAACCCCATATCATTGTTTACATCATTCTTTGTCATTATTTTAAATAGAGCTTTCTAATACTAAATCCATTAGATATAATCTTGCCATGACACCGTTCATTTAAACAAGTTTGATACATACTTTGAAGAGAAGACATAAACACTAGTTTTACTTATCTGAATGAAAATCAATATAGATATAAATATGAAATAACTTCTAGACGTTATTAAATCGAGTTTTGTACACTAACGCCGTTGACCGACAATGGGGTCAATGCGCAAAATATTTGAGGGATAATTTGGCAGTCATTGCAGATATTGCAGATATGGCTGAAACGACCAGATAGGACTCCTGAATCGAGACTTCGTACGGTAAATAGAGGTTACTCAGAAATATGAAATATACATGGATATATTCCAAATTGTTGGAAGCTTAAGACCTACCGTGTTAATTATATTACCTCCTCTTAATGTATGAAAAAAAAAACTTTTAAAATTTTCAACGCTTCGCCAAATTACTTATTTTTTCTTCCATGGGCCGCTTAATACCATAAACAAGTATCTGGATATGTATGCTGTTGGTTTCCAATGATTTTACATTCAAACGATCCAAATTTTTCTCAAAAAATGCCGTAACAGCAGACCACTGTTCTGGAACCAAAGCGGCATCAGAAAACGGGAAGCCAGAAACGGCTATTTCCCCTGTCAGTCCTATACCTTAATTAAATTTTAATCGGTCAAGGAGTCTGATCTCAGTTATCGACCCTCAAGAGTGGTCAAAGAGACTGGTATCACTTATCTACTTATTAATGGTCAAGGAGACCGATCTCAAGTTTCTACCCCGTATGAGTGGTCAAGAGGGCAGATCTTTTTCTTTATGAATTATAAACATGTATTGTGTCATTGTGTCACTCAATATGCCTGTCATATACGATTGTCTGTGTTTCAGTTCATCTGTCTGATTTTGTCTGCATGGTTATGATTATTTCAAACTTTGTCATTAATTCTTTAAATTAATTCCACCAATGAATCATTGCTGTATTATTTCCTTCTGTATACTACCAATCTATATGTGTATCCTAGCCGAGTTGATTTATTTATTTATTTATTTACTTTTTTGTGATGCGCGCCTTCTTTTCGTAAGAATTTGATCTTGCAGTAGGAACTACTGGTTTTCATAATTTTTATATAAAATGATTTTAATTGTTTTCAAATCACGATCAAGGAACTCATGGTGTTTACTTTATTTGTATCCCAAAACCTCTGTTTCACTGCATAATTGAAGTCATTACTATACGATGCGCATTTTATTTTTATCCTCAGAGCCAGAATCCTGAGATATCACCTACCTCCCCATATTAATTACACGGAAGATCACAAAATCATGTGAATATATATATATATATATATATATATATATATATATATATATATATATATATATATATATATATATATATATATATATATATATATTGTTACGGCTATTGGATTTAATTTATTTATTTTTTAATTGTTAAACCCAAATTTATTATTTAGGATTTAATATTCATTAATTGGGAAATTGTTCTAGAAAGTTCAGCTTAATCACTTTCTGTAAATAGGCTGACTTAGATTGTAAACAAGTTTTGACCTTGGCTTACAGTGGTCTAGTTCCTGACCTTGCTTTGAACATTGTAAACAGGTCTTCAATTTCATTGGTTAATTTTAGGGACAACATTCTATTTTTAATTCTTAGGGGTAAGAAAAATCTAGAGTATGTTATTTTTAGTAAGGTAGTCTCTTTCTGTGACCTTCCATGACCTTCTATCAATTTCTAGAAAAGAGCATGATCACTTGTTTACTTCAGAAAAACAATATATATAGCTGTATTTTAGAAGCTGACAGTAGTAGAAGTATTGGGCTGTAAGTTATTGGTTGTGTATTTATGTTTGAGTGTTAATATTATTCTGGACTTGTGTCAATTCGTTGGAAAAGAAGAATTATTCTATTTATCTGGAAAAGGACATATGTTTCATAATTTCATCTGGATGATTTAAAAACAAGAACTGCATCACGTGACATTGTCAGCCATTTTGGATTATTACCTCGTCACGATTCGAACCTGGAACTATTAGAACATTTATTTATTAGGACTTGCAATTCCATTAGTGGATTATTTTGTGAATTCTAAATTTGTTGGATTTGATTCTCTAAAACTGTAAGTTCAATTGTTTTATTTAAATAATTGTACTTAATAAATTCATTGTTAAAGTTATACAAGCTTGTTAGTTTTCACTCTTTCTGTGTTGCTGCTTATTCGAGCCTAAGCACGTAACAATATATATATATATATATATATATATATATATATATATATATATATATATATATATCTAATATATAAAACTGAATGTTTGTTTGTTTGTGTCGTATGCGTTCCTATTACGTTAATCCGATTGCGATAAAACTTTGGTGAGTTGTTCTGCGCACGCCCGCGAAGGTTTCTGAATTAGTACAACCATTAAAATTGTAACAATTAACAAATGTGTTTTTACGACATTTACCGTGTGTTCGCTGTGAACTGTAGGCGCCTTTAGATACGTCACGTGATCGAACAGTAGGTGCCTTTAGATACGTCACGTGATCGAACAGTAGGTGCCTTTAGATACGTCACGTGATCGAACAGTAGGCGCCTTATATACGTCACGTGATCGAACAGTAGGCGCCTTAGATACGTCACGTGATCGAACAGTAGGCGCCTTAGATACGTCACGTGATCGAACACGGTCTGTAGCGATACCTAATTTCGCGTGTCTTCGGTGTGAACTGTAGGCGCCTTAGATACGTCATGTTTACTTAGGGGGCGCTCACCAGTTAATATGTACTTTTCAGATAGTGACGTATGTGAGGTGAAGTTGTTTGCATTTGTAACATGCACAATGGAGAATATGTTGGCATATCTCAATGCTACTTTGATGTAATGTGGCTGATATTTCTTTGGATACTGCACTTGTGGAAATTGTAAATGATCTAAGCGCATGGTACAACAAAATGGATGCTCCCTTGTGCTTGAAAAATTAGCCAGAATTAATCAAAAGTACACTAACTTTAGCAGTTATTAAACTAGGGAAAACGAATTTTGCTGAAGTAGGCAATAGCAGCTTCTGAAAGTGCAATGAACAAATTACAAAATATCTGAAAAGTAAAAAAAGTTATCGTACCATTTTTCTACAATTTACCTCTGAAGTCCAGGGAGTGAAAATGACCATGCGGAGCTAGCAGTTTGTTTACATGAGCACATCTTATGTTAGCCCAAGCTGTATACTCTAGAACCTAAAGTACACCCATCAATCATACATCAAAATAAAGGGAATTGAAAGTTCTTCTCCCAACACCTAAGATATACAAAGTCTTTATTATATTGCCAGTATAACCAGTGAAGAAATCCCAGAAAATTATTTTTCTTTAAAATTCTAACCCTATGCAAAGTACGAAACTGTAGAGCGCCACCTTAAAGAACCACTAAAGATGTGTTTTCAACTTATTGAAAAACTTGTCATATTCTGCTGTCAATTTCAAACATATTGATATATCATACATGGTATTTACTTCCAAAATTACAAACACATAGTTAATTTACTATACCCCTCTGAAGTAACTTAAATGTAGCTTCATGACGTCAAAACTGTATTTTAACGTCACTGGGAAATGCTATTATTTTGACATTAAAGAAAGACATTCAAGAATAAATGCATATGATGTATTTGTTTTATTTTTCAATCCAAACATCAAATAATGTATTTAGATCATTTCCAAAGTTGCAAACTATACTTGGGTCATGTATACATGTAAATCAAGTGAGAAAAGTGAGGAAAATTCCATAAAAGTTGAGGTAATAGTGCAAAAATTGTCCAGCATTGGATTAAGAAAAAAAGTCCATGATGCTATAAATTCATAACAGTAGACATAAATATATATTTTGTTTGTAAATAATTACTTTTTTCCCCGGCACTAGTAATCTAATTTGAATCTGCACTAATGCTTGTATGTCAAAGAATTGAAATGAAAATTCAAGGGGAATTAACTCCTGGTGAGACCATTCCATGGACCAGGAATGTGATTGATGATTACATACATAATCGATTACAATGAAAATCAAATATGTTGACTGCTTTATATGGTAAAATTAATTATAAAACCAAAACATGCAGACTTGTATGCCAAAAAAGGGGGTAGGTGTGTTTCCCAACAATTTCAAGCCCCAGCCTGATTATGATGTTACATACTGTCTAAGATCCATCACAACCAGGAACAACTGGTAACCATGATGTCACTAATACTACATCAACCCACATTAGCCACTATCTAAGAAAACATGGCTAAAGGAAGAGCTAAGAAAATAGCTATTTGTCCACAAGAGTTCATACAACACAGTCAACCATAGGACTATGGATTACGAGTATCCAAGAGTGACCAACCTATTCAGGTTGCAATCTGGTTCTACATCTCCACAAATAAAGCGCCCAAGAATTGATGTATATGAAGAATCACTATCTTCCTGTGGCCCAAATAAAGTGCACCCAAGCTTTGCCCTGAATTGGAGAAAGAAAGAAATGAAGAAAACTTAATTGTTGGGTCACATGTTGCAGCGTGTTGTCAACATCAATGGAAATGTAATTATGAACATACCAAAACTGACTAGGATATTGGGAACATTGTGCATAATGTATGACTGAGATGGAAATTGCAAGCGATATAATCCACCGATGTATAAAAAAGCAAAACTCAAGGACTGTGTGCCTTTTTAACAGTTAAATGTACAAACTGCAATCTGCAGGAAGCCGAACAGGCTGCCTGTCCAGAAAAGTGCCAAGGGCATAGAAAGTGAGGCCCAGGCACAGGAAATTTAAATGCGATGTTGGCACTTTCTTGCTACAAGGCCAAAGTTGGAGTGACTGACTTGCCCATTTAGCATCCTATTACTCAAAATTTCTGCCATATGGGAAACATTTAAATCTTTCTTATATTAAAAAGCTTGAATATTTACTAAGAAATTTTGTCTTAGATGTCAAGCTAAGTAAAATTTCACACTTTCTAAACACAAATAAGTGCGAGAGCTTGCACAATATCATTTTTACCAATGCACCTAAAATATCAGTATGGAGCAGAAATTTTGATGCATTATGTCATTCATTCCCTCATAGCTCTGAGTATGGTACAGGAAACTTTACACTCCCACTGACCAAGTCTCATGGAATTGTTCTACTCAGTCTGATCCAGTATTTCAGCTCATAGCAGAATGAGATCAGAGAACAGTAAAAGATAGGGAGAGGAAATCAAGTCTTCAGTACAAGTACATATGCTACATCAAATGCAAACAAAAAAGCAACAGAAAACTTGTACAAAATTCAATGTTTGCTAATTCAATAAATAATTTTATACCCAATGAACATCCATACACTTTAAATCCTTTAAATGAATGCATGTAACAATTATTAAATGTACCTGACTATCACAGTATACACCACTCCCCCTAGCCCATATTGCCTTGGCATTCACCATAGGCTTTACATGATTTTCTAGCCAAATTTTCTCTTATTTGGTTCAAGTGATAAATGATCATGTTTTTGTATGGCATCTATGTGATACGTCACACTGATATGGTAGTGAATTTACCATAGTTTCAACATAGAACCTTAGTCGGTGAGCCAAAGCAATCTTTCTTTTCCCACGAAAGGTTACATAAATTATTTCATAACCATGTTGTTCATGTGAGCCTGTCCAAATGTGACACTTGCTGCAGACTTATGTATGTTGAGTTAAAGCTCTTTTATATGTCATTATATCTTGAACTGTTAATTTAGTTTGAAATATTTCTGACTTAGCTTAATAAACCATGACCATATGATACTACAGAATTTTTTTTATATGTCAATACAAAATTATTTAATACCAAAAAAATAAATTTTGTTAATAGTTTAATTTGACAATGAAAAAACAGGGAAAAATATCCAAATTATTACCAGTTCAAAGAAGAACTGATAGCATCTTCCTTGAGAAATGTGAAATTAATGAAACATTTTTAAAAACAATGACACACAGAGGTTTCTAATTGCCACTAGTCTATGTCGTATTGTGTACAATAGAAAGGGACATAACTCTTCTCAAGCCCACCTGCAGCCGCTTAATTAAAGCAGAATTCGGAATGTAAAGATATTTAAGTTCTAAACTGCAGTGAATTTAAACTAAATGAGCCAATATTAATACAAACAGCAATAAATATAACTCCATGGGTATACACCTGAATGCTCTTTATGGGGGCGCTCACCAGTTAATATGTACTTTTCAGATAGTGACGTATGTGAGGTGAAGTTGTTTGCATTTGTAACATGCACAATGGAGAATATGTTGGCATATCTCAATGCTACTTTGATGTAATGTGGCTGATATTTCTTTGGATACTGCACTTGTGGAAATTGTAAATGATCTAAGCGCATGGTACAACAAAATGGATGCTCCCTTGTGCTTGAAAAATTAGCCAGAATTAATCAAAAGTACACTAACTTTAGCAGTTATTAAACTAGGGAAAACGAATTTTGCTGAAGTAGGCAATAGCAGCTTCTGAAAGTGCAATGAACAAATTACAAAATATCTGAAAAGTAAAAAAAGTTATCGTACCATTTTTCTACAATTTACCTCTGAAGTCCAGGGAGTGAAAATGACCATGCGGAGCTAGCAGTTTGTTTACATGAGCACATCTTATGTTAGCCCAAGCTGTATACTCTAGAACCTAAAGTACACCCATCAATCATACATCAAAATAAAGGGAATTGAAAGTTCTTCTCCCAACACCTAAGATATACAAAGTCTTTATTATATTGCCAGTATAACCAGTGAAGAAATCCCAGAAAATTATTTTTCTTTAAAATTCTAACCCTATGCAAAGTACGAAACTGTAGAGCGCCACCTTAGTTACGTTTGGCTCGCGCCTTGGTTACGTCAAACAATCGTGGTGTGAATTTGTACGTCACGTGATCGAACAGTAGGCGCCTTAAATACGTCACGTGATCGAACACAGTCTGGATTGGCTGAAACTATGATGACGTAATCTTCTATATATCTAATATATAAAACTGAATGTTTGTTTGTTTCTTTGTTTGTGTCGTATGCGTTCCTATACCGTTCATCCGATTGCGATAAAACTTTGGTGAGTTGTTCTGCGCACGCCCGCGAAGGTTTCTGAATTAGTATAACCATTAAAATTGTAACAATTAACAAATGTGTTTTTACGACATTTACCGTGTGTTCGCTGTGAACTGTAGGCGCCTTTAGATACGTCACGTGATCGAACAGTAGGTGCCTTTATATATGTCACGTGATCGAACAGTAGGCGCCTTTAGATACGTCACGTGATCGAACAGTAGGCGCCTTTAGATACGTCACGTGATCGAACAGTAGGCGCCTTAGATACGTCACGTGATCGAACAGTAGGCGCCTTAGATACTTCACGTGATCGAACAGTAGGCGCCTTTAGATACGTCACGTGATCGAACAGTAGGTGCCTTTAGATACGTCACGTGATCGAACAGTAGGCGCCTTAGATACGTCACGTGATCGAACAGTAGGCGCCTTAGATACGTCACGTGATCGAACAGTAGGCGCCTTAGATACGTCACGTGATCGAACACGGTCTGTAGCGATACCTAATTTCGCGTGTCTTCGGTGTGAACTGTAGGCGCCTTAGATACGTCATGTTTACTTAGTTACGTTTGGTTCGCGCCTTGGTTACGTCAAACAATCGCGGTGTGAATTTGTACGTCACGTGATCGAACAGTAGGCGCCTTAAATACGTCACGTGATCGAACACGGTTTGGATTGGCTGAAACTATGATGACGTAAATCAACAGCTGTATGAAATTCATAATCGGTAGCGATACCTTATTTCGCGTGTGTTCGGTGTGAACTGTAGGCGCCTTAGATACGTCATGTTTACTTAGTTACGTTTGGTTCGCGCCTTGGTTATGTCAAACAATCGCGGTTTGAATTTGCAATAGTCGTTACAAAGCATTACTTTCGCTGTCAAATCAATTATGCCACCTAAACGAAAAGCTATTGTTCGATCTACACCTCAAGCAAGAAAGACAAAGGCATCACGAGCTTCAGAAACAGACGAGCAACGGAAAACAAGATTGGAAACCGTTCGAGTTCGCACTGCTCAAACACTTTCTTTCATTGAGTGGCATTGCAACGCATGCCGGGTACTTGCTAGTATATATATATATATATATATATATATATATATATATATATATATATATATATATATATATATATATATATATATATATATATACCATTTAGTACCTTTTTTTTGTAAGTCTTTGGTATGACTCGGCCGAGGATCGAACCTACGACGTCCCGCTTCCTCGACGGACGCTCTAACCACTAGGCCACTGGAGCGGTTGTATCTTTCATTACACAAGAGGCCAGCATGGTTGTGGCAACTTCAGTAATGATCATATATGAACCTTGAAAAAATATAATTTCATCCTGGAGAAAACCTGGAAATGGCCTGGAAACTTTACTTTAGAACGTGTGTGTGTGTGTGTGTGTGTGTGTGTGTGTGTGTGTGTGTGTGTGTGTATGTGTGTGTGTGTGTGTGTGTGTGTGTGTGTGTGTGTGTGTGTGTGTGTGTCCAGTATAAGTGGTGGAGGAAAAACTCAGGGAAATCGGGAAAACCCTAGTAATAATCACCGACCCACGGAAAACTATTGACAATGTTTAAAATGTTTAAAATATGACCACATTGGTTGAGCACAGGACTCGAACCCACGTGGCGGTGATTGACAAAAGCGGGGGCTTAAGACCATTCTATCTACCGTGGCCACCTTTAGTCATATCATGGAGAAGAAATGGGGAGGGAGGGCTACATGCCTTTCATTTGTTCATACCAATGCATGCGACTCCTCCTAACCATGACCGGTATTTAACCCGCTATCAACGTATAAAGAGAAAGACGATCTTACAACTGAACTAACACAGTTACCCCAAGTATGATGTAACTACAAGTGAGAAAAACGGCCTTAAAATCTATTCAGGCCATCTAGATATTAATATCAAGGTGTCTCTAACGTTAGATTTGTGTGCAGGATCGATACCCGCCAATGACAGGATTGATCGGCTACATCAAAATGTCCCTGAGTTAGGCTAGTAACTTCCATTTCATCGGCATGATATAGCTAATAATATGTTAAAACAAAACAAGCAAAAAAAATCACGTCGTTCTATCTTAATCATGCTTGAAAGGTTTCATCACAAAGTTGAAAATGTTTACAAAGTATGTTCACAAGTAGAAATCAGAGCCATAGAGAGCCATAGAGAGCCCTGTAGAGGAAACACCTGAGCCTCACCTAGTCTTTGTTAAAACAAACATTTTCTTTTATAAAATTGAAAAGTGTTGTTCGCCTTGGATATATCCGCATTCGCAGTTGTTCCCCTCTTGTAAGCCATATCTATACATCTATATCTATATCTATCTATCTAACATATATATATATATATATATATATATATATATATATATATATATATATATATATATATATATATATATATATATATATATATATATATATATATATGCATATCAAATTTGATTTGTCCACCACCACAATTACTTCTTTTCTTTATACATAACTACATTGTTGGTATCTAAAAGTACTTCATGTTTAAAAATGTGTGAAATACAAAATTGGAAAATGAGGTTACAACTACCAGAAATTAATCAGACGTTCTTTCAGCTGGTGTGACGTGTTGGCTAGCTAGAAGTACATCAAAGAATTAATAAGATATATACGGTAAAATCAACTGCTTACCTCTTAACGATGAGCGTCAAGCGAGGCAACTGATAGTACGATTTTTTTTAAAATTATAACTCTTTGGTTTAGTGTTTTTTTTTTATGGTTTAACGCCATTTTAAGCACAATATAGGCTATTCATGGTGGCCAGTATTAATGGTGGAGGAATAACCCGGAACACCCCCGGAAAGAACCACGGACCCACGAGAAACTACTGGCAAGCTTTCTCACATAACTACATTAACCGAATCTTAGACTCGAACCCAAGCAGACAGAGGTGAGATTGGCAGTGATCCGTAACGGACAGCGCTTTAGACCACTCGGCCACTCGGGGCCCCTATAACTCTTTGGTATAACTCGACTGGGGCTCCAGCTTCTAACCATACGCATTCGAGGCGGGCGCGCTAACAGTTTAGGCCACAAAATCGGTCATCAGTAATGGAATAGTCTTCCATAATTCAAACTTCGAAAGCAATGCATTGGAAATTATTAAATTGACATTCGAGTCTGATTTTTCCCTACTTCACACATGTCACAAATAACAAACTCGATCAAACGAAATAAAAGTGGTAATTTTAGTTCAACCTAAATGATAGCAGCAATATTTAATAGCAGTGTCTAATTTGAATTTATTACATCATCATAACGAGTGGTGAGAAAAGAGCTCAATGTTCAGGACTGATTGCATCACCTTCAACTGTGTTCCAAAGTTACCTATTACCTCGAGACTTACTTTCACGACTCTCTCATTCTTCTTGCGCTTCTTAGATTTTTCTCTCTACTCGTCATTTTCTCCTTTCAGACCTCACTCTTCGCTTCTCTCTTTTCTTTCTTTTGTTCTGACTCCATCCCCGGACTGTCGAGTCCCTCTCCCTCTGAAAACTGGTTCCTTCATGGTGTTAACTTTAGAACTTGTGCATCAGGCACTAAACCTTGTCTTTCTCGCAAAACAGAAATTTTGTCCTTCACTGGTGTAACGAGAAAAGCACTATAGTTTCTTTGGCTCCCCCCCCCCCCCCAGGAGTCAAACATCTTCTCTCTCTCTCTCTCTCTCTCTCTCTCTCTCTCTCTCTCTCTCTCTCTCTCTCTCTCTCTCTCTCTCTAAGGTTGTCACTTAAAATGCCCCTTAGTTCCAAGAAGTACGCCTTAATTTCACTCGGCCAATCATAAGCAGTGGTTTCTTTAAAACATTCCTACGACAAACATTTGTTTCGTCAGTCAGAATCTCTGAACTAAGTTATAAAACTTTTACCTTTGAAGAATAACTATTTGACACGAATCGGGAGTTCAGCTGTCTCTTTCTCAAGCCCGTTTTAGAATATCCCGTCAATATCATTGAATCAAAATACTGGCCCTTTGCAGTTTTAACAATGATATTAAAGAAATTAAGAATAAAGGTCAAAATGACCCTTCCCAAATACTTCCCTGGTCTAAATGTGATAAAAAAATTAAGCTTGACACATTCAGTTTTAAGGTGCACTTTTTATCCAAAATGCGATACTTCATAGTGAAATCTTTCGGATCCTGCAAACGTATAATTTTTATTGTATACGAAACTTAGCTGGTAGATATAAACCGACAAATCTATCAAATTTTCTATTTCAAAAATGTAATTTTACCTTTTCAGTATTTTCATATTTTTCTTTAAATATGAAATTTGGCGCAGCTGTGTTTTGTAAGTATTTTAGTATTGCATTAAATAGAAGATGTATATGGTTACACGTTATCTAAGACAGCCTCTCTTCATCTCCATCATTTAAAAATGATAGTGTTACAAGACACAGGGTTGAAACAAAAATTTTGTCCAGGGCATGAATCTACATACATTATTTACCTTGTTTTCTCGACTTTGTCTTCATCGATTTTGAGTCTCGTTAATTACACTTTACGTAAGCATCAATAATACATAAACCAATACAATAATATATTTAAATATATATTAATATTATAATTGTGTGATGATAACATGTTCAAAAAGTATTAATTAGTATGTATAAAGAGTTATAATTGTGTGATGATAACATGTTTAAAAATTATTAATTAGTATGTATAAAGAGTGATACGTTTGTGATTAATACTAGTATAATTAGTTAACGGAACATTCAGTTTACTTTATTAATTATTGATTAGTTTGGATGCACGATATTAAAAGGGTATGCGTGTGATCAGCCTAAATATCCATCCAATACTCCATAACGATATTAGACTTGCATGATTCTTGATAACCATCTACTGTTGCTTATGTAATACAGGCAGGTCGGGGTTTATATTGTTTGATCTCCTGTTATAGACCCAGATCAATAACTGTATAATGCGACGGTCGATCTGAGTATGTTCTTTTGCAGTTGTTCTCAACCTATAAGCGAGTACAGGAAGTAATAAAGAACACAGATTATGAAATTTAAATTATTTGATGAAAAAAAATCGAACAATCAAACTGATATGCGTAATTATGGATGAAACTGACATGGCGTATCAGAGTATAACGAATTTCAATGATCAGTCAAAATGACAACGTAAAAATGAACTTGAGCTGGTATAACCAAGCTTGAGAAGGCACGTGATGTTTGTAACACTATTTTTACTATATAATCGAATTATGTGAATATCGTATTCTATACAAAGAAACATATTTGTTTCTTTAAATTCATATATCTACCGCAGCTGCACATTAATCTGACCTGTGTTTGGATGTCGTCGTTTTTAATTATTTTTATAAATTTAAACATAACAAAAGTTTATATGTTTTAATGCAATTCCTACATATTCTAAATCGTGAATAGAAACAACCATAAGATAAGTTTTGTATTTGGCTCCAATATATAATCACATTATTTGTTTGTACTTTAAACATTACGGGGGGGGGGGCTGAAAATTGTATATTACCACTTTTAATACAATCTGTCTTGAAAGAGTCAAGTATTGTAACTTTACATTGGGATGTTACAACTGTTACACAGAAACGTCAAAACTGTTACACCGGAACGTCAAAACACGTAAATAAGTCACTTTTACATTTTCGCGGGTCCAAGATTGGTTTAGATTGATGCTAGGGTTATACAGATATCCATGAGTATATAAAAAAAAGCTAGAAAAGTGGTAACTTTACAAAGTCTATGAACATCTCCCCATCTTCGTTTAAGCCAGCAAACAAGACGGAGTTTGGCCATCTTCGCAGTAGGCCAGCGTAACATGTTTACGTGTTCGTAAATATAGTACAAAATGATACTACTTAAATGCTAAAAGACCAAAATTGACTAATACACTTTGCTAGTTAGTGCGAAGATATTTGGAAGGTATTGAAGTATTTTTCGTTTTCACTAGCAATAAAATAGAGCCTATCCGATTGTATTCTGGCTACTCACTTTACAATTGGACGAACACGGAACCAAGCACGGACCTTCTTTATTCAGAAACATATTTTAATCTGAGAAAGTTGATACAACACTCCATATAACTATACGTAGTTTAGAGACTATATAAACCAGACTGTTTGTCTAGATTCATCTTGACATACTCTCTGTTTTGTATATTGCTTAGAGTGCATGTAGTGACCTCTATACTAATGTAGTTTGCATAGGGTTGGATTTTCAAGGAAACTGAGCTTCCTAGGTTTTCCTCACCGGCTATACGGCTATTTAAAGAAGCCTGAAATATCTTAGGTACTGTCGAATGAACTTTTAATACCCTTAACATGGGTGTACGATTGATTAGTCTCAATTGGGTTAGAGGGTACACATTTTGAAATTGCAACAGCTGTTTAAAAAATGTCAGCTCCGCTCGCTAATTGTATTTCAGAAATGTATTGTTTACTTTAGATATATTTTGTAGTTCATTCATTGCACATTCAGCATCTGGCATTGAATTATTCTCGCATATTACGTTTCCCTATTTTAATAATTGTTAAAGATAGCGTAATCCAGACTAATTTAGGCTAATTCTTTGAGCACATGGGATCAGCCATGTTTGGTTAGTTATGTCTTTAGATCATGTAGAGGTTTATCAAGCACAATAGTCAACGAAATTTCAGCCACAGAACATGACTGTAACATTGCAATATTCTAGCTTTATCTCAGCGGTAAATGTATAAAAGCTTCACCTTCCATCTGTCATTCTCTATGAAGTTTATAATGTCTCTAGAGAGTATGTAGTCTAGAGGGTGTGTAGTCTAGAGATTATGTAGATTAGTGAGTGTTAGTTAAGAGGGTATGAAGTCTAGAGATTATGTAGATTAGTGAGTATTAGTTAAGAGGGTGTGTAGTCTAGAAATTATGTAGTTTAGTGAGTGTTAGTTAAGAGGGTATGGAGTCTAGAGATTATGTAGGTTAGTGAGTGTTAGTTAAGAGGGTGTGTAGTCTAGAAATTATGTAGATTAGTGAGTGTTAGTTAAGAGGGTGTGTAGTCTAGAGATTATTGGTCTATAACGTATATAATGTAGAGAGTATGTAGTTTAGATATTATGTAATCTAGAGAGAATGTAGTCTAGAGAGTATATATTCAAGAGAGACTGTAGTTTAGAGAGTATGTAGTCTAGAGAGTAATTAGTTTAGATAGTATGTCGTCTAGAGAGAATTTAATTTAGAGAATATATACTCTAGGGAGTATGTAGTCTAGAAAGTATATAGTTTAGAGAGTATGTAGTCAAGAGAGTATGTAGTCTAGAGGATAATGAATGGAAAGGTATACAATCTTATTGAAAAAAATGATGCAAACAAATTTTCGTACAAATACGTTTACTGCTAAGAAGGAAATATATGCAAATAGTAGTAATATTCTCTAAACATGTATAAGCTAAGCTCACCGGTTTTTTTTTTTTTTGGTGTTTTGTTTACGCATGTATCACACCAGAATTTGCATCTTAGAAAGATTTTCACCTTTTGCGAAATATTTATTGCCTGACCTTTTCCCTTTTATCGTCAAATTAAAAGAAATTCATATGACACGTGATATACTCTTTTTGGTTAATTATCGCCCCCTAAATTTACAATATGGCAAGTTTTTTATCATGTAAACCATAATTTGCATTATTTTAATATCTTTTTTTTTTCTTGTGCTGTTTGATTTTCAATCTTTTTATTACGCATCCCATAATACTTGATGACAAATTGGAGTGTACATATAATGAAATATTATTAAAAACATTAAATTAAAATATAGTTTATGCCACTGTCGCGGTTAAATTACTTCAAGTTTTTCCTGGAAAGATCTCTTCCTGTATACATCACCAATAACTGATTTGTGCCTGTCATTTTGGTCCCTTTGCATGTTAAGGGCATGTCTTGCTGACCCAGTCACAAATTTTTTTGTTGTCGTCCCATTTAAGTCCGACAGGGCAGGACCGTTGAGCTACCATAGAATCCCACACACAGGTCACAAAGTGGTCACAACCCAAACACGACTGGTAATCTCCATTAGGCAAGCCGCTGCACGATTTAATACATTCTGCACAAAGAGAAAGAAAGAATTAATTTGCAAAAAAAGTGTGACAATACATTTTAAAACAATCTCACCAAAGAAAGTTGCCTATTGCGGCATGCACAGAAATATGTGTAACGAACGCAAACCCCACGGTTACGATAATGTAGTAAAATATACCCACCCTGAAATATATTGAACAGATGGGAAGGTACCGAAAAATATGATAAAGAAAAAAAATTATCCAACTGAATCAATTATTACGACCTGTACGCAATAAAGAAACAAAAGCATTTTTCAAAACTTCAATGATGTAAAATTACATGCACACATATGCAGACACTATGTGCCAATCTACCCCTATTCTCCATATATCAGAAACACACACACACACACACACACACACACACACACACATTCACCTGATCATTTTAGATCCATCAAAAAAGTTCGAAAGGATGCGTCTTTGTGGATTATTAAGTATTCCATAATTTTAAATGAGTTTCAGGTTAAGAATAAACCCTCTTAGAAACATCAAGAAAGGTCTGTCCAATTTTGTAATTAAGATTTTATATGAACAAGCAAAACCACAAAGCATAATAGTATTTAACTATGAAGTTAGTTAATACTTGGTAATTATATTTTCTCCCATTTTTGTTTTTGTATTAATTTACTTGACAACATGTTGTTTTGTTTGCTTAAAACTCAATAATTCGTTTAAAAACTTTATTTCATCATTATCACCATCATCATCATCATCGACAACAGGAACGACAACAACTATAATAATAATAATAATAATAATAATAATAATAATAATAATAATAATAATAATAATAATAATAATAAATACGTACTTCCTTGGACACCAAGTTGAGCCGCACCTGTAAAAGATTTGTCAATAATACAGTTCTTATAAATGGCACCTCATTAAAATCGGTTTTACAAGAAATGTTTAAAATATATTTTCCACTCTCTGCGACCAAGATCCAGCTGACCAAGATCCAGGATACCAAGATCTGAGCAGGCGCAAGAACAGTGTCATCTTTTAGGCGGAGGAATCTAAAAAGCTGACGGAAACCACTAGACGACTGTTAAGGTATAACGGTACCAATTGCGCAAGTCCAAGTGGGTGGAGCTTAAAGTGTAGGGAACATTACAATCAGAAATAAACAACAACACTAGCTATGATTGGTGGATTATGTAAAAGTTGTACTTTCTGTTAGGCTTAAAAAAAGTTTAGCCTCTTGGCAACATGTGAATTTATGCTAATTCCTATATTGATCATATTTTGTATTTTTTATGATTTTTTGAAAATGTAATACACATGACTGAAAATAAATATGTTGTGACTAGATAACTCATACCCCTGTCTAGTTCCAGCAGAGTTATCTCTCTTAAATGCAATGGAGTACCTGGTTTTGTCATCGTCAAATTGACAATCTAACATTGTTCTTTATAACAGTGTGTGAGATGCACGCTAAATTAGGATAGAAAATATATTTATCTCTCCAAATATTAGCATTGAGGTCTATGGAAAAACAATTGGTGCCGTGATACCTTAGCTCCTGTACTGGTAACAGTTTAATCTGTTATTGAATGGATGAACAGTGATGTGTGCTACAGGTTCTTTGAGTATATTCGCGGAATTACAATCAGCTAAACTTGAGATGAAAAATCAAGGAAACCCAAACATTTTATTTGTCATTCAGATAGAGAGAAAATACTAATAATGACTCATTTACGCATGCAATAAGTTACCTCTGGTTTTCCTTATCCAGCTTCATTTGTTTTCAAAAAAAATTTACTTCATTGAATATTTTTAATCGATTCCTTTCAGTCTTGATGTTCATAATTCGACATAATTGTACCCTTGTAGTACTTGGGACGTGTATGCATTCTAGACTATATTTCGTATCCTCTAAACTGCATATTTTTAAAAAAATGTTTTAATAGTCGATGTGTGGGTTCGTAACAAGATTATCAAAATATATTACCCAAAGAGGCTAACTAAGCACAATTTATATCGATATCTTTCATTACAGTCTGTAATTTCCTAAACCGTCATATTTATTTTGCCGCGATCGATTCTGTTGGAATTACCGAAGTACATTCAATCTCTCAAAGCGTAATGAACTGTAGTAGTAGTAGTAGCATTAATCGTCGTATTAGTTATATCAATAATAATAATAATAATAATAATAATAATAATAATAATAATAACCTGCAGTAGATGTTGTACCTGTGGTTGACGGCGTAGTTTTTGTAGCCATAGAGGTGGTCGCTGATGCCGTGCTTGTAGTTGTACCTGCTGTGGTAGTTGTCACAGAGGTCACTCCAGTGGTAGTTAGGGGGTGAGTTGTTGCAGCCCCTAATGTTATGTTCTGGGTTGTTGCAGCTCCTGTTGTTTGGGATTGGTTTGTTGCAGCCCCAGTGGTTTGGGGCAGGGTTGTGACAACCCCAGTGGTTTGGGCCTTCGTTGTGACAACCCCAGTGGTTTGGGGCTGAGTTGTTATTGCCCCAGTAGTTTGAGGTTGAGTGGTTATAACCCCGGTTGTTGTGCCCGCCCCAGTAGATGTTGTACCCGCTCCAGTTGTTAAAGCTGATGTTGTATGTACCTGACCTAAAGGAAATGGACAGAATGTTCGAAATATTTAATATGAAATTATTTTGTGATTGACCTAATACAAACGGACAGAATGTTCGAAATATTTAATATGAAATTATTTTGTGATTGACCTAATACAAACGGACAGAATGTTCGAAATATTTAATATGAAATTATTTTGTGATTGACCTAATACAAACGGACAGAATGTTCGAAATATTTAATATGAAATTATTTTGTGATTGACCTAATACAAACGGACAGAATGTTCGAAATACTTACAGGAAATTAGCACGTGCCTGGCCTAAAGCAAATGGACATAATGAACGAATTATATGCAGGAGATTAGTTTATGCCTGTCCTGAACAAACGGACAGTGTTCGAAATATTTAAAGAAAATTATTTCCTCGAAGATATTGCTACTATATATATATATATATATATATATATATATATATATATATATATATATATATGTGTGTGTGTGTGTGTGTGTGTGTGTGTGTGTGTGTGTGTGTGTGTGTGTATGGTCAATTTATCATACATCTATAGCTATAGGGTCAATCTATCATACATCTATAGGGTCAATTTATCATACATCTATAAGGTCAATGCATCATTTGCTAACACAGAGGATGAACAATAAACAGCCAAAGTTTAACCTGAATGGGTTTTATTTGTCGCAATGATATGAGTGTTGGAAGCAGACATTTTGGATGCATGGTTTTAATTTGTTAAATACTTACAATATGGCAAAAAAGAAAGAAAGAATTAGTTTTGAAAAAGAAACAGGGAAGAAAAGAAGAATAGATATAAGACAAACGTTAAAAGAAGAAACCTGATGGAAGAGGGCATCCATGGATTTCCGCCCTCAGTGATATGTGATGGTTCCAGTCTTGAGGGTTTATCCGGATACACTTGGCAATAACGGGACAGTCGAACACGTTTGACTCAGGAGTGTCTTCGTCACTGTTACCTTTGAATATCTGCAGTTTAAAGTTTTTATTAAAACAAAATGTAAAACGAAATGTCTAATTTAAGAGTACGATTGACCTAAATTTACGGTTATCTACCTCTATCGGCGAGAATCCTACATATAAAATAGGACAACAATTTTTTGTTTGTTTATCTAGTGGAAAAGTTTCTAAGAAAAGAATTCAAGTTTACGGTTTCAATGCCCTTTATCGTCAAGTATAAGTCGAAGAGAGTCATCCTGTGTGTGTATATCGCCAGAGTCTCGAGAGAGGAATGTAAAATGCGAATATAAATTAAAAATATTTACCATATTGGAGACGTTGTGGCCGCCAACTTGAGTCCAGTTCTTGCAGTCCATGCTGTAGAGGACCCTAAACTTGGTCACCCACTGCTTACAACAGCCATGGCGACCCTGCGTCGTTATACCTCTTATTAGACTGGGCTCGTTCAGCTCAAACTAAATCAAAAGAAAAGAGAAACAGTCATGTTTTGGTGTTTTTCATACATATTTTAAACATATTTTGCAAACAAAATCAGGTATAACTCATTAAACCGCTAGGTCTTGACGTGAAGGAACCTAAAACTCTATCCTTACTGACACAAACTGATATTTGATCATAGACATTTAATTATCAACCCGTTCACTATACTAAAATATACGATATATAAATTGATGCTTATGCAATCACAGACGCAATATTCCTTTATCAATATACATGTAAAAGAACTTCAAAGAATACATTAAAATTTTATATACTGTTTTATGTAATATTCATGTGCCAACAACCAAAAATAGACATACTTGTAACCACTGGTTGACGTCATTCTTTTCGGATGTCCAGCTTCCGATGTGTATAATTCCTGAAGTATCCGTCACTTCCGTCGTGTTGAGGCGACCGCGAGGTGCACTGTAATCGTGGGTCGGGTCGTTAACACCAAACTCACTTGAGGCCGAAATTTTTGTGTCAGGAATTCCGTTGGGACCCGATACTAGATCCTCGTTGCAAACACCTGATTGAAGATGTACATATGTTATGGTTAAATGCCAGACTCGTCGAAGCAAACGTCACACAAACATAGCAAACGAAAACATTTTCCCATCTGCGTGGTTTACGTTCATGGATCAATTAATTATTTTGTTTAAAGTCTAAGCTTTCGGGTGAAGCGTAAGGATATTAGAATAATCTATACATGTCCGTCCGTCTCTCCGGCTGATTGGTACCACATCCCCTCCTAAATGGTCGGGTGGAAATTCAAAAAGCGTTCTTGCCAATAGGGAAACACCTGCCAGAGAGGAGTCATTCTTGGCACGTGAATTTGGGGGCCCTTTAAGGGGGTCAATAATTAAATGTGCATACATTTTTGTGACAATCCTAGTTCCATATGTTTTCTGATCAAGCATATCATATTCAGTCATATCATACAGATGCATTAAATTCTTAGACATACAGATGCATTAAATTCTTAGACAAACAGATGCATTAAATTCTTAGACATACAGATGCATTAAATTCTTAGACATACAGGTAAATGCTAACAGATACGTAACCCTAAAAACAATACCACGGGTGAGGGGTAATTGTAAATATAGATCTTCGTCTGCATACGTGAAACAAGAACAGTATCAATAGTATAAAAATAAATAAATAAAATGCTAAACCAATTAACTAAATAATGGTAGGTAATGTCATGATTAATCAAAAACTGAAATTCCTATTTGTAACTAGTTTAAAAAAAACAAACTCTTTTCAAACAAGTTTGAAATCGGACTTAATAAAATCTCAGACATGGTTAGGGATGGGACTTAATGATAGTTATTTCAGAAAGATGTCCAAATGTCCAAGTAAACAAAAGAATACACCTCCTTAAATAAACTGAAAGAAACGAAGAGAAAAATAGAGATTCGTAGTCGATGAGAGAGAGAGAGAGAGAGAGAGAGAGAGAGAGAGAGAGAGAGAGAGAGAGAGAGAGAGCGGGTAGGGGGGTAATGTGTACATTTACCTTGGGCGTATCCCAGTGGAATTGCCCCTGAAATACATAAACAATGTTATAATAGTTATCACACACAGATCCCTTGAAACCTGAAATACATGATATCATTTTAAACCAGTCTCATAAATGAGTGAAATAGAGTTTACTCTGAGTGTTTACTGGCACACGTCATTTACGACTTCCACCATTTTGTTTAAAATGGCAATGGCAATATAGCTTTATACATACTTACCCATATACTTACACCCATACTTACACACATACTTACACCATACTTACACGCATGCTTACACACATACACACACATACTTACACACATACTTACACACAAACTTACACACATACTTACACACATACTTACACACACGCTTACACACATACTTACACACATGCTTACATACTTTCGTACACGCATGCTTACACACACTTACACACATACACACATTCGCATTAAACAATGCTCAGTAGACAAACTGTTTTCGAAAGTTATTAGCAGGGCTTACACGTTTGTGTAATATACGAACAGGCCCGCACCTAGGAAGTTATGGGCCCCAGGCAGCTGACAGAGTTCGGGCCCCTTTCGTGTTTCAAATATGTGCGTATATGTGCCTATCTAGCTCGGGCCCCTGACAAGTGCCATGGTTCCCCCCCCCCCCAGGTGCTGGCCTGATACGAAGAATTAGTAATTAAATGAACCGAACCTGCAAAAAGTAATAGAAATAGAATGGAAAATAATAAAAGTTAAAAAAGACAGTGCTGTAGTAAATTGTATAGGAATTATATCTGTACTTTATAAGCATTAAATCAATTTTCATCACAAGCTTGGCACATAGAATAAAACCCACAACTACCTCGGTATGCGTTGTTGAATTAAGAAAGATATCTCCATTTGACCAGTAATATGCGCTAAGATGTTATCTGTTTGCAGTTGGTGAAGAGACATATGGACGATTATTCCGAATTTAGACAACTGCTATCACGTCTGGGTGCAATATTATGAACAGACAACGGTTTGCATTGCTATTTCCATGCAAGCCTGCTATGGCGACTACATGCAAGTAACAACGATATGTGTATGTAACTCGGATTTTAACAAATATAGTTGTTTTTTTTAAATTCTGGTTAATCTTGGTGATACAAGATTTAAGTGTCATAATTTTTGTTTTAAGTTTCTTAACTACTGGATGGCGGGATCGCATTGGCTTAATCTCCACAGCGGTCGGATTTGCGTCCGTGTGCTTGTCCATCCGAAACATCAATGTTTAATCTTTCTATACCTTTTACGTTCGTGGCGGGGGCTAGGCAATATGACATGACAACAGCGTAGGGAAAGACAATAATGGATTTAATATTAAACTTAACATAATATGACGTCAATTGAATGACAGGTATAATGGCCATAACCAGGTAGAATCGATCGACTTGAAGACAAAGACCGAACATGTTCTGTTTCTAGATATTTTTTTTTCTGAATCAAGAAGGTATGCGCACTGCAGATGAAACTTGATAATTTATGTGCTGAACCCAATTTGTTATTTGTTATGAATATAGTGTATGTTTAATTTTTGTCCATGATTGTAGATTGTAATCATCATTTATAAGCAACACATTATGTGGCTAGATTTTTTGCATGATTATAGGTTATATTATAAGATAATTTAAGCTAGAAATATATTGTTTACTGGATTTAAGTTTTAGCGCCAGCCTTGATCATGAACCTGTTTATAGTTTAAGGTAATTTTCCATTATTATTATTACTGAGTATTGCCAAATAAGTCAGGTGCAGTTGTGTTGTGACAAACGTCAAGTGGGGAGGTATCGCAACATATATTTTGTTGGAATATATTACGACATATAGTCGTAATATTGGTATAATGATTTACATATAGAGAAAGAAATGAACAATTATTCATTCTCATTCCGATTACTGTTTATTATTTTTTTTTCCAGTCTTCAGAAGTATTCCATTCTGTGATAAGATATATTTTAAGAGGAATTAAAATTATTTATTAGAATTACAAAGTGATCATATCACTGTTTTTGACTAAGTATTCTTTTTGGGTTATTGCGAATTCATTGAAAGACGATCGGGACATACAGTATTTCATGGAATGGTCGAGCTTTATGCCGTCTTTCATTTAACAGGCTGAAAACGATCGTCAAACATTTACTACTAATTTGCTAACTTTATCTATCCCTTCATACCTATTTAACTGAAAATAGGTTTAAGGATGCGCCTTTGACTATGAAGATTTCTGTTTTATATATTTAGAGATTAACGCATCCGTTCCAGTTTCATAGACCCGGATCAAGGACTAACACAACACGTATTTCTTTATCCAGGCAGCATGGTACTGAATTTTCCTAAAGTATAACAGTTCAACTTAGTAGTGTCAATAATAAAATAAAGGCGTTATGCTTTATGTTCTGTATAATGTGCTGCTATAAGACTGGAAATATTTTAAATGTAGTTTTTATAAATATCATTCTTAAATACACACATCGTCCTAGCAAAGACTACAAAGCACACCAGCAGATGTTAGATTACTGTGATCGGTAAAGGCAAGCACTTAGACCACTTGGCCACCCGGGGTCACCAACATAATTGTAATAAAATTATATAAATCCAGATAAACATTTATATATAATATAAAGATGATTTTATTGTAGATAATTTTACTATCACTAAAGATAGCATAATCAAAAATGTAGAACTGATTTGATACCCTTGTTCCAAATTAAATGAGGAATTGTCTTAGTTGAATAACGACTATGATTGGAAACGTTTGCGCTTTGAAAATGAATCTAGACTTTGCGCGACATGGTTTTTTTTTTCATTTTGTTCAATAAATATCTATTGGTCACGATTAAGTAACGGTTGATTTTTAAACTGAGTCGCATTGAATTCATTCTTCATAACGAATGTGCAAACTGAATGAGATGTTTCAAAACAGACGAATATCTTATATGTGACAAGAGGATATTGAACAAAATACCAACACAATCTAATCAGATAATTCCATGATCCAATCCTGGGATCCCAAACCCAAACAACTTTGAGAGCCGCACGAGGTCATTTTTTTATATCCCAAAGAACGGACCACAATTGTTATTTCTCATGACACGCTGTGACGCCAATTATTTTGCGGGACACAGGATATAGCTTGGCGGACATCATGCGTCCCGAGGGTCACACGTTTGAGACCCATTATGTACATGATTTCAACAATTGTCGTACAATAAGTTTGCATCAAAAATGAATAGAATACACGTCATCAGAGAGGTTTCGTTACACAAATGAAATATGTATTTGTGTTGGGCTTCTTAAACGTAGCGTTATCGAAAGTGCAGTCATATCGCTACGACATCTGCAATGTTGCGGTTTATAGTGATGTCAGCATTGGATCATGATGCATCAGACATGTATCATGATGTCTCACCCAATCACATTATCATGACACCATGCCTACCAGTCCTAAAATTAGCCTCTTAACGCTGATTGCCAAGAGAAACAGCTGCTAGTACATTTTTAAAAGTCTTTGGTACTAGTCTGGGCTTCGAACCCGCGACCGCCTGCATCCATAGTGAACGCTTTAACCACTTGGGCCACCGTAAAGGTCAATCTAAATTATTTTTTTAAAACTTCTTTGTTTTAAAGAGAAGATGCAATTTTGCCTATTTATAATTACTAGGGTATTTCATTGTGAACTGGTGTTTTATTTTAGGCTAGCCCGTTTGTGTAAAATCAACGCTTACTACACACCTCAAAATAATGTGATTATTACGTTGTGATGTCGTCAGTGTCACGCTAATTTTTATCTGAGTACATCTTAGAACTATGAAATCTTGAAGAGAGAAGTACATTAACGTAATATGATATGATGTCAGTTACGTAATTTTGTCTCTTATTCAATACTGAAAATGTTTCTTTTTATCGTAAAATCGCAGTAACAGCCGTATGAAAAAACGATGTATTCAACGAATAGCTTAGGAGACATCTATCTGAGTGTGTGTGTGTGTGTGTGTGTGTGTGTGTGTGTGTGTGTGTGTGTGTGTGTGTGTGTGCGAGAATAGTGGCCTCAAACAAATTTTTGATAAAAAGAGAACACAGAATTTGGTGGTTTATCTGTGCAAGAGGTCACTTCACAGGTGGACATATTAGCATCTCTTACTTTTGTTTACAGCGATACAAGTCTATTTTGACCCTTTTACAACGAGCTTGTCAACTATAAACAAATCAAAGTTTTCTTTTTGTCCGACTGATTTAATGATCGTTGACCCAAATACAACACCTTACAAAACAATTATCAAGCTCAAAATTAAACTTTCCGTCAGTTAGTTTACACAAGATCGAAACTGGATAAATTTGTAACTGAAACCCAATTCATATTTTCATTACCAGCAGTGGCTTCTACGCTGAATTGTTCCCCATCTGATAAGAGATACATCAAAGGGAGATTAGCAGCTAATCTTTGACAACGGAGGCATCGTGTATTTAAAAGAGGACAAATGAATTCTTTGAATGGTTGTTTTATGATATCTACTTAAATATCAAGACAAATAGAAATTACAAAGAAAAAAGTTTTTTTTTTTTAAAACTGAAACATGAAAGTAAAACTACATCATTCTTATTACTAATATCGTGATAGCATAAAACTCCAGACGCCACTGCAACTTATAAAAGAAAATTGATTACCATTTCTACTGATTCTTATTCTAGATTCTTGGCCTTTGATGTCAATTTAAATTTAAATAATCTTTTTATGTTTCTATTACACTCAACAGGACGTTTAGTGGCTAAAAAAACATTTATAAGCATTTGGTATAGAAATTGTACAAATAATAAATAATTTCATTTAAATTATTTTGACGTTTCGAAGCCGTTAGAACACAGCACTCCCTCAACAAAAAGCCCCTCGTTATAGTACTCTTCTTGTAAACAGACATGGGCATGGATCACATTAAATAATTTCGTACTTAAATTATACGTACAATACACTTCACAATAAGACAATCACACTTTAAGGCCGGTTTATTGGATGATTCCCATGGGCCGCGTTGTAACGAGCGAGTATATTTAGATTTATCAGTAACTGATTAATTTGTTAAAATCTATATTACTGAATCTATCAATTTATATTATAATCATTTACTTACCCACTACCAAACTGGTGAAAAGCAGCGAAATAAGCATGCTGTTTGTGCAAATGAATTCAGTGCCGCTGTCTTCTCTTCTAGGTTACGCCAAATTTACCACTGTCCAATTTTCAAGATGCGCTAATGTTTGGACTGCTCTTGTCAGATATATATAGTCAGGTGCGAACCAGGGATATTAACGTGTAATGTTTACGAAGAAGGAGCAACAAACATTCTAAAATCTATTTCCGACGTTTAACTTCTACTCATTCCTCATTAGTTGATCATTAAGTAGAGACCTGAAGATTAGGACTAGGCGGTGCTCTGTCATCACATGCCAATAGTGTTGTAGTTTATTTTCCACATGCAATGAAAATTGGTACAGTGTTTGTCATCATTAATCCACGCGACTCCATTTTTGCAGTGATCAACGGGAAACAGATAATAAATCACATTTAATTTGCTCGTTTTCTCAAACATCATTTACCTTATGCGCTAAAAGAGAAGTACAGTATTGCCATCGTTGGAAAAGCTTAAGCCATTTAAACTTCATAAATAAGTTGTATTAATTCAATGGAAAGGTTATGATTACGCATAGTGCAATCTTCTGGGAATAAAGAGTAAATTTGTACTTTAATATCAGCAGTTTCGGAATTAAACTTTTGGTGCTCACTTTCACTATTCGGTATGGTAAGCTGAAGAACAGTTGCGGTACTATTCTGGTACTGGGTGCATTTCCGGAATCATTTCCCCAGCTAGTGTTAGCTTTGTCATTACATATTAACGCTAAGAATCCAAATGGATAAACACCGTCACTAATTTAATCTTCACAAGTATACAAGAGCTTACTGAAAAATATGCTTTTCACGTTCATTTACAACTTGCAGAAACAATGGTCATCTTTTATTTTTATCAGCACGCCGTTACTTTTAAGTTTTTACAGTTGCATCAAGTTGACAATAGAGTTAAGTGAACAATCAGATCTCTTTCTGTATTATTTAGTTGTTGTGTGGTGGGAAAATTAAATGTATTATTTGCAATATTATGAAGTCTTCGAATCGTGTCTAAAACAAGTAGAAGTTCGTCCAATGCATACATTAAAAGAAAATACATATATAATATATATCATTCATCTGTAAAAACTTGATTTGTTGTTTGTCTTTATTTTATTTACAATATCTACAGGTCAATTATGCACATATTCTTCACAATTTAAAGCCTACATGCTTTTTGAGGGACAATCCGTGTAGATTAAATTCCGTTTGTCCTGTAAAATGTACGCAAATCCCCAAAGTTCCAGTTAATGTATAGTTGGATTACCCAACATTAAATAGCCGAAGTCAACCGACCCGTATCAGCTTTCGTTGCTATGCAATGAACAGTACCTTGCCGATGTCACACGGCCCGCATCAACTTTCGTTGCTATGCAGTCAAAATCCAAACCTGGGGAAATTGAGAGAGAGAGAGAGAGAGAGATAGAGAGAGAGAGAGAGAGAGAGAGAGAGAGAGAGAGAGAGAGAGAGAGAGAGAGAGAGAGAGAGAGATGTCAAATAAATGGCCCTCTTTCATAATGCACATATATTTGAAAAGCAAGCACTTCCATTGGTTAAACCTTTGCGTTATAGATATATGACATCGAAATAAAACAGCTAACGTAGACCAGAACTAAATGTTATGTTAAGATATGTTGTATTACATTTAAAACGAGCTGTAACTCTTTTACCCGCACCGCAGTTATTATTCCATGAGTTACTGTGGATAACTTTTACTAAAAATTGGGATATCAAGCATGGTGGCTCAGATAATGCTAAAGTTGAAAAGTAGGTCACTTCGGCTTACGTTTGAGGTAAGAGTTATTATCAGTATACCGGTTTCGAAGGTTTTTTTTTTTTTTCGGTGGCAATTGTCTTTTCACTGTAACGGTAATTCGGTAATTCCGTCATAAAGTAATGTACGAAAATTACCGAATAGTCTAGTTAGGAATTTAATTAAATTACCGAATAGTCTAATTAGTAATTTAATTAAATTACCGAATAGTCTAGTTAGGAATTTAATTAAATTACCGAATAGTCTAATTAGTAATTTAATTAAATTACCGAATAGTCTAGTTAGGAATTTAATTAAATTACCGAATAGTCTAGTTAGGAATTTAATTAAATTACCGAAAAGTCTAGTTAGGAATTTAACTAAATTACCGAATAGTCTAGTTAGGAATTTAATTATATTAACAACATGTTCATGACACAACAATTAAGAAAATGATCTTATGGGAGAGGTGAGTTTGTTGGGGTGTTTGTTTGGGAGGGGAGGTGGTGCAAAATCGTATGAGACACAAAATAATTTTGAATAGTACAAATACAATTATATTTAGAATCCTAAGACACGTGTTGCCAAATGTGACGTTGTGACAGATATTTTGACAAGTCTAACGTTTTGGTAAAATTTCGAATGGAATTTCCAGTGTAGCTGTTTTAGTTATTTACTAACATGTGAAAATGTATTAAGTACACGTATTCCTTTGTAAGATTGCAAATCATCCAAAGATTTTCAGGAGAGCGTCTAATTAAATTTCATTAGTCCTCTAAATATTTTCTTGTTTATTGAGTATTTAATATTTACTAGTCCTCTATGATAAATATATCCGGGTGCTGGGATCCCATTTAAAACGTCAGTACAATGTGTTTTACATGGAGCCTGAAATTGTATAAACATCGTTATTGCCAAGGCAAACAAAAAACAAATCCATCTGATATAAGGTACTGACCATTCAACTTTTTTTAGGGGACTGGAGGCTGAGATTTCCTTTAAAGCTGATGTCGTTTTCATCTTCTGTTATTTAAAGATAACTAATATTTTGTTCAAATAATACCATGAATATAATTTTGTCTTATTTTGCTTGAAATGTTAGAGCAGTACATTTTTCTAGCTAAAGTTCCATGCCCCTTCCCTCAGAACGTTCGATTGTTGGTACCTATTATAAATGCGATATACTGGTTGGTGTACGTATCGTGGTATGTTCACAAATGCCACGGTACACTGAGGTACAAAATGTTTTGTTGTACCCAGCTCTAGCTTACATGAGGGTCATACCTTAAAAGGCATTTACTTGTAAAAAAAAATTTATCATAAAAACTATTTTCAGGTATGGAAGTTTGAAAACTAATTGAAACATAAACCTCCAAATTTGATCTTTAAGGATTTATACTTACCGAAATGAGTCATACATGTGCACACTTTCGTTCGATAATATCAAGGTCTCAGAGCCACAACGTTATCGTTAAAATTGATTATTTTCAACTTTTTTATAATTCATGAAAAGTTGCTTTCTGATATTCTGCATAGAGGAAATATTGGAAAACATGAAATTCTACTTTAAATATTTGTTATTGTTTTTGGTGTTTGCTTGTTTGACTTTTCGAGGTCGCAGGCAAGAGATATGGTCTCTATGAGACAGAGCAAATTAAGCGAGTAATGGCAAGTGGTCTAGTTGTTGACATTTAAGTGATCGATATTTTACTGTATTTTAAGGAACACTAATATATGTATAAGAAATTGGTTCAATTGATTTATTGAACGATTAGACACAATAATTGATTAATTAAATAATTGATTCATTAACTTACTGATGTGTAACTGCACACCAGTTAATGAAAATGTCGTATTATGCCAATGTCTAGAGTAGCACCATGTCGACTGACCCGTCGTGGTCTGGTCAGGATTCAAACTCAAACCCTTCTTGTCGCAAAATTAATCATTGGGCCAAGACAGCTTTATCTTTCACGATAGAAAGCCCAATACCAGACACATAACTTTGAAATGCGAAAAATCAATGACATGAAACTTAAAGAAGACAGACACAGTTCATTATGAAAAGGTATCAAAACGCCATTTATATCAATTGATTAAGTTTACCATATTAGAAAGGTGTGTCCGCTGATAAATTTAGTAATGTTTTGATCAAGAGTGCATTTGGAATGTTCATTGCTACCACAATAAAACGCAGCACTCCAACAATTCAATTATAAGGCATACAAACATTAGAGTCCACACCTAACATACCATTGCTATGGTTAATTGTTGCATAAATTCAAAAGGGAAGATATCTGAACAATTTAGATGAAGTTTAAACGGCGTGGTTAAATTAATACAAGCATAGATAATCATCTTGATTTCTCCGCAAGTTTTTGTTTATTTTTTTTTTCTTCAGACGTACTAGTTTTTCTTAAAATTAAACTGAAAAGAATTTACACTGTCCTTTTATTATTTCTTTAACGATCTATTATTTAAATTATTTATCATTTAACATGCGCGGCATCATGTAACAATTAGACAAATTGGTACAAATTTAAATTTATGTCATGTTGAATAATATATATAATTTAAAATATTCTTTGGGTGTGCGAGTGTGTCTATATTTGATTTTAAATCAGAAGGAAATAACAGTAATAAATACATAAAATATATTTTGCTGTAAAACTACGTGAACTATTCATAATGTGTATTCTAAATTCCCATACTATTTATTCTTTATTTACATTCTCTTTGCATATAGGTTAAACTTTTTTCTAATAACAAAAATGTATAAATGTTCCGAAAACAACTTTAAGACATTTGGCGCATTCTCTTATCTTTCCCAAGTAAATAGCACTGGTTTCCAACTGATTGCAAAAACGTTACAAATTATAACAACGAATTAATCTAATATCACTGTCTATACACAGTATCCTTTGTCGTAATTTTCTCACATTATTTTGGTATTAATATGAGAATTTGTAACCATGCAATAGAGGCGGAAATAAGAGCTATTGCCAGATGTATTCATTCCAGGTATTTTCTACACTTTACTATTATATATAGATAATTATACGCATTAGTCATTTGTTTCTTTTCTCAAAAAGACCTTCTCATTGTGTGTGTCTTGTCCATGAATATTCAACAACTTACGTTAATAGCATTGGATACTAGCACACATACTAGATTAAATTATTGATTGTGATGTTATTACAGTAAGAAGACTGTGACCGTGTGATGTTATTACAGTAAGAAGACTGTGACCGTGTGATGTTATTACAGTAAGAAGACTGTGACCGTGTGATGTTATTACAGTAAGAAGACTGTGACCGTGTGATGTTATTACAGTAAGAAGACTGTGACCGTGTGATGTTATTACAGTAAGAAGACTGTGACCATGTGATGTTATTACAGTAAGAAGACTGTGACCGTCACAGTAAACAAAACTGGTACCTATATGGACATACTTTGGAAACGCCGCATTCGTGTCACCTAAGGCAAACCCATTCAATTATTTAGATGACTTGCTGAAAATATAATTTAATGGTTTTTAAATAACGGTGTCCATAAAAGAACGACACTCATGCATTGTGGGGATTAAGTAGTCTGTTGTTCTAGACTAGTAAACTAGCCCGCCCTACAGTCGTTAGTAGATGATATTGTTGCAGGCCATGGCAGGAGGATGAGTATCATGTGCATGTAAACACATTATCACCATAGTGTCTCCATGGAGACCCGTCTTCCTTATGGCAAAACTAGGGTAGGTCACTGCACAGACTATAACAAGGAAATAAAGAAACGCTTTGCTTGTCTCAGTTTACACTTCCTTTCATGACCGCGCGCGCTATTTCAAGATTTTTGTTTTGATAGTTGTTGCAGATGTCGCTATTTTCAATTCTAACGCAAGCAATTTATTTCCGTTAAGAAGGAGTTATAGGTTATTATTCTATCTTACACAGACGAATAGTTTTTCTTCAAGGTAGAAAGCTGAGCCTATTTTTACACTGCGTTTCCGGACCTTTGTTAAAAGAAAGTTCAGTTTATTATTATATTATCGCTCATACTTATACAACAAAGTAAAATACATTTCAGCAACATTTTTTTAGTTGTGTATGGAACCTTAACATTACACGGATAATGACCTGTCCTTCACCTTTATTGAATCCAGTTACCGCTATATAAAATATACCCGGCTGTGTGGAAGCTAGCGCTGTTCATCCAAAACTCAAATGTAACTTCCTAAAATCTGCACTATACGAGGAAAGTGGGACATCGTCGTCGTTTTTCGTAGAGTAGAGAAATAAACATGATTTGTAATTTGCTGACTGATAACTATATTATGAATTTAATCGATTCTTCTTGACAAAACACACTGTGGATGTGAAATCAGACAAGGTCATAATCGGAATATTGTCCGCCTAGTCAGCTTATTCTGTCGCAAAATATGTAGGTCAACCCATCGCAGTCGAATATCGAAACCCATTAAATGTAAGTGAATTCAAAGAGCTATCTATGAGGTTATTTATCGACTTGACGGAAATGTCCGAGTGATATTCCGATTGGAAAACAATGATGTGGTTAAAAACGGAACCATGTAAGAGTCTGATTGATCCAGAGTTTGTTGAATCTAGAACTTTAGGCAACTATTTATTACGCTTTTGATAACGCAACATAATAAGAAGATAGACTTACCATACAGAAATCCATTACACTGTCTAATTTCTTCATCAAAGTCACCAGACCAGCACTTTCCAACACTGATTGTACGATTTTGAAAGCATTCGACATATTCATTAGACGCTGATCCGCTAGGAAAACCATTTTTTCCGTCGGGCAGACCGGAACAGCTCGGTAAGCGTTCACCGCAGGGAAGACAGTTTATATCGGTTAACGAGCAATTAAACTGTATGTAGTCACCTGTAATGAAATTATGCCAAATATTTCATATAAGATAGCCGAGGCCCTCCCACCGATCCACCCCAAAAAAGAAAGTGGTATATGTTAAGGAAATTGTATCGTGGTATCATCTTAAAAAAGGAGTAACAAGGAAGCCACACAAAAGTTTATACTTTCTTTCTAGCATAAACAGGACATGACTTGTTCTGCTATTGCGGTGAAAAGATTTGCTTCCTCGTCAAAGCATCATTCAGTTTAGTTATATATTGTTAGAAAGCCGCAGTTGCAAAATCACAAGATTCAACACTAAGATGCTGAATATTCGAATTTTGATAAACTGTCTTTGTCCAAGAATTACATATGAGATTATCAAATATTTCCAGAGACACGAATTAATCCTTTTAAATTCAAATGAACTGAAGAGTTGTTAACATGGATTCATAGACTTGGCTACAACAAACCAAAATGACTTAACGTCATTTATTAAAGCCCAAAACTGAATATGTGTCACTAAAACATAGCCTAAATCGTATTCATGGAATACGAATAAAAAATTCCCAAACTGCGAAGGGGCGATGGAGTCACGTGATAGTTTATAACCTGCACTCCTAACATAACCCTGAAGAGACCCAATCATATCTACTTTAAGAATAAAAAGTTGCTTCTTATTCATCAGTGCCATGTTGACCTTAACAACAACCAATCATTTAAAACAAAAATAAAACCGGTTTACATGGGTGTCACTAACCTTGAATCAAGGTCAGGATATAGGTCAACATTACTTGTTTACCAAAGAATAATTCAGTCAACCGATTTGCTAAAAAAAATCATCTCTAGTGAATAAATATACACTACAATGGCATTTAATGAAAACTAAAAATAAATTTAAAACTCTTAAATTTAGACAAATAAATATCAAATCAGATATAAGTAACTATATATATATATATATATATATATATATATATATATATATAAGATGTCATCCATGTGAGCTTCACTTGGCCGCCTTACATCAAATCATTTGCATAAAAGTTTCCATTGTGGGTGTGTATAAATCTTGAGACCTCATTGGTAACTTTCGACGCACTCGCTAACGTTTCAACGACTGTGTCGCCCTTGTAATAATTGCGTAAACTTTATCTTATCGTCGACCATGAAGTACACGTTTCACGGGCAGTTTCGCAGGCATGTTTTCCATATTGAATGGTTGCCTCCAAATAGCGCCCTGGCGACCTACAAATGCAATTTTGCCCATCGTGTCTTATCTGATGATCCATCAGGTGATTCTTTCTCCAACAATCGCTTCCAAAATCGCATTCAAGTCATGGATGAGGTACACGTCGGTAGTTTGACTCTCACTCGTATCACTAGATGCTTTGCATACGAGATGATACCGCTAACATACAGCATCGACGCGTTTCATAGATTTGTATCCGGGCTGTAGTTTGATATTGGAATTCAGTCGTATATCCAGCTGTGTTCCAGACCAGCAGTAATTATAGGCATGGATATGGTTTTAACAAGGATATTTACTCCACGGCAGACCACTTCGGTTCCCCAATTGTTAGAGCGTCCGCCGCGGAAGCGGGAGTGATCGCTGGTTCGAGTCCATACCAAGTCATACCAAAGACTTATAAAAATGGTACTAACAGCTGCCTCGCTAGGCGCTGAGCATTAAGAGGTTAGAGTTTGGACTGGTCAGCCTGGTGTTAGAATAATGTGACTTAGTAGGACATCAAGTTCTTTTCTATTTTCCAATTCTTTTCTATTAGAGATCAACTGACATTTGATTCGATTCTTTGCTGGCGGTGGTGGTTACTGCGTTTCACTCGCACGTGTTAACACCAATTCATGCTACCAACGCGAGGAAACCCGTTTACGCAACATATTACCAAAAGGTCTTGGCAAATAACAATCCCGGGTTTGTTAATATAAGTCCCAAATGTTCTTTCTGATCTGGCACTATGACCAGAACCGATCACTTAACAAGCTACAATGCTAGGAGTTCTCAAACCACCATTTTTACTTTATCATTGAAAATACATCAAATACATCAAACACCGAGTTTCAGATAGAAACAGAAAAATAGTACCAATAGAGAACTAGTAAATAACAGTTACTAAAATTAAATTAGTTTTAAATAAAATATATTAAATAAGTATATTCCAAGTTCGATAAAATGCGAAAAAGAAAACAAAAATCTTTCTTTCACATCAGAGGCAAAACCCACAAATATTGACAGGAATTTGATTTTAAACAAGAACAATCTACCTCCTTTGAAAGGACGAAATCTTTCAGGAATTCAGTAATAAAGAATTGCTTCAAGCATCCAATATGGCGTAAGGGCCTATATAATAGCGCAACGTCTGCGTGAATGAGACAAGCACACGGTATTTACGAAGCAGTAGGTCTGATATCGACATTCCGTCTAATGTGAGTCCGACCTTGTAAAGCATCTTGCAAGAGCTAATTTGTTTTTTTTTACAGCAGATTTTCAACTACATTTATTTTTAAAAAATTAAATTTTGCATTAATAGTAGATTTCATGTAGTAACATTTTTTTCAAAGCCTTGAAATAGCGATACTCACAAGGTTCCTGTGGTTCGAATCTTGCTCCGCATTCAACGTCTACGAAGAATTTACATAAACCATCCTCCGTCGAGAATAGTTTTGGATACAGACATTCCTGTAGAAAATATACTTCCGCGGATCCGGCTGGTGTGCACCTGTAGTACTGAGCACAATTTGTAGGGCTGGGAACAATTTGATCGGGATGGGCTGTACAATACACTTCAATCAGTTCTGAGAAGAAACAAACATAATGATATCATTGGTTGCATAGTATTTAACGGCACATCATCACATCAATGACTATTTAGTCCCCAGGTAATGGGAGTAAAGTGCTATAGTTGGTTCTTGAGGTCTAGGTATGGATCGAAGAAACGGCTTTTAGGATATGTGTCTGGAATACTGTCATTAAGTCACAGTGGTTCTCTTGAGTTTATTTTTAATGCTAGTTTGGACAGACTGGAATAACTTAAATATCGGTTAATTTATCAAAACAAAGTAATCAATAGGTCAATCCATCATTCACTAAACACGTCTTATGCGAAACGTTATGTTCGAATTTTTAAAAATCAAAATCAGTAATTTGCTGCCTTTTGTTAGTTTCTTTATATATGAACACGAAACACTAATTCGAGCAATTGAAACATTCTGACAACGAGAAATTCGTTTCTCTCAAATCATTAATGCAAAACAATTATTTATATTTTCAGATCAATTTATACTATATAAGACATTAACATAAATATGTGTTTTAGTTTCTTATTCAGATGCTACAAGCTCTGTATGTGCGAACAGTATAAAGATGCTCCTAGTTCTGCATATGCGGATGTTAAAAATGCTATTAGCCCAGTATGTGCGAATGTTATTATCATGCTATTAGCTCATTATGTGCGAATGTTTTCAAGATGCTGCTAGCTCTGTTAATTCAAATGTTATTAAGATTCTACTAGCTCTTTTATGCGAATATTATTAAGATGCTACTAGCTCTGTATGTGCGAATGTTATTAAGGTCTTACTAGATCTGTATATGAGAATGTTAAAAAGAAAAAATTATTATATTTCTTCGATCGGCATCTGACTTTATGAAAACAAAATTAAATCTAAATAAAAATATTTTTAAAAAAATTTAAAAAATTAAAAGATATAAAATGGTGATTCTTTACATTTTAAGCGATTACAATAATTCATAAAAATCAAATCTGAATAATGTGTGTATCCTTGACTCTAGGTCCTTCCTACAATCGAAACACCGATCACTGAATGTGCCTAGTTCTCAAATCAGAATGATAACAATGTGAATCCATTCAAATAAAAGAGTTATTTTAACATAACATACACATACTCAAAGACTTAGATTATTATTATTATTATTATTATTATTATTATTATTATTAGTAGTAGTAGTAGTAGTAGTAGTAGTATTTGTAGTAGTAGTAGTAGTTATATTATTATTATTAGTTATATTTTTATTATATTATTATTATTATTGTTATTATTATTAGTATTAGTAGTAGTAGTATTAGTAGTAGTAGTAGTAGTAGTTATATTATTATTATATTATAATTATCACTGTATTATTATTATTAGTAGTAGTAGTAGTATTAGTATTAGTATTATTATTAATATTGTTATTATTGCTATTAGTATTAGTAATATTTATAGTATTATTGTTGTTATATTATTATTATTATCATTATTATTATTATTATTATTATTATTATTATTATTATTATCATTATTACTATTATTATTATTATTATTATTATTATTATTATTATTATTATTATTACTATTTGTAGTAGTAGTAGTAGAAAAGATTTTGTCTGAACTGAGGCTTGACAACATAACGATCTTACTAATTTAAGTTGGATAAGAATTCGAGTTTAATATATCGGTATGGATTAGGGATTACTTCCATGCAGATTGAACATTTTGTCCGCCCTTGTATCACTACATCCATAAAAACAAAAATAAAACCATCGTGTTTATTTTAATAAATGACACTGGCAGTTTGATAAAGTTGGTTCAATAATTACACATAGCCTATGAATGCAATACACCCTGTTGATTCAATGGCTTATCTTCTTAAATGTTTATTAATCTGGACCGTCGACGGAATTAATACCACCCGCCCTCCCACATATGACTTTAATAATGTTTAACATAAACGCATTCACGGGGGGGGGGACCTACCTGGATCGTTTCTACGAGTACAAATCCTCCTCGTTGGATCGAATATACCGTCATTACATGTGCCTATTTCTATTGTTCTCTCATGCAGACATACGATGAAGTCCGGAGTAAATAAGCGACCGGGGAAGCTGTTTGGCCCGTCATGCAATCCTTTGCAGCTGGGTTGGTTATCAAAACAGGGCTCGCAATGTGGACCGATACATATATGTTCATGGTAGTCACCTTGAAAATTAAATTAATAGTTATTGTTTAAAATCAGTTTAATTAAAATACCATCTGATAACATATTTCTACCATTTGTAAGTTGAAACCAGATCTGTGAATATTGTAGACATGACAGTGCCATTGTTTCAGAAATATCATGAATAATGCACATGTTTCCAATTCCACAGTGATTTCTCATGATAATCCAGTCACAATTTAATCAACAATAATATTTAAAACAATTGTGTTTCCATATTAGCATTGTGAAGAATGAATAAGTTACAGAATATATCCCCAGTTTGTTTGCCATTAACAATCCATCTTTTGTGTATAAAAAAAAATATTTTTTCCACAAAAACATTATAAATACATGTATATATATATATATATATATATATATATATATATATATATATATATATATATATATATATATATATATATAATATTTTCTACACAAAAACATTATAAATACATGTATCTCCTGTATCTTGTATTTTTTATTTTTGTCCTTTTTATATTTTTTGTTGTTGCCATCTTAGTCATTTTATATACAACCAATTGGAATAATAATAATAATAATAATAATAATAATAATAATAATAATAATAATAATAATAATAATAATAATAATTTTAAATAATAATAATAATAATAATAATAATAGTAATAATAATATTAATAACATTAAATAACAATATAAATGCTAATAATACTACTACTAATAATAATGATAATAATAATAAAAATACTACTACTACCAAATAATAATAATAATAATAATAATAATACAACCAAAAATAATAATAATAATAATAATAATAATAATAATAATAATAATAATAATAATAATGTTATCAAATTATTATCAAAACCACGTGGGGCTTCATTAGCTAGACAAATACAATTCTAGAATAATATTTTTTTTAATGCAAATTTAGTTTGTCATATATTATGATCTTTTTTCCCCATACTTCCAAATACAACGTGAATTGACCGTATCGTTACGAATGCTTACAGCGACTGAGAGGTTGGAACTTGACTCCACATTCGACGTCTTGGAAGTCTTTACACATGAGAGAGTTGGAATCAAAGAGCTGTGGGTAGGGACATTCCATCAGGTAATGACCTAGCCTGGTGTTCTCTACTTCACAGTTGTAGAACTGTGCACAGTTGTCAGGGTGTGGTACTACAGTATATGTACTTGAGCTGCATATCTCTTCAACAACATCTAAGAAAATGCATTTGTCAAAAATATGCCATAAGATAATTTGATTTTAATTCATTCATATCATAAATGATCTTAACAATATACATGAGTATGTCTTAACAATATGTATGATTATGTCTCAACAATATGTACGATTATGTCTTAGCAATATGATTATTTGTCTTAAGAATATGCATGATTATGTCTTAACAATATGAATGATTATTTCTTAACAATATGTATGATTATGTCTTAATAATATACATGAATGTGTCTTAACAGTGTATGATTGTCTTAACAATATGCATGACTATGTCTTAACAACATGAATGATTGTCTTAACAATATACATGACTATGTCTTAACAATAGGTATGATTATTTCTTAACAATATGTATGATTATGTCTTAACAATATGAATGATTGTCTTTACAATATACATGAGTATGTCTTAATAGGTATGATTATGTCTTAACAATATGTATGATTGTGTCTTAACAATATGCACGATTATATCTTAACAATATGTATGATTATGTCGTAATAATATACATGAACGTGTCTTAACAATATCATGATTATATCTTAACATTATAAGTATGATTATGTCTTATTATGTATTTATTATGCCTAAATAGTTATGTCTTAACAATATATATGATTATGTTGTACCAAAATGTATTAATATCTTAATAATATGTCGTAACAATATGTACTATTATGTCTTAACAATATATATGATTATGTCGTAATAATATGTATGACTATATGTCATTGTAATATTATCAAGCTCCATTAACAAAGGCCGATCAAAAAACAGCGGGAAACGTATCGTTTTCGAAAAGAAAACTCTTTTTCCTAACTAGTGTAAAAATTGTAAAGGGACTGTGACAATAATAAATAAACTCATATATGCCAAATGCAGAAACATTCAGTCTTAGCTGAGTTGTTTGGTAATATTCACAGCTAATCGCAAACTTTAAGATCACCATATATACAAAAGTGGAGTTTTGATCAGACCAGACAATAAAAGGCACTCATATTGGAAGACCTTTATAAGAACAATTTGCAGACACAATTAACGAGTGCTGATGCATCTGACTTAAATATATAATGCAATACATAAATGGCTCTATGTTACGGTATTGCGGGATAGGTAGAACACTCGTCCATCTCGACATTGGCATTGAGGGATAGGACAAACGTTTTGCAAAACATCCATCTCTGGCGTGGCGTTGAGCAATATGCCACGCTTTGGTCAACTCATCCATCTCTGATATGGCACTGAGAGAAAGGACACGCTTTGTGCAACGCATCCATCTCTGATGGATGGCACTGAGGGATAAGACACGCTTTGTTCAACACATTCATCTCTGAGATGACATTAAGGGATATGACAAGCTTTGTACAACTCATCTATCTCTGATATGACCTTGAGGTACAATACAAGATTTGTTCAACTCATCCATCTCTGATATGGTATTGAGGAATAATACACCCATTTTTCAACTCATCCATCTTTGATTTGGTGTTGAGGAATAATACACCCATTTTTCAACTCATCCATCTTTGATTTGGTATTGAGGAATAAGACACGCTTTGTTCATTTCACCCAATGCATCCATTTCTGACATGGTCTTGAGGTATAAGACAAGCTTTGTTCAACACATCCATCTCTACTATGGTGTTGATGTAAAAGACAAGCTTTGTTCAACACACCCATATCTGATATGGTATTGAGGGATAGGTCAAGCTTTGTTCAACACATCCAACTCATCCATCACTGATATGGTCTTCAGGAATAAGACAATCTTGTGCGACTTTTCCATCTCTTATATGGCAGTGAGAGAGAGAGAGAGAGAGAGAGAGAGAGAGAGAGAGAGAGAGAGAGAGAGAGAGAGAGAGAGAGAGAGAGAGGACAAGCTTTGTCAGACTTATCTATCTCTCATATGGCTTTGAGATATGAATTCTTCGTAGTAGTGTGGTACTACAAAGATACTCAAGTCCAGTTCAAGTGCAAAAATATTCAGACACAATTCGAAGTCGAGTTGAAAGACAATCAGACGAACCTCGATGTTTGATCATTCTAATCTGTAAATTTCAGAAACAATTCTAACGATAGTTTTAGATGCTGGTGACGCATTTCTCCGTGAAATTGTTAAACATGCTAAGATACAAACAATGTTTACCAACGGAAATTGTATCAATTAAGCCTACCACTACCTCAAAATGTTTGATGCTTTACGATGACAAAAGTATATTAAACTTATCTACACTATAACACGTTACATATTTTAATTCGGCATACCTTTTAAGCAGTTTCTTGTGTAAGGATTAAATACTCCTTCCACGCATGTCCGGATGCTTTGTGTTCTTTCCTTGTAGCACGTGAGGTACGTTGAGGACCACATGTGGTCCATGATAGGGTTATCACCATCTGGGAAACCAATGCAGCTTGGAAGTCTGTCAATACAGGGCACACAATCTTTGTCTGTACCATTGCACAGATTTTGCAAGTATTCACCTGTCGTAAATTGAATCAGATATTACCAATTTGTGAGTCAATGGCAATTTCAAACAGGAGAAGAGAAACAATCAATGATAGAGTATAGATTCTTTGCCAAGATTTAGTTCCCTTACATAAACATAGTGCTGAGTGCGAGGAAGACTTGATCCTACAGAAAAGAAAGTAATTTTTAGAATCAAACAATTATGCATTAGCTGATAACAGAATATCGAATCGAAATTGGATCAAAAGTGGTGCTATGCAGATTAGGGTTCTTGGATATAAGAATTATGAAAAGTTTATCAGGAGCCCAGTGGGTCATTTATTTTGTGTTTGGAACTAAAAAACAAAAAAACTAAATCTTTCAACATTCCCATATTCGTGAAATTTTCAGCATGCACCGTCTGTTAAACAGTATAACTATGTTTCTCAAAGAAGAAAAATGTTGATCTTTAGGACGCAGTTTTGGAAATTAGTGGGTGGAGACTTCTCCGTTTTCTGAAAAGGCATTTGAAATAATCAATGTTCGGAGAATCAATACTGTATACATTATTATCAGCAACATAAATCCTTTGCCCACTTACATGGCGCTCTTGGCTCGTGTCTGTATCCACACTGTACGTCATTAAAGTGTCGACAGGTGAGTGTCAATGGATGGAACAATTTGGGATATTCGCACTCTCTAATAGCCCCTAGGGACATTGGATTATTCTCCCCACAGTCAATAAACTGTGCACAATTGATAGGATGTGGTCGTACAAGATTGGGATACAAGCTGCACACCTCTTGAATCGATCCTGCAATAAAATAGTAGGTTACTGCAGCCTGTAAACTAGAGTAATAAATTAGATTTGGTTGTACAAAGCTCATGGTACAATTTCTTTTCGTCGTTAATATATATTCCTATAAATCAGCCCCACAAATCTGTGTTGATACTGATGGACGATATTTCGGTCTGGTGTCACCTGTTTTTAAAATTGGCCATTGCGCTGCATGACATTCTATCGGGAATACGTCTGCGTAAAGTTTAAACACGTACTAGCATTTAGCAACAGCTATATCTAGTGCGAAATTCAAAATGACCACTAGACAGAAGATTGTATTCCACGTGGATTTGAAAAACTTTTTGCACATCGCCAACAGAACCCTTTGCGCAAATACCGGCAAGTGTATAAAATCTACATCTTTGTGTGCAAACAAAAGTGGCAACCAATATTTACAGGTTTTAATAAATATTCGATATCAGCCCCGAAACCGCCAGTCAGTATTATCATAGGTGAGGGGTTGATTTATCGGCCAATAATATATAATACTAAAAATAATATTTGACAAAACTCGCATGAAATTTGAAATTATGTGTTTACATCGATGCTTTAAATTTATGTCGAGGACTGCAAACTAAACCATAGTGATAAATTAATCAGTAAAATTTAGATAGTTATATACCATTCGACAATATGATCGGAGGTTCACATACAAATATCTACCGTACAATCTGTCGTAAAAGACTTCTCATTTTAGCACACGACTGATCGGAGCTACTTTACTTTACCGTGTTAATCAATACACTGATGTGTTATATTATTTTTAAATAAGCAGACAACCATTTATAGCGGCCATAGGGAATCGGTGCAGTCGGATTTACTGTATATTGAGCTTGAACTTTCTGGAGTTATGTAAATTGAGTACGTTTTGTTTATTTTCATTCGATACAAATCCCACAATCCCATCTGTGAAATTTTTTTACTTGTTTGCATCACATTGTGCGACAATACATAAATATTATTTTACATCTTCGTACAATAGTATATTTAATCCTTAATATTTGAACATGTAGATTATATCGTCGATCGTACGGATGCCAATTCGTTGAACTTTTCGATGATATAGACAAACATAGTATCCACATACGTTATTTGTTTTGTAGCAATTCACCTGATATCTTGACAAACTCAGTGACTCCTGATAAAGCTAGGCAATCGACATTCTGCTATATTAATTACCTGCATCAAAGATACATTTCATCTAACAGTATTTTTGTAAAACAAATAATTATGGTAACAGCGTCTGTATCCGCCAAAAAGACATTGATTTATTGAATTATCTTTTTAGCAGATGATAAAAAGGTGCAACATTTAACAAAATTTCGTTACTTATGTACCTGTCACAAAATATCCGCATTCTCTCGAGGTGGGATTAAACACTAATCCTGATTCGCATTCGTTAACCTCAATAGTCCGGTTTCTAAAGCAACGCACATATTTATTGGTAAATTCTTCACCCGGAAACGCATGTAACCCATCCGGTTTACCAATACAACTTAAGAATCGAAATCGACAGGGGACGCAATCATCTTTAAAACATTCATTTTGATAGTATTCACCTGAAATTGAATAAATTTGAAACATTAACTCATTATTTTATAAATAAAACGTCGCTCAAATAATCTTGAATTGCTTTGATATGAATAGATGTTCATGTTTTTGTAATGATTACGTTTACTATTTACAAGCGAATTTACATATATATATATATATATATATATATATATATATATATATATATATATATATATATATATATATATATATATATATATATATATATATATATATATATAGCACATGATTTAACAATTATATTAATGAATGTATGAGGTTGCTCTTGGTTTATGTATTTAACATGATGTTTTTATAGGATGATTGTGTATATCCGATCGTCATTAAAGCCCGTCTATTGCCTCGTCTTCACTGATGATGACCCTGATAGAACGCACCAGGTTCTCTTCCTGCCACCCTTGCAGATAATATCACCGATCGATATTTTTACAAAAACGAATATAAAAAATGCAAACATAGGTTGAGTAGGAAGTAGGGATGTTTAGCGAAACTAAGATAGAAACTGCCAAGCCGCATTGTCCAGTGTTTGCCAAAATGCAGAAATTTGCCGTTTTAAAACAATAATGTGTACATCGGTCAGTTCAAGAACATAATTCAATTTACGTTTATCTGAAAATAACCATTACAAATAGAATAAAACACAGATATAACCTGAATTCTCCACTGATAGTATAGTTACTTTGAGATATTAGTTAACATTCTGAAACACATTTTAAGATCAGGCTAGGAATAATTGTCTAACAATAATATACATGGAGCTTACGCATTTTCAAAAGAGAAATTCTACTACTAAATGCCCTTACACGGCTCTTGAGGTTCAAACCGAGACTGACACATGACCTGCGTAAATGCGCTACATTCCTTGGTTCCTGGGTCAAAGAGCTGTGGATATGGACACTCATAAAAGTAGTCCCCTTTCATCATGTATACATCCGCACAGTCATAATACTGAGCGCAGTTGGTCGGATGCGGAACTCTGTCCCATGGATGCGTCTTGCAGTAAAATGCCACATTACCTGAAATTGTGATGTTGTAACATTATACATTTCAAATAAAACCTAACAATTTGCACAATGAAAAGACTGAATGGAATACTGCTACTCAGAGGCCAAGCTAGAATATAATAAGGAAAATGCTTTATTGACAGACATCAGAGATACAAGTATCTCTGATATCACTCCCACGATACTTGTATCTCTGATGTTGCGCATTTACACAGCTCGTTTGTCAGTCTCGGTCCTGAGAGTGACATCAGAGATAATAATATCATGGGAGTGACATCAGTGATACTTGTTTCCTGGGAGTGACATCAGAGAAACTAGTATCCTGAGAGTGACATCAGAGATACTAGTATCATGGAAGTAACATCATAGATAATTGCATCCTGAGAGTACCAGAGATAATATTATCATGGGAGTGACATCAGATATACTAGTATCCAGAGAATGACATCAAATATATTATCGTTTGAGTTACATAATAGATACTAATTGATTGGGAGTGACATCAAATACATTAGTATCCTAGGAGTGACAGCAGAGATAATTGTATCATCAGAGATAATAGCATCGTGGGAATAGACACTGATAAAACCGTAGAAGCGTCAAGAATCGTAAGATGATCTGTTACAGTTTTGAAAATTATGTTACTGTGTATCGTCTAAATACAGCCAAATGATCATAAATGAATTTAATAAGCATATGTGGTACAGCACAGTAATATATGATATAAAATAAAATTTGCATATTACTACGTTACATTAGTATCGCCAAAATATGCTCTCATTGATCACATTGCAGAATACGTTGCAGATCACTTTGGGAGAAACGAGAAGATTGTATCAGATGTATGGCTTTAGACCCCTTAGACGAAATTCAGAAATTCTGCACGAATTTGGGGCAATGATATTTAACAATTTTTCTGTTATATCAAAAGCTACATACTGTATCTTATATCCAATTAAATTTTCGTTTACTTATATTGTACGTATTAAAATAGCAAAACAGTGCCGGGATATTACAATTATCGGAAAGCTGCCCATCAGACTGCGAATCTAATTATGTGTCTGCAGATAAAGCATTGAAGTATGACTTTACAATGGTACGTGCCGAAAAACTGGCAGCGAAGTAACACGTGTCTGCATACAAAGCAATCTTCCAAACAAACGGTATTCATGAAACATATCAATTTTAAAAGCATACTGTGATAGTGACTTTCATAAAAATTTCAAAAAGAGACGCTGAGCAGTTAATAACAATTCGTCGTAAACGTTTGGGTTTATTTTGATGTTGAAAATGTTACTAATATATTTATATCAACATGCAGAGGTGTGTCTTTATCAACCAACTGCGTTTCGTTACACTACCTCGTCAAACCGTAACGATTTAGATAATTTAATATGAAGAACTCACTACTGTCGATTGTGTTGCTGCATGTATTAGTGTTAGGTTGAAATATTCCTGTTGGACAGTGTGTCACCGATATCGTCCTGTTCAGGTAGCACGTGATGTAATCAGGTGACCACAATCTTCCGGAAAAAGACTGATTCCCATCTTTTAATCCAACGCAACTAGGCAACCTCTCTATGCAGGGAACGCATGTAACGTTGATAGATGAACATTGATTTTGCTGGTATTCACCTAATAAGAAAATTATACAATTTGATAATTACTGATAATTACCGTATACGCAGATTGCAAAACAATAATATGTCCATTGATGTAACATTTCTTTTAATGATCCTATCTATCATGCTAAATTATTCTGCAATAACAGTGTCTAACAAACGTAGCTAAACGCACAGGTTCTTGCAACTTACTGGAATACGAAATATAGTTAACAGTGACTTAGTCTTGATTTAATGTATGACACTTCTGACAAAGCATCGACATACTAACTTACATCACCACTAGATGTGCTGTCGGAAACCAAATGTAAAGAAACGGTTAAGACATATCACTGTTCAGGAAAAAATAAGTCACAGTGATCACGTGATACGGTTAGCTAAAGTACTCGTCATGGTATATAATTACCACATTTACAGAAACTGGCCTTACGAGAATGGAAGATCGTATCATTGAACCAGAAAATATTAGGCACAATAAGCTAAACCTAATAACGGCTGTACTAATCCTCATTACATATTTAAACACAATGTCATTTTATGTCCAGTCATATGCAATCTCTCACGAACAAGGTTTAGTCTTTCTAAAAGGACATACAATTAACATCAATGTGAGCACCATATTCCCAAACGGAAGCACACATTGACAGATGGCCAGAAACCATTAATCCATAAGGAAAAATTATTTACAATCTGCCCAAAGGATTCATTATCAGTTTTTATTTTAAACAATTGTATTTTTAAATTACATCTTCAGGACTTTCTTGCTCGGGAGAGATTGCATATGAATGGACATAACGAAAGTGGGACTGAGTTCTCAAACTGAAATTTATAATGGATATAATAGAGTACCGCTCCTGACGTACTACTTTCCAACCAGAGTAAACGTAAAGAATTAGCATACTATAATTAAGTCTGCACTGCCAATTATCTAGCAAAGATATTTCAAAAAGCTGATGATATGGCAAAGAAACTTCAAGAAACTAACGGTATTGCAAAGATACCTCAAGAAGAAAATGATATGACAAAGAGACTTCACGAAGCTAATTATATTGTAAAGAGACTTCAAAGAGTAATGATACAGAAACGAGACTTCTGGTAGCTAATGATATAGCAAAGAGACGTCAAGGAGTAATGATGTAATACACAGACTTCAAGATGCTAACGTTATAGCAAAGATACTTGACTGAGCTAATGATATAACAAATAGACTTCAAAGAGCTAATCATATAGAAAAGTGACTTCATGAAGCTACAGATACAGTAAAGAGCTCAAAAAGTTAATACAACAGAAAAGAGACTTCAGGTAGATAATGATATGCAAAGGCTCTTCCAGGAGCTCATGTTACTGCAAAGAAATCTGAAGAAGCTAATGACAAAGCAAAATACTAAAAGCAGCTAATAAGATAGCAAACAGACTTCAAGAAGTTAATGATATAGCATGGAAACTTCAAGGAGCTCATGAGATAGTAAAGTGACCTTAGAAGCTAATGATACAACAATGACACTTTAAGAAGATGATACAGCAAAGAGACTTCAAGAAGATGATACAGCAAAGAGACTTCAAGAAGCTAATACTATAAGCAAACAAACTTTGTGTAGTTAATGACATAGCAAACAGACGTCAAGGAACTAATAATATAGCAACGAGACCTCAAGAAGCTAATAATGCAGCAAAGAGACTTCAAAAAGCTAGTGATATATCAAAGAGACCTCATGAAGCTAATGCAATATCAAAGAGACGTCATGAAGCTAATGATATAGCAAAGAGACTTCAAAAAGCTAGTGATATATCAAAGAGACCTCATGAAGCTAATGCAATATCAAAGAGACGTCAAGAAGCTAATGATATAGCAAAGAGACTTCAGAAAGCTAATGATTGAAGAAAGAGACTTAAAAATGATAATGATATAGCAAAGAGGCTTCAGTAAGATAATGACATAGAAAAGAGACTTTAAGGAGCAAATAGCGCCGCAGTGCAACTCCATAACGCTATTGATATAGCAAGGAGACCTCAAAAATCTACTGGTATTGCAAAGAGACTTCAAGAAGCTAATGATGTAGCAAAGAGACCTCATGTATCTAATGATATAGCAAGGAGACTTTAAGAAGCAAATGCAATATCGAAGAGACGTCAAGAAGCTAATGATATAGCAAAGAGACTTCAGGTATATAATGATACAGCAAAGAGACTTTAAGAAGCTAACGATGCAGCAAAGAGGCTTCGGAGAGCTAATTATATAGCAAAGGGACTTTAAGAAGCTAATGATATACCAAAGAGACTTCAAGAAGCTAATGACAAGGCAAATACACTTCAAGGCGCTAATGATACAGCAAATAACTACAGGTAACTAATGGTGTAGCAGAGATAATTCAAACAGCTAATGATGTAGCAAAGAGACTTCAAGTAGTTAATGATATAGCAAAGAGTTCAATGAGCTCATGATGTAGCAAAAAGACTGCACGAATGTAATTATATAGCATAGAGACCTCTTCAAGCTAATGTTTGGGACATATACAATTCAAAAAACTAACGAAATAGCACTGAGACCTTAGGAGGGTAATGAAATAGCAAAGAGTCTACAGGTAGCTATTGATATAGCAGAGAGACTTCAGGAAGCCAATAATGCAAAAAGACTTAAATAAACTAATGAATTAGCAACGTGACTTCTAGACGCTAATCATAGTGCAATGAGACTTCAAGAAGGCTAGTACTAACGATACAGCAAATATACTTCGAGACGCAATTTAGTAGTATAAATGACACAGTAAAGAGACTTCGAGAAGGCAGATTGCTTATAGTAATGATATAGCCAAGAGATTTCAAGTAAGTAAACTACTATTAGTAATGATATAGCCAAAAAAATTTAAGAAGGCGAATTGTTAGTGGTAATGATAAAACAAAGAGACTCAGATAAGGCAAATTAATATATAGCAAAAGTCATTTTGAAAAGGCATATTGCTAGTACTAACGATACAGCAAAGAGATTCCATGAAGGATATGTGCTTGTAGTATATGTTTCTGTTTTATCCAATTGAATTTAATTCAGTTCACAAAATTGTTCGACTTAGGAATATGATCTATTGAATGAAAAATTGTCCAAATGGGTCTTTGAGATCTCACGTGGCTCAGATCGACCTAAATGCCAAATTTCCCCACTAAATCAGGGTTATTATATTTTCCATTGAAATTTCTATAAATTCTGTAAATCGCTTATGGAAAAAGCTGTTTCTTGTTGTATCAGCTTTACACAATCATGATTGACGGCAGATCGGCATCTTTTGTGTTAAATTTTTAGGGTTTCATAATATAATAATTTCCGTTGTATTTGATTAAGGTTTCTTAGCAGTTTTGAAATGAAGTCACTGAAAGATGTTTCCATTTTTTGCCAGCAACATTCATAGGGGACAGCAAATCTATATATGACCTATATGCAAAGATACTACCTAAATATTTCATCAAATTCTATTGCAAAGTTTTTAAGATGATTTGTGTAGACCTTTTATTTCTTGTTTTAGTAACGGTAGCTGTTGTAGATTGCCGATTTACATCATTCGTGCGAGCTTTTACAGTCCTTTTGTACGAATGTTTTTGTCAGTTTTCAAAGGTTTAAAAACAAAAAGGCATTTCTATAAAAAAAGAAAAGAAAATATGGCGGATACAATCTATTAAGTATTTTTATTTCGTTTAAAAATGAACGGGATTTATAAATAAAATATATTTCTAGATATAGTGTTGATAGTTAATGTCTAATGCGAGCTATAGTGGTAATATTCAATGACTAACGGTGGTTATAGTCGAATGGTTAATAACTGTTGGTAGTTATAGCGGTAATAGTTAATGACTAATGATGGTTATATGGGTAATAGTTAATGACTAATGATGATTATATGGGTAATAGTTAATGACTAATGATGGTTATATGGGTAATAGTTAATGACTAATGATGGTTATATGGGTAATAGTTAATGCCTAATGATGGTTATATGGGTAATAGTTAATGACTAATGATGGTTATATGGGTAATAGTTAATGCCTAATGATGGTTATATGAGTAATAGTTAATGCCTAATGATGGTTATATGGGTAATAGTTAATGACTAATGATGGTTATATGGGTAATAGTTAATGACTAATGATGGTTATATAGGTAATAGTTAATGACTAATGATGGTTATATGGGTAATAGTTAATGACTAATGATGGTTATATGGGTAATAGTTAATGACTAATGATGGTTATATGGGTAATAGTTAATGACTAATGATGGTTATATGGGTAATAGTTAATGACTAATGATGGTTATATGGGTAATAGTTAATGCCTAATGATGGTTATATGGGTAATAGTTAATGACTAATGATGGTTATATGGGTAATAGTTAACGACTAATGATGGTTATATGGGTAATAGTTAATGACTAATGATGGTTATATGGGTAATAGTTAATGCCTAATGATGGTTATATGGGTAATAGTTAACGACTAATGATGGTTATATGGATAATAGTTAACGACTAATGGTGGTTATATGGATAATAGTTAATGACTAATGATGGTTATATGGGTAATAGTTAATGACTAATGGTGGTTATATGGGTAATAGTTAATGCCTAATGATGGTTATATGGGTAATAGTTAATGACTAATGATGGTTATATGGGTAATAGTTAACGACTAATGATGGTTATATGGGTAATAGTTAATGACTAATGATGGTTATATGGGTAATAGTTAATGCCTAATGATGGTTATATGGGTAATAGTTAACGACTAATGATGGTTATATAGGTAATAGTTAATGACTAATGATGGTTATATGGGTAATAGTTAATGACTAATGATGGTTATATGGGTAATAGTTAACGCCTAATGATGGTTATATGGGTAATAGTTAATGCCTAATGATGGTTATATGGGTAATAGTTAATGCCTAATGATGGTTATATGGGTAATAGTTAATGCCTAATGATGGTTATATGGGTAATAGTTAATGCCTAATGATGGTTATATGGGTAATAGTTAATGACTACTGATGGTTATATGGGTAATAGTTAATGCCTAATGATGGTTATATGGGTAATAGTTAATGACTAATGATGGTTATATGGGTAATAGTTAATGCCTAATGATGGTTATATGGGTAATAGTTAATGCCTAATGATGGTTATATGGGTAATAGTTAATGCCTAATGATGGTTATATGGGTAATAGTTAATGCCTAATGATGGTTATATGGGTAATAGTTAACGACTAATGATGGTTATATGGGTAATAGTTAATGACTAATGATGGTTATATGGGTAATAGTTAATGCCTAATGATGGTTATATGGGTAATAGTTAATGCCTAATGATGGTTATATGGGTAATAGTTAACGACTAATGATGGTTATATGGGTAATAGTTAATGCCTAATGATGGTTATATGGGTAATAGTTAATGCCTAATGATGGTTATATGGGTAATAGTTAATGCCTAATGATGGTTATATGGGTAATAGTTAATGACTAATGATGCTTATATGGGTAATAGTTAATGCCTAATGATGGTTATATGGGTAATAGTTAATGCCTAATGATGGTTATATGGGTAATAGTTAATGCCTAATGATGGTTATATGGGTAATAGTTAATGCCTAATGATGGTTATATGGGTAATAGTTAATGACTAATGATGCTTATATGGGTAATAGTTAATGCCTAATGATGGTTATATGGGTAATATTTAATGACTAATAATGGTTATATGGGTAATAGTTAATGACTAATGATGGTTATATGGGTAATAGTTAATGCCTAATGATGGTTATATGGGTAATAGTTAACGACTAATGGTGGTTATATGGATAATAGTTAATGACTACTGGTGGTTATATGGGTAATAGTTAATGACTAATGATGGTTATATGGGTAATAGTTAATGCCTAATGATGGTTATATGGGTAATAGTTAACGACTAATGGTGGTTATATGGATAATAGTTAATGACTACTGGTGGTTATATGGGTAATAGTTAACTACTAATGATGGTTATATGGATAATAGTTAATGACTAATGATGGTTATATGGGTAATAGTTAATGACTAATGATGGTTATATGGGTAATAGTTAATGCCTAATGTTGGTTATATGGGTAATAGTTAATGCCTAATGTTGGTTATATGGGTAATAGTTAACGACTAATGATGGTTATATGGGTAATAGTTAACTACTAATGATGGTTATATGGGTAATAGTTAACTACTAATGATGGTTATATGGGTAATAGTTAACTACTAATGATGGTTATATGGGTAATAGTTAATGACTAATGATGGTTATATGGGTAATAGTTAATGCCTAATGTTGGTTATATGGGTAATAGTTAATGCCTAATGTTGGTTATATGGGTAATAGTTAATGACTAATGATGGTTATATCGGTAATAGTTAATGACTAATGATGCTTATATGGGTAATAGTTAATGCCTAATGATGGTTATATGGGTAATAGTTAATGACTAATGATGGTTATATGGGTAATAGTTAATGACTAATGATGGTTATATGGGTAATAGTTAATGCCTAATGTTGGTTATATGGGTAATAGTTAATGCCTAATGTTGGTTATATGGGTAATAGTTAATGCCTAATGATGGTTATATGAGTAATAGTTAATGCCTAATGATGGTTATATGGGTAATAGTTAATGACGAATTTATGGTGATATGGGTAATAGTTAATGCCTAATAATGGTTATATGGGTAATAGTTAATGACTAATGATGGTTATATGGGTAATAGTTAATGACTAATGATGGTTATATGGGTAATAGTTAATGCCTAATGTTGGTTATATGGGTAATAGTTAATGCCTAATGATGGTTATATAGGTAATAGTTAACGACTAATGATGGTTATATGGGTAATAGTTAATGACTAATAATGGTTATATGGGTAATAGTTAACGACTAATGATGGTTATATGGGTAATAGTTAATGACTAATGATGGTTATATGGGTAATAGTTAACGACTAATGATGGTTATATGGGTAATAGTTAACGACTAATGATGCTTATATGGGTAATAGTTAATGACTAATGATGGTTATATGGGTAATAGTTAATGACTAATGATGGTTATATGGGTGATAGTTAATGACTAATGATGGTTATATGGGTAAATAGCTAATGAATAGTGATGGCCATAGCGTTAATGGTTAATGACCCATGACGCTTCATAATTTGGTCAAATTTAGTAATGTTTTGACAATGGAAGTAAGCATGATATCTTTTCAACAACAGCAGCATATGGATGTTAATTGTACACACTTGAAATGTCATGTTTAACAAATTTGGTCAGAGTCAGTGGATTTTGCGCAGATGCAAATGGTTTTTCTTTCTTTATAACACATTACTTGTACAAACAAAACAGCTTTTGATACAATAAAATGTTATGTAACGCCTTTTCTATTGTTAGTAACAGCGGCCATGTTTGATGTTGAATCAACTGTACACAATTAAAGAGCCTCTATTTTAAAACGTGTCCTTTTTATATTATGACGTTTAACTTGCTCAAATTATATTTAATGATTTTTAAACTACATTTTATATTGATAACATTAGCCATATTTGAAGCAAGCATCAAAAACCTTCATGCCAGATTCGGACAAATAAATAACGGTGATTCAAGGATAATCTATACTAAGTTTGCTCTGATGATGTTGTTTTTTTTAACATATGTAATTTGCAAATATTCTGTTGTTATTAACAATGATCATGGCTGATGCTGAATGGGCATCTATTATAAAGAAATATAAAACCGTTCTCGAATTCATTCTGTCAAATTTAGTCTAATTTTGTTGAACGATATTTTCTAAAAGTTTCTTTAAATGTTTTTTTTAAACAAGCCAACATTTTATTTCGAATAGGCATACATTTTAATAGTTGAACATACTTTATTCCAGGCTAATTGTGCTTTTTCAGTTGTATTTTCTAAGAGTGTGTCTATTTTAGCAACGTGGGCCGCATTTGATGTTGCGCCAACATATCATGTTTATATTTAAAAGGCCGTTGTGGTAATTCTATAAAACACTCTTTGCGAAGAAGTTGATTAAATTCTTTTCCCTTCTGCTTTTAGTACAAGAACTCGTATTTGATGGCGCATCACTAACATATGTACTAATTGAAAGTCATTGAAACGGGGATGTTTACTAGAAAATGGGCTTGACATGGGTCTGTTTTTTTTATAGAAGAATTCGCTAAATGCTAATATTTAAAGTCGAATGGTGGAGAATAAACACAATGACGACGCACGTCATACAATGAACGTTGGACCATAGCCACGGGTTCATTTGTCTTTTTGTCCGGGCTAGCTAACCAGAATGTTACAGGATCATTGTGTCAAATTTTCAAATTCTTTTGAGCAGCTTTCTGAGGCTGTCATTTGCATTATTTTATAGTATAGTAATAACATCCTTTATGGCTACATATCTGTATCATGTATAACACTAATTATAAAAACATTTAGACTGTCTTGCTGTCATATTGAATACAGTTCTTTTGATCAGTCTTTAAGAAACCTTTTTATTCCAAGTATTTCGCTTTTTATGATAGTGTGAACATGCTTGAAGGTAGTTCAATGTTGTTTGTACAAGCATGACTGTCATTCAAACTGAGACACTCTCCCAAATTTGTTAAAATTGGTCCCTTTTTATAAGAACATGAAATCTAAACTTTTTCCTATTTTTTTAACACCAGTTATTTGTAACACCAGCCGTAGTCGATGTCAGATCATCATCATTTGCTGAAGCCCCTAAAATTATTTAAAAAAACTAAAGGAAAATAAAGACCTTTATGCAATACGTGGTCAAATTTCTGTGGAGTGGATTTTGAGATGCTGCATGCCATTTTCTTATTGTAAGTTATTTGTTTTAGAAAAGAAGATATAGATGTGATCTTTGATGTAGAATTGGCATCATGTGTATGAATTTCTAACATCCTCAGTTCGGAATGCTTTCTATCGAATTTGTCCAATTCTACTAAGGAGTTATTAAAAAATTTCTTTAAAATGATTTTCTAAATTTGGTAATGGTGATCAAATTTGATGTCCTTATTTGTGTTCTGATGTTTTCCGCCAGGTATCTCTCTGCCAAAATTTGTTAATTGAAATATATCACATTGTCCCACTGTTTGTGCATAAAAGTTGAGAATAGTAATGAAGACACTTGAAGCACGACGCACAGCGGTTGTGGCACGAAGAACACCCGATGTAGCACGAGGAACACCCGATGTAGCACGAGGAACACCCGATGTAGCACGAGGAACACCCGATGTAGCACGAGGAACACCCGATGTAGCACGAAGAACACCCGATGTAGCACGAGGAACACCCGATGTAGCACGAGGAACACCCGATGTAGCACGAGGAACACCCGATGTAGCACGAGGAACACCCGATGTAGCACGAGGAACACCCGATGTAGCACGAGGAACACGGGGCGCAGGACATACCATCACGATAATTTACCTTAGCGCCAGGTTAGCTAGTTAAACTTAACCTTTTAAATGTGATACCGCGTAACACCAGAAAGATTGCTTCAACGTAAACACCAAATAGTTTGATACAGTGCAAACCCCAGTTAGCTAAGCTAGATGGTTTGATTTTGTTCGGCACATCAACACGTGATGATCAAATAGTGCCGAGGCAAGCAAAGTAAAGTCTCTTTACCAGAAACAAAAAAGACAGCTAACTTGGGCTGATTTGAGGATAAGATTCAAACCCGTATCCTATTGTGTCAGTCTTGCAACGCTGTGAATAAACGTTTTGGGAAGCATACAATTATTTATCTGCGTTCAGAATGCCGTGTTTTAAATTGTAAATTCGAACTCGACGCAATACGTAAATAATGTATACATAATACATTTTAAATGTCTAAATAATTTGAGTGAAAGGTATTTAGTTGTTAGAGCAACACTTTTACTATTCCATTGTAGCAAAGATAAAAATGAGTATGACTATTTGCTAAGTAAGCTAACCGAATCTATTTGTAGACCAAAACAGAGTGAAATAGAAAACAAATAACTTGATAAACAGATATACATACATGGTGCCTGAGGTTCTGGTCTACTTCCACAATTGACTGTCGTGAATGTTTCACAAGAACGAGATTGTAGAGAATATAGCTGAGGATATTCACACTCGTATAGAATAGGTTCAAGTAAATCTCTGCAGTCGTAATACTGGGCACAGTTCAGAGGATTAGGAACAACACTGCCAAAACTTCCATCGCAAATGCCAAGCGATGCATCTGTAAAGAGTTTAAACCGTGAGGAATCCGATGCATGTAAATTATTTTACATAAACGTTTCTTTCGTCAAACAATAGATATTTAAAATGACATGTGAGTGGTAGTAGCGTACCTAAAGTATTTGGCACCAGAGGCGAATCCATCCTATGGTACCCTCATACATAATTTTAAAATGTAAACACGGAAAATATATTATGTTTGCAAGTAGATTTTTAAATAATACATTGATGTCATAAGCGAATTGGAAATGACTTTTACTTTGGTAAATTTTCCTTTAGGTTTGAAAACCTGAACTTGTATTTCAGCTATCCATTTGCCCGTTCCACCCACCCCGTACAGCTGCCACCCGGGGATGGCCACCCCCCTCCCCATTTACGCCACTGGTTGGTGGTAAAACTCACAAAATCTTTGGCAGTACAGAAAAAGAGCATCATGATTTCAAGAGAGCACTAATTATTTGCATGGTTAATGTTACCAATTGTATAATAATAATAATTAGAACACCTTGTGTGATATCAAACGCACCCAATAGTATTGTTAGATTATGTTATTTATGGCATAGCTATTTGTTTCATAAATCTGAAAACATGAGATAAAACACATGTTAAAACTCAAAGACGGATTTCAACTTAATTCCATATGGCTGATTAAGCGTTATGGCTTGTGTCAATGAATGGTCTACCATTTTTAGAGAGCAACAATTTTCTTACTATTTTTGGTTGCAAAATCTATGCATTGCCGTTTCTCTGGATCATACACCCCCTTAGCACATGTTTCAACAGAGACTGTTCTGTTCTGGAAGCATATAAAGTAATCACTGGTCACCACTCGTCCTGGGAAAGGATGGTTCCCATCTTCTTGAGCAACGCAGCTGGGGAATCTTTCCGTACAAGGTACACATGTCTGGATCCCAGATGGACAAAGGTTTTGTTGGTATTCACCTACGGATAGAAAACTCAAATGTAGAGACAGTATCATTTCTTGTTGCATTCGTGGATATGGAATTGAAATGACACGATTTACCTTTTAGCGTAGTCAATTTACAATTATGGATAAAACTGATTATCAAATAGTGACATTAATATGCAGCATTAATACAGAATGCAATCAAGAATCTTAGCTAAATAAATAGTCTACATAAATTTCCACAATTAACATGAAACATAAACATAGCTGAATCTCTTTCTTCCCTCCTTTGTATAGTTGCTCCATAAATATAGTGCGTACTTTTAAATAAGAAGGCAATGGAAATTGTTTCATATATATATATATATATATAGTGATATATATAGATTGTGGGTAAGGTCCGACTGCTCAAACTACCTTGGGCCAACTCTGCTCTCCGTTGCAGGCAAAATCATTGCTAGAATCTTGTTGAACAGACTAGTGCCCACCATTCCAGGAGAACAAGCTCCAGAGAGTCAATATGGTTTCAGAGCCAATAGGGGCACAACTGACAAGGTGTTCGTCCTGAGACAGATCCAGGAGAAATGTCACATTTGTGAACCTTTGCTGAAGCTTGGCAGCTCTTTGGTCTTGAGGTCAGCCTAACGAAAACTGTGGTACATCACCAGGCAGCAGCCAAGGAAGCTTTCAGGCCACCAAGCATTTTCATTGACCAGACAGAGCTGAATGTAGTCCACTATTTCACTTACCTGGGCTGTGTGATATCCTCTGATGCCAAGATTGACAAAGAAATAGAAAACGGTCTGGTCATGGCAAACAGAGCCTTCGGCACCCATGCAAACTGTTTCATATATAAGTATTCTTAGATATCTTCGGTTAATATTATCACTGTGGGCATTTTTGATAAGCAATATTCGAACACGTCGAACACCGTTCTTAATACAACACTTAATTTTTACATCTGTGTCGTAAAACATCACTTACACGGTGATTGAGGCTCGTATCGATCTTCACATCTTACTGTCATAAATTCCTCACACCTCAATGAATCAACCGAAAACAGGTTAGGATACATGCATTCAAACAAAAATGGACCTTTCACATCCCTGCAATCATAGTACTGTCCACAGTTGAGAGGATTTGGGATGATTTTGCCGAGATTCTCTTTGCACAATCCACCAAAAAGGTCTGTAAGAAGAATGGCGGCAGTTTTCTTAAAGCATTTCATTGAATATATAATATAACCACGTTTCTTCGAATCTATGAAAATATAAATAGTGTGTTCAAAATAAATATAAAATCGCGCAAGTAATAATGAAATATCTAAATGGTAATTATATTGATATCGGGTATGCAATATATCATGTTTCCTTAACAAATTTGTCAGATATGTTTCTTTGGCGAAATATGTAACTGCATTTGTCCGTCTAACCAAATGAATTACAATAAACGGATTAATATCATATTTGTAACGATACAATCGTATGACTCTTTGTAATGTTCACATGATTAATCGGCATTATAAATTGTATGTAACAAACACATAACCATTTATGAATAAAAATTGTAACATGTAAACGATCAATGTAAGAAATACATCAACTAAAATGACTTACTCAAGCGTTCTGTTACTAAAGGTAATACAGGCTGGAATGTGGTATGCGGTCGCCAGGTTTGGAAAATATGAGGTTCACTTGTGGTTCCCGATTCTGTATTTATAGAACCGTTAATTAACGAAAATATACTGGGAGGTACTGATTTTTCCGTTACACGAGGTGAGTATGTACTGAACGTAACTGATGACATGGATGATTCTTTCATAATTGGTTCAAAGCTCGGTGGCAGAGGGTTTTCTGTGCTGTGAATTATTACTCCCGGCTTTGAAGGGACGAGCGAGATCGGCTGATAGCTTGGAGGAACAGACGTTCCGGACAATAAAGTAGATTGCGTAATATTTGGTGTCGATCCAGCCTGGACTGGCTTAAAACTCAGAGGAAGCGAGTTGCTCATAGGGTGAATATTTGTTGGAGTTGAGGTCGCTGTTGTTGTCGGTATTACTGTGGTTGAATTCACTGTAATTTTGGTTTTTGTAGATGATCCAGCTTGAATTGGTTTAAAGCTTGGCGGAAGTGTGTTGATCATTGTGTGGATATATTCTGGAGCTGACTTCTGTGTATTTGCTGACGGTTCAGGAGTCGACGTGATTGTGGACTTGGTTTCAGTAATTGATCCAACCGTGATTGGCTTGAAGCTAGGAGGAAGTGAGTTGTCCATTGTCTGTATATTATATGTGCTTGACGTCTCTGTTGTTTTCGGTACTTGCGTTGATGTCCTTGTGATTTTAGTTTCGATAGTTGATCGATCTTGAATTGGCTTGAAACTCAATGGAAGCGAGTTGCTAATTGGATTGATATTTGTTGAAGATGAGGTCGCTGTAGTTGTACGTATTACTGTGGCTGAAGTCGTTGTAGATTTTGGGATTGCAGTTGATCCAGCTTGAATTGGTTTAAAGCTTGGAGGAAGTGTATTGATAATTGTGTGGATATATTCTGGAGCTGATTTCTCTGTACTTGTTGACGGTTCTGGAGTGGACGTGATTGTGGGCTTGGGTTCAGTAACTGATCCAACCGTGATTGGTTTGAAGCTAGGAGGAAGTGAGTTGTCCATTGTGTGTATATTATACGTAATTAATTTCTCTGTTGTTTTCGGTACTTGCGTTGATATCCTTGTGAGTTTAGGTTCAAAAGTTGATCCAGCTTCGAGTGGTTTAAAACTCCAAGGAAGCCTATTGTCTCTTGTGTTATTAATTTCGTCAACTGATTTTCCTGTTGTTGTTTGAACTTGAAGTGAAGCCATCGTGGATTTGGGTTTCATATTCGATCCGTCTTGGATTGGCTTAAAGCTCGGAGGTAGTGTGTTCGCTACTGTGTAGATAATACCCGAGGTTGACTTCTCTGTAAGTACTGGTACCTGAGTCGAGACTATCTCTCTTTTGGTTGATGCTACAAGTCCAACTTGTATTGGCTTGAAACTCAATGGAAGCGACTTGTCATTAGTACTTGATGTATCTGGAAATGTTGTGTATGATTGTATTGGAGTTGTGGGTATTATAACCTCGTTGTCATCGGTCGATCTAGCTTGGATTGGGGCAAAGCTTGGTGGAAGCGAGTTACCATTAGTGTGGACCGTCACTGGGCTGGACCTTTCGGGAAGAAGTGTGTGTGAATGAACTGGAGTTTGTCTTGTTGAAGTTGTAGAATGCGTGTATGTTCCGCTTTGAATGGGATTCAGATTAGGTGGAAGCGAGGTTGGCAAGTGGATTATAGTTGTAGTTGATTTTTCTGGAACTGTTGAATGAAATGGGACATGGGTGGTTGCATCTGTCAGAATAGGTACAACACCAGTGGGCATTGTGTTTTCAATATTCGTCACAAAAGATTTTGGAGTGTTTGTTAGTGGTTTGAACGTATTGGTCTGTGTACGTGATGTTGGAAACTTTTCTGAATCCGGAAACAAAGGAACAAAACTATATGGCAGTGAATTATATCCATGCCTTGATGTGCTTTCAGTAGATGTGATAGGTGGCTCAGTCGTATGTTTTGTGGCCATTTGATACGAAGTTGTATAATGCATGGTGGAAGATCTTGAAAACAAATTTCTCGTTGTGGTTGACAATTGAGTGGTAGTCACTCCCGGCGGAAACTTCGAAATTGCAGTTTCATGAGGATTTGTTTGTCCATTATGTATCCATGACCACGTCATGATGGGTAAGAAACCGGCTGGCAAAGTTAACGAAAGTGTGGAATGAGGAGTTATGGATGGACTTATTGTTGTAACTGTCGTCATCACACATTGTTTATACACATTATCAAAGTATCCACCATTGCATTCCATAAAAAATATTGACCTATTCCTGTAGCACGTAACATATCGATTGTTCCTATATGAACCAGGATATGCATTTTCCCCATCAGGTAGTCCAACACAGCTTGGAAGTCTTGACGGACATGGTGTGCAGGTTGTCTCTGAGGGACTGCAAAGGTTGTTCGCGTAATCGCCTACATAATAAATGTAAATCACTGTAAAGCAATGTTATGATATGTACTAGAAATATCGACGACATGATGACCTGATAAATACCTTATCATACAGAAAAATGTATACATTTAACGTAACATATATACACCTTCAATGCATGTATGTTTTAAAGCTTAACGGTTACACAACATTCGACTTTAATAGTAAAAAGAAAGGTGCCAACGCAGTATCGTAATAACAAGAATTACGATAACATAATGGAAATTACCTGCAAATTGGAGTCTTGTAAATATTATTCTCTAACTTGCTTTCTACTGTTATATCAATGTTTCAATTTGAATAAGTACCGAGTATCTCCAAATGACAATGATTATAAGGTTTAAGAATGACAATATTACAAGCAAATAATAGCCAACTATAGAACTATGTATAAACCATCCAATAACAGGGGCTACATTACTTTATAAGAGCTCATATGAACTGAACGACAGTAGAAAGCCACAAAAATGTATGCATACATGGAGCTTCTGGTTCTGGTCTTGCATTACAATGGACTGTAGTAAAATCCTGGCACGAATGTGTCGTCGTAGAAAATAAGTCTGGATACGGACATTCAAAACGATGGTTCCCGAGGTGGGTCTGTCTTGTCGAACAATTAAAAAACTGTGCACAGTTGTCAGTTGCAGGCACTATATCGTCAGGGTTTGCCGTGCAGTAATCCACTATGTTCACTGTAAAAAAAATTGTGAAATGTCTCCAAACATGTTCGTTTATATTGCTAAGTGTTTTGTTTCCTTCGCTTGAAATGTTACCTCTGCCTCGTTATATATTAATACATAATAGTTCTCTCAATCGTTTAATTTATGTCTGTATATTTGGGTCTGCTTACAATCCCTACTTATATATATATATATATATATATATATATATATATATATATATATATATATATATATATATATATATATATTAAGAAATACTGTTAATGGAAAGTTATTTACTTATACATTAAAATGTCACCTTTTATCAATCCCCAAACCTAATCAAAACTGATAACATCGCTCATTTATTTGTAATGTTTTTTCTCCTCAAAACAAAATGGACACTGGGAAGAGAAAAGCATGGATATGATGCTAGTTGAATACATGGGAGACTGTACAACAGGGCGAATGGCAGACAGGAGACTGGCTGAATACAATGATTACCAGAGAGACAGAGAGGCGTGGAAACTGTATGGCACTGAGACTGCCTAATTACCTGGGTCAACATCCTCTTGACATGACTTTGTGATCTGGTCGAAGTATCTTGTGGTACACTTGTTTACTTCCATCGTTCGGTTGTTAAAGCAGATTACATATTCTGGGCTCCAGAGTCTTTCAAGATAAGGGTTAGGTCCATCAGGTAAACCGATACAATTAGGTTCTCTTTCTTTACATGGTCGACAAACCGGATCGGAACCGTTACAATGCTTTGCAATATACTCGCCTGTAAAATATGAGTGTCAATGATGATGACGCTGTAAAGAATGTTTATCAATGATCATCTCGCTGGTCGAGTTAAAGATTTGATATCGCCATTGTGGCGATATTGCTTTTATAACTACTTTAGTTTTCGAATTTAGAAAACATACTCTCATATTATATATATATATATATATATATATATATATATATATATATATATATATATATATATATATATATATATATATATATAATTTAAAATTTCATTTCCATATAAAACCCTATATGCTCTTTAATTCCTTATAGTTAGATCTTAAAATGTACCGGGACCGTGTGTGTTGGCGTCCGCTAGTCTCCAGAGACGATGGAAGTGCCTCCATGAGATATGTCCAGGTTAGTGGTTGTGCAGCGTCTGTAGTAGCTATGTAGCCCACGGGAGTCGTAGGCCTTGCTGCAATTGCTGCACTTGAAAGCTGAGTCTGGTTTGTGTTGGAGCTACTTAGTCTTCCTCCAAGATCGCTTTTCATTGGCTTGTAAGCGTATCGTGTCCTCGCCGGCTTTTAAACCAGTGATCCGAGCGTGTCGCCAGCTGTGCCTGTCTAGAGCAAGCTCTTCCCAGGTATTGCTACCGATGTCAAAGGCTTTCATGTTGCGCTTGTAGACATCCTTGAAACGGAGATTTGGCCGTCCTGTCAACCGTTTGCCAGTTTCAAGTTCTGAATAAATAAGGTCTTTCGGGATCCGTCCATCATCCATTCAACGTATATGGACAAGCCATCTGATGCGAAGTTCGCGGAGAAGTGTGACATTGATGGAAATCTTGGTACGTTCAAGCACCTTGTTGCTGTTACATGATCACTCTAAGTGATTCCTGGTATGCGTTGGAGACATCGCGTGTCAAAGGCGCTCAGTCTTTTCTCTTGTGAAGTGTACATAGTCCAGGTTTCACTGCTTAGCAAGAATTCACGTTACACGGAGATCTTAGTGTTCAGGATCAGCATACTGTTGTTCCACACCGTTTGGGACAAAATGGAGAGAGTTCTTGATGCCTTTGCAATCCGCTTGTTTAGCTCAGCATCGAGCGATACGTTGTTGGTGATGGAAGAGCTGAGGCACGTGAACAAACTACGTCACGTTTGCATATGTTGATGATAATGCTTTCTGAGCCGTCGCGTTTGTTTTCCTTAGGCTATTGGCCAGCCTAAACTCACCGCATGCTTTAGCAAAGCAATCCATCAGGTGATGTAACTCATCTTATGTGTGAGTGGTTAGGGCTGCATCGTCTGCGATGAGTATGTCTCTTTTGGCTGATTCACGCACTTTCCTCTTTGCCATTAGTCGTGACAGTTTCAATAGTTTGCCGTCTGTAAGCGTGTGCATGGTAAATCTCTTATGTGGACGTTCCAAAGGCATGCTTGTACAAAACAGCGAAGAAGAATCCGCAGTGACTGGGGGCTCGGACGCATCCCTGTTCCACTCCGCTGTCCATGTTAAGGGGCAGGACGTGGAGTCATCGTATTGCGCTATGCCTTTCATGTCTTTGTGGATGAACTGGATCATGCTTATCAGCTTTGCAGGGCATCCAATCGTGGCTAGGATTGTGAAAAGTCCGTCTCCGCTGACCAGAATAAATGACTTGGTGAGGTCTATAAAGGCCAAGAAGAGGACTTTGTGTTGCTCTGTGCATTTCTCCTGCAATTGCCTGACGGAGAAGAGATATGCCCGTGGAATTTGATCAGTCACTTAAGTCGCCGTTGTTCTTGTACAGGGTTACGATATTGGCGTCGCTCATATCATGAGGCACTGCACCTTCATTGCAGCACTGCCAGATGAGGTCGTGCAGGTGGGTGAGCAGGACGCTGCGTGATGAAGTCTGCTGAGAAGCCATCCTTCCCTGGGGATTTACCTAAGGACATTTCTCTAAGGCCTTTATTAGTTCTGCCACAGAAGGGTTCTCGTCCCGTTTGGCCATGAGCGGTAGGTTTTCCAGGGTATTGAGGGCAACGTTGGTCACGTGGTTCTCTCTAGAGTACCGTTAAGAGTAGTACTTACCGAACGCTCCATCTGCTTGCCTCTGTCGAGGATGGTATCGCCTGCGAACGAATTCAGCTGTGCTATCAATTTCTTCGTGGGACCCATTGCTTTCGTTATGACATCGTGCATACCTCTGATGTTTCCGATATATACTGTTGACTGGATCTGGATGCTCTGACAGAGATGAATTTAAGCCCATCTCTATGAGTTGTTGCCAAATGTCATGGTCAGCACCCACACTAGCGTTGAAGTAGCTCAGTGACATCATGTTCTCGTCCTTGGGAATTTTGACGATGAGCGAGTTTAGTTCTTCCTACAATTCATCCTTGATATTTGCAGAGGCACTTAATGTGGGAGCGTAAACGCTGATCAGTTTGACAGGCCTGTGGTAGGTATGGAGAAAGAGTGATAACAATCTTCCGATTCCTTGTTGTCAGGTTCTATTTTCCCAAGCAGAGAGTTTCTGATGGCGAATCCTACAATCTCTCTCTCTCTCTCTCTCTCTCTCTCTCTCTCTCTCTCTCTCTCTCTCTCTCTCTCTCTCTCTCAGTGTAGTTCAATTTTCTAAGGGATCTGGAATTTGGTAGCCGTGTCTCATGTAGTGCGGCGATGTCGACCGGGAGTCATACAAGTTCCTCATTTGGGGACGGAAGTCTTTCGAACATCGCTGATTGCCTGGAGATCATCTGATAGTTCAGTCAGCATGGTCCGGATATTTTCCAATTACATAGCTTGAGGATTGGAGCTTTCCTTGTTGGTTTTCGTTTGTTGGTTCTTGGTGCTATGGTTTTAGTCCGCTTTCTCGGGTACTCGCGTACTTTAATCCCTACGCAACCAGTAAGGCAGACGAACTGTGGCGGGGCATCACCTTATAATCTGGGGGCTGCCCATCTTGAGGCTGGAGGCTGCTGTCCAGTGAGACCTGTTGGTCTCTTCCAACGTCGGAAGCATCCCCTAGTGTCTGACTACGCCAATTCAGCGATGACTAATAACCGGTAAACTGCTGTTTCCAATGTTGTGTCGACGCTGGACAGGCGATATGGAAAGTACACTTGTCAGGACTGTATATTTGTATATACAGTGGCATGAAAGATGACTAAAAGTGAACTCAAAACAGCAAAAGGAATGATACAGGGAATAATTTGAACAACAATAGTTATCCACACAAATGGTGCATATTGCCAGTAACCGAACTTACATGATCAATTTCTATTTGATATTCAATCTTGCACATAAATTATAGTTCCTATTTGTTATTCAGTTTTACACATACATTATAATTTCTGTTTGATATACAGTCTTATATATAAACTATACTTTGTATTTGATATTAGGTCTTACACATAAAATATTGTATATAACATTATGTTACACTACACGACAAACGGTGCGATTGTTTTGGGAAAGAAAAGAAAACCTCTTGATTCAATCGAATACTAATATGGTTTCATAAGCGATGTAAACTCTGATCAAATCCACAGTCGTTTGAGTACAGTCATATTTGAACACGAAGGTGAAATCGGGGCAAACGAGTGTTAATTGCAAACCCTGATATTGCGACATTCGAACATAGGAAGGACGTCCGTTACCGATTATGTTGCAATTTTGCCAGGGCTACACGATTTCATGTTTGAATCCCTAATAAACAAAATAAAAAAACTCAAATCGAAACGTATAGATGAAAGCATTGTCATCAAAATAATTTCATTAAAGATGTTACACTCTTAAGTTTGGCGGATTCGAAGACGGTATGGTGTTTATACGATACTTCCATCGCAGCACTATTTACTGTTCCGATCCGTCTAAGAAAAGAAATATCAAACATCTTCATTTTCCGATGAATTGCATTAATTTGACAAAATGCACAAACTCAGGCATACTAACACAGACCTTTGCCTTCAGAAATATAAAATAGAAATAAAACCTACATTCTTAAGTTGATACAAGGAAAAGTTTGACGCGAAATATATAAATATTTTGCATTGTCAATCATGCAGTAAAAAACTCAGGTCATAGTGAACGAATACATAAATTATGAAAAATCTCTGAAGTTTTAGAGTCAATAACTTTCTCATTATATTAGGAATCACATCACAGCAAAAGCAAAATACGATAATGGGAATATGCTTCAGGATCAATTTTTACAAATGAATGCCCATTATATTACTTATTTAGATCAGAAAGATTACTGTTACATTTCATATTTCGATAAAACTAAAACACCAAACATAGATACGAATTTAATTTTTATTTATAGTATGACCTCAAAAACCAGTTAAAAGTGTTATATTTCACACACAATACATTTTTTTCAGGCCAAACAAACCAATACACAATACAATCTAATAATAAAAAACTAATATGCTTCATCGATCACTACACTCAATGAAATAAAAACTTGAGTCATTAATGATAAATACCGCCAATTTCCTTTGTATCATTTTGACACCCCACCAAAATAATTCAACTGACATATTCATGTTTTGAAAGTTCTAGACTAGACTCACAGAACGGAACATTCAATAAGGATGCAAAAGCGTCAACATCATAAAATAAAATTGCTCATGTAAAAAGTGACACAACCACGTTATAGTGATTATTATAATGTATCAAGTAAAATCAAGAAAGAACAATGAAAGTGTTACAAAATAAATCAAACAACGACGACGTGTTCAATGAAACTAACAGACTGTTAGAAAAAAAGAGAACTGTAATAACATGTATCACAAATCTGATTGTAGGTTCCGCTTTTCGATTTGCATATTTAGAAAACGTACAAGGTGAAATGAAAGATAAATGTGGATTTACATGGAGCTTGTGGTTCTGTTCTGTTATCACAAGACGTGTTGGTAAAGTTCTGACACTGTGAGGTTTGCCTGGAGAACAGATCCGGATAATGACACTCCAATGCGTCTCCCTGTTGTACTCTCGGATGAGTGCAGTTATAATACTGGGCACAGTTATCCTCGCTCGGAACAATGGCTGTCGGATTGGCTACGCAGAAATCTGGAACATCGACTGGAAAAGACATTGGTGCAATAACTAAGTGACAAGCAAGCTATCTGTAGAAATAGCAGACCATTTTGGTGCCTGATCACAGCCTTTCTAACATAAATATCCAATGTTACATTGCTAGTGCGAAATATCTCTTTGGAACCGGTCACTTCTGTTGTTGGTTTCCTGTGTATTTGAGAAACATTTCCGATGTATAAATAATGTAGTAATCACAACTTCCATAACCTCTTTAATTGAACTCCTTTTGCCTCTGATATAATCGTCATCAACGGGTGATTTATAATTCAAGCTAGCCCTACGCAATGCAGAAGTGCTTAATTACATTTATGCAAGTTTCAGATTCAAGGGGACTCGAGAAGGATTCGCATATGAACTTGACTGCGCGACGATCATGATATATGTAGTCAATAATGACAGTGGAGCTAGTGCCTTTATAAAAATGCCGTTGTTATTTCTAGTACCTTTGATAACCGAAGTCTTGCATTTTCTTTCTTTCGGATGGAAGTACTCTCCCTTGGAACACTGGCTGATTTCCATGGTTCGATTCATATAACACGTGACAAACTCTGATTTCCATTCTCGACCAACAAATCGATTTGCACCATCAGGGAGGCCAATACAGCTAGGAAGTCTGTCAGGGCAAGGGAGGCAACTCGAGTTTGTACTATGACACAGATTTTGATCATACTGACCTGAAATGGAAATTAAATTTATCATCTAAGAATGATGCTTTTATGTAAGTAGCGGAATGACGAAGACATAGAATATACGTTTCAGAGGTGTGCTTGCGATTAACTACAAATATCCATATAAATGCAGATAGAAAATGACAACGTGTCGAATTATTTAGCACATGACAGATATGTTATTCAAGGGGCTTATCATCCCCCTCTATGAAATCGATTTTATACGGCAAAAATCTATCGAGGACAAAGAACGGTTTGAAAACAAGAAATACAACCAAGATATGTCAATGCTTTAAATCTTCCTTTAACTTTTAAATAATAGATCTAATTTAATTATATACATCTTGTTCATGCATAAGATTAAACTGGGTACGTTTAAACATATTTATTTTAACAGTCTAATATATCAAGATAATTTACATGGCGCCTGTGGTTCCGTTCTATTTTCGCATTGAACCAGCGTGAAGTTCTCGCATTGATTCGTCTTAGTGGAGAAAAGATCCGGATATCTGCACTCGACTGGATTCCCTCCTATTCTTGATTTGACGTCAGAGCAGTTGTAGTATTTGGCACAGTTTGCATTGCTTTCAAACACAGCTGTTGGGTGGGCCTTGCAATAGTCAGGAATGGTCCCTGTAAGTGTATAGGTAATAACGGTTATATATATATATATCCTCCAATTTCTTAACTCTTTATCTAGAATACATATACTAAGAGAGAACAATCCACATATATACTAAAATATACATCCAAACCCAGCACACCTCGTGCATATCCATATTTGGCAATTATATTTGTACAAACTACGATTCGTCTTCACATCAAAGTTTTGCATTTCAAAAGTGTCTTACTTTTGACGAATGTTCTTAAGACATTGTTTATATCTGGACTTGATCAGCTATCAAGTGTTGATGCCTTGAAGTATACTCATTATATAATGCTTTGTTGTAGATTTGGAAATGATTCCGTCCTTACCTTGAGTCACTTTATCCTGACACTTTCTCAGAACTGGATGAAAGTAACCGACAGCACACTTCTTTGTCTCCATCGTTCGGTTCTGGAAACACGTGACAAAGTAATCGGACCATTCGCGACCGATGAAAGGGTTGCTTCCATCAGGTTGACCAACACAACTGGAATGCTTCTCTGGACAGGGAGAACACGTCGGGTCATTTCCGTTGCAGACATTCTGTTGATATTCACCTTTAACATAAAAAACTAGTTGATACGCTCCTGACTCTTCAAAAGCAAAAACAACCTTGAAGCACAATGGATTCCTTCCTTAAACTGTAACATGCATGCATAATGATTCATGTCTCTTTACGGCTAAGGTAAGTGTGGATTTTTCAATTAAAATACAGAAAATTAACATTAAAAGATCGTCCCTTCTGATATCGAAGTCCAATGAGGAAGTTGTGATCGTTTTGGCACAAATTCATCCCTATCCTCCTTTGGATAAAGTTTTAACAGATTACGTTCTTAATTTAAATAATTAAAACAATAAAGGCTTATCACAACAAACCATAGCAACGTTAAAGAAAGTAACTCACATGGGGCCTGTGGTTCCATCCTAGAATCACATGATGTATTTGTGAAGACTTCACAATGCATTGTCAGTCTTGAGAAGAGGTCTGGATATTTGCATTCCATGGCCGTTCCATTTCTGGAGATGGGATCAGAGCAATTAAAATACTGGGCACAGTCATCCTCATCTGCAACTACTGCCGATGGATTTGACGCGCAATAGTCCGGTACGTCAACTGAGGTGAGAGACACATTTTCATCGATTACAAAGATCGCATCATTTATTAAAACGAAAGTCAACTCAGTAAACAGTGCAAGCATGGCTTATATACTGAGCAAACTGGATGCCTTATTTGTTTTCTCGTTGAAAACGGTAAATTATCTGAAACGGGCAAATCAACGATACTTATCTATTTTGATGTATACTTTTGGAAAAGGTTATTAACCTATCACCTATCATCAGAAATCTACTTTCATTCTATTGAAAGTTAAAGAACCAAAAAGCAAGTGCACTATTAAATCCTCTAGTAAATTCAAGCGGACTCTCAGTCTACTGTTCTACAAAGTGTTTTTGAAATATTCGTTGCCTAACACAAACTATTCTGTAATAGCTTTCAATTTACCTGTTTGAACTTTTGTTTGGCATTTTCTATCCTTTGGATGGAAATACTGCCCGTGTGGACACTTTATCTGATCCATAGTTCTATTCTTGAAGCAGACTGTGTAATCGGATTTCCATTCACGACCTACGAATACATTCACACCATCCGGAAGCCCAACACAGCTCGAGAATCTGGTTGAGCAAGGGTTACAACTGGTGTTCGTTGTCTTGCACAGATTTTCGTCGTATTCACCTACAAATAAGGTAGAGAAATCTTTATATCTGCTAAGCTACGATAATGTAATTTAACGTTGAAATTCAGTCATTTTGGTTGAATGTTAGTACATTTCCATACTTATCATCTCTAGCAAACTATCAAGAGAATAATAGATGCATTGCCACGGTATTAAATTACCACAATTAGTTCTGTCACGCAAACAGACCTAAAGGAATAAATAGAAAAACATGCGTATTACAAATTATAGACTGAATTTTTTTCAAATTGTATCAGTGTTCCAATGTAGATCGAATTCTCTTTGCACATCTAGTACACGAACATAGTGAATTGAAGAAGATATGTGGATTTACATGGAGCTTGTGGTTCTGTTCTGTTATCACAAGACGTGTTGGTAAAGTTCTGACACTGTAAGGTTTGCCTGGAGAACAGATCCGGATAATGACACTCCAAAGCATCTCCCTGTTGTATTCTCGGATGAGTGCAGTTATAATACTGGGCACAGTTATCCTCGCTCGGAACTATGGCTGTCGGATTGGCTACGCAGAAATCTGGAACATCGACTGGAAAAGACATTGATGCGATAACTTAAGTGACAAGCAAGCTATCTGTAGAAATAGAAGACAATTTTGGTGCCTGATCACAGCCTTTCTAACATAAATATCCAATGTTACATTGCTAGTACGAAATATCTCTTTGGAACCGGTCACTTATGTTGTTGATTTCCTGTGTATTTGAGAAACATTTCCGATGTATAAATAATGTAGTAATCACAACTTCCATAACCTCTTTAATTGAACTCCTTCTGCCTCTGATATAATCGTCATCAACGGGTGATTTATAATTCAAGCTAGCCCTACGCAATGCAGAAGTGCTTAGTTACATTTATGCAAGTTTCAGATTCAAGGGGACTCGAGAAGGATTCGCATATGAACTTGACTGCGCGACGATTATGATATATGTAGTCAATAATGACAGTGGAACTAGTGCCTTTAGAAAAATGCCGTTGTTATTTCTAGTACCTTTGATAACCGAAGTCTTGCATTTTCTTTCTTTCGGATGGAAGTACTCTCCCTTGGAACACTGGCTGATTTCCATGGTTCGATTCATATAACACGTGACAAACTCTGATTTCCATTCTCGACCAACAAATCGATTTGCACCATCAGGGAGGCCAATACAGCTAGGAAGTCTGTCAGGGCAAGGGAGGCAACTCGAGTTTGTACTATGACACAGATTTTGATCATACTGACCTGAAATGGAAATTAAATTTATCATCTAAGAATGATGCTTTTATGTAAGTAGCGGAATGACGAAGACATAGAATATACGTTTCAGAGGTGTGCTTGCGATTAACTACAAATATCCATATAAATGCAGATAGAAAATGACAACGTGTCGAATTATTTAGCACATGACAGATATGTTATTCAAGGGGCTTATCATCCCCCTCTATGAAATCGATTTTATACGGCAAAAATCTATCGAGGACAAAGAACGGTTTGAAAACAAGAAATACAACCAAGATATGTCAATGCTTTAAATCTTCCTTTAACTTTTAAATAATAGATCTAATTTAATTATATACATCTTGTTCATGCATAAGATTAAACTGGGTACGTTTAAACATATTTATTTTAACAGTCTAATATATCAAGATAATTTACATGGCGCCTGTGGTTCCGTTCTATTTTCGCATTGAACCAGCGTGAAGTTCTCGCATTGATTCGTCTTAGTGGAGAAAAGATCCGGATATCTGCACTCGACTGGATTCCCTCCTATTCTTGATTTGACGTCAGAGCAGTTGTAGTATTTGGCACAGTTTGCATTGCTTTCAAACACAGCTGTTGGGTGGGCCTTGCAATAGTCAGGAATGGTCCCTGTAAGTGTATAGGTAATAACGGTTATATATATATATATCCTCCAATTTCTTAACTCTTTATCTAGAATACATATACTAAGAGAGAACAATCCACATATATACTAAAATATACATCCAAACCCAGCACACCTCGTGCATATCCATATTTGGCAATTATATTTGTACAAACTACGATTCGTCTTCACATCAAAGTTTTGCATTTCAAAAGTGTCTTACTTTTGACGAATGTTCTTAAGACATTGTTTATATCTGGACTTGATCAGCTATCAAGTGTTGATGCCTTGAAGTATACTCATTATATAATGCTTTGTTGTAGATTTGGAAATGATTCCGTCCTTACCTTGAGTCACTTTATCCTGACACTTTCTCAGAACTGGATGAAAGTAACCGACAGCACACTTCTTTGTCTCCATCGTTCGGTTCTGGAAACACGTGACAAAGTAATCGGACCATTCGCGACCGATGAAAGGGTTGCTTCCATCAGGTTGACCAACACAACTGGAATGCTTCTCTGGACAGGGAGAACACGTCGGGTCATTTCCGTTGCAGACATTCTGTTGATATTCACCTTTAACATAAAAAAACTAGTTGATTCGCTCCTGACTCTTCAAAAGCAAAAACAACCTTGAAGCACAATGGATTCCTTCCTTAAACTGTAACATGCATGCATAATGATTCATGTGTCTTTACGGCTAGGGTAAGTGTGGATTTTTCAATTAAAATACAGAAAATCAACATTAAAAGATCGTCCCTTCTGATATCGAAGACCAATGAGGAAGTTGTGATCGTTTTGGCACAAATTCATCCCTATCCTCCTTTGGATAAAGTTTTAACAGATTACGTTCTTAATTTAAATAATTAAAACAATAAAGGCTTATCACAACAAACCATAGCAACGTTAAAGAAAGTAACTCACATGGGGCCTGTGGTTCCATCCTAGAATCACATGATGTATTTGTGAAGACTTCACAATGCATTGTCAGTCTTGAGAAGAGGTCTGGATATTTGCATTCCATGGCCGTTCCATTTCTGGAGATGGGATCAGAGCAATTAAAATACTGGGCACAGTCATCCTCATCTGCAACTACTGCCGATGGATTTGACGCGCAATAGTCCGGTACGTCAACTGAGATGAGAGACACATTTTCATCGATTACAAAGATCGCATCATTTATTAAAACGAAAGTCAACTCAGTAAACAGTGCAAGCATGGCTTATATACTGAGCAAACTGGATGCCTTATTTGTTTTCTCGTTGAAAACGGTAAATTATCTGAAACGGGCAAACCAACGATACTTATCTATTTTGATGTATACTTTTGGAAAAGGTTATTAACCTATCACCTATCATCAGAAATCTACTTTCATTCTATTGAAAGTTAAAGAACCAAAAAGCAAGTGCACTATTAAATCCTCTAGTAAATTCAAGCGGACTCTCAGTCTACTGTTCTACAAAGTGATTTTGAAATATTCGTTGCCTAACACAAACTATTCTGTAATAGCTTTCAATTTACCTGTTTGAACTTTTGTTTGGCATTTTCTATCCTTTGGATGGAAATACTGCCCGTGTGGACACTTTATCTGATCCATAGTTCTATTCTTGAAGCAGACTGTGTAATCGGATTTCCATTCACGACCTACGAATACATTCACACCATCCGGAAGCCCAACACAGCTCGAGAATCTGGTTGAGCAAAGGTTACAACTGGTGTTCGTTGTCTTGCACAGATTTTCGTCGTATTCACCTACAAATAAGGTAGAGAAATCTTTATATCTGCTAAGCTACGATAATGTAATTTAACGTTGAAATTCAGTCATTTTGGTTGAATGTTAGTACATTTCCATACTTATCATCTCTAGCAAACTATCAAGAGAATAATAGATGCATTGCCACGGTATTAAATTACCACAATTAGTTCTGTCACGCAAACAGACCTAAAGGAATAAATAGAAAAACATGCGTATTACAAATTATAGACTGAATTTTTTTCAAATTGTATCAGTGTTCCAATGTAGATCGAATTCTCTTTGCACATCTAGTACACGAACATAGTGAATTGAAGAAGATATGTGGATTTACATGGAGCTTGTGGTTCTGTTCTGTTATCACAAGACGTGTTGGTAAAGTTCTGACACTGTAAGGTTTGCCTGGAGAACAGATCCGGATAATGACACTCCAAAGCATCTCCCTGTTGTATTCTCGGATGAGTGCAGTTATAATACTGGGCACAGTTATCCTCGCTCGGAACTATGGCTGTCGGATTGGCTACGCAGAAATCTGGAACATCGACTGGAAAAGACATTGATGCGATAACTTAAGTGACAAGCAAGCTATCTGTAGAAATAGAAGACAATTTTGGTGCCTGATCACAGCCTTTCTAACATAAATATCCAATGTTACATTGCTAGTACGAAATATCTCTTTGGAACCGGTCACTTATGTTGTTGATTTCCTGTGTATTTGAGAAACATTTCCGATGTATAAATAATGTAGTAATCACAACTTCCATAACCTCTTTAATTGAACTCCTTCTGCCTCTGATATAATCGTCATCAACGGGTGATTTATAATTCAAGCTAGCCCTACGCAATGCAGAAGTGCTTAGTTACATTTATGCAAGTTTCAGATTCAAGGGGACTCGAGAAGGATTCGCATATGAACTTGACTGCGCGACGATTATGATATATGTAGTCAATAATGACAGTGGAACTAGTGCCTTTAGAAAAATGCCGTTGTTATTTCTAGTACCTTTGATAACCGAAGTCTTGCATTTTCTTTCTTTCGGATGGAAGTACTCTCCCTTGGAACACTGGCTGATTTCCATGGTTCGATTCATATAACACGTGACAAACTCTGATTTCCATTCTCGACCAACAAATCGATTTGCACCATCAGGGAGGCCAATACAGCTAGGAAGTCTGTCAGGGCAAGGGAGGCAACTCGAGTTTGTACTATGACACAGATTTTGATCATACTGACCTGAAATGGAAATTAAATTTATCATCTAAGAATGATGCTTTTATGTAAGTAGCGGAATGACGAAGACATAGAATATACGTTTCAGAGGTGTGCTTGCGATTAACTACAAATATCCATATAAATGCAGATAGAAAATGACAGCGTGTCGAATTATTTAGCACATGACTGTGATATGTTATTCAAGGGGCTTATCATCCCCCTCTATGAAATCGATTTTATACGGCAAAAATCTATCGAGGACAAAGAACGGTTTGAAAACAAGAAATACGACCAAGGTATTTCAATGCTTTAAATCTTACTTTAACTTTTAAATAATAGATCTAATTTAATTATATACATCTTGTTCATGCATAAGATTAAACTGGGTACGTTTAAACATATTTATTTTAACAGTCTAATATATCAAGATAATTTACATGGCGCCTGTGGTTCCGTTCTATTTTCGCATTGAACCAGCGTGAAGTTCTCGCATTGATTCGTCTTAGTGGAGAAAAGATCCGGATATCTGCACTCGACTGGATTCCCTCCTATTCTTGATTTGACGTCCGAGCAGTTGTAGTATTTGGCACAGTTTGCATTGCTTTCAAACACAGCTGTTGGGTGGGCCTTGCAATAGTCAGGAATGGTCCCTGTAAGTGTATAGGTAATAACGGTTATATATATATATATATATATATACATATATATATATATATATATATATATATATATATATATATATATATATATATCCTCCAATTTCTTAACTCTTTATCTAGAATACATATACTAAGAGAGAACAATCCACATATATACTAAAATATACATCCAAACCCAGCACACCTCGTGCATATCCATATTTGGCAATTATATTTGTACAAACTACGATTCGTCTTCACATCAAAGTTTTGCATTTCAAAAGTGTCTTACTTTTGACGAATGTTCTTAAGACATTGTTTATATCTGGACTTGATCAGCTATCAAGTGTTGATGCCTTGAAGTATACTCATTATATAATGCTTTGTTGTAGATTTGGAAATGGTTCCGTCCTTACCTTGAGTCACTTTATCCTGACACTTTCTCAGAACTGGATGAAAGTAACCGACAGCACACTTCTTTGTCTCCATCGTTCGGTTCTGGAAACACGTGACAAAGTAATCGGACCATTCGCGACCGATGAAAGGGTTGCTTCCATCAGGTTGACCAACACAACTGGAATGCTTCTCTGGACAGGGAGAACACGTCGGGTCATTTCCGTTGCAGACATTCTGTTGATATTCACCTTTAACATAAAAAAACTAGTTGATTCGCTCCTGACTCTTCAAAAGCAAAAACAACCTTGAAGCACAATGGATTCCTTCCCTAAACTGTAACATGTATGCATAATGATTCATGTGTCTTTACGGCTAGGGTAAGTGTGGATTTTTCAATTAAAATACAGAAAATCAACATTAAAAGATCGGCCCTTCTGATATCGCAGTCCAACGAGGTAGTTGTGATCGTTTTGGCACAAATTCATCCCTATCCTCCTTTGGATACAGTTTTAACAGATTACGTTCTTCATTAAAATAATTAAAACAATAAAGGCTTATCACAACAAACCATAGCAACGTTAAAAAAAGTAACTCACATGGGGCCTGTGGTTCCATCCTAGAATCACATGATGTATTTGTGAAGACTTCACAATGCATTGTCAGTCTTGAGAAGAGGTCTGGATATTTGCATTCCATGGCCGTTCCATTTCTGGAGATGGGATCAGAGCAATTAAAATACTGGGCACAGTCATCCTCATCTGCAACTACTGCCGATGGATTTGACGCGCAATAGTCCGGTACGTCAACTGAGGTGAGAGACACATTTTCATCGATTACAAAGATCGCATCATTTATTAAAACGAAAGTCAACTCAGTAAACAGTGCAAGCATGGCTTATATACTGAGCAAACTGGATGCCTTTTTTGTTTTCTCGTTGAAAACGGTAAATTATCTGAAACGGGCAAACAAACGATACTTATCTATTTTGATGTATACTTTTGGAAAAGGTTATTAACCTATCACCTATCATCAGAAATCTACTTTCATCCTATTGAAAGTTAAAGAACCAAAAAGCAAGTGCACTATTAAATCCTCTAGTAAATTCAAGCGGACTCTCAGTCTACTGTTCTACAAAGTGTTTTTGAAATATTCGTTGCCTAACACAAACTATTCTGCAATAGCTTTCAATTTACCTGTTTGAACTTTTGTTTGGCATTTTCTATCCTTTGGATGGAAATACTGCCCGTGTGGACACTTTATCTGATCCATAGTTCTATTCTTGAAGCAGACTGTGTAATCGGATTTCCATTCACGACCTACGAATACATTCACACCATCCGGAAGCCCAACACAGCTCGAGAATCTGGTTGAGCAAGGGTTACAACTGGTGTTCGTTGTCTTGCACAGATTTTCGTCGTATTCACCTACAAATAAGGTAGAGAAATCTTTATATCTGCTAAGCTACGATAATGTAATTTAACGTTGAAATTCAGTCATTTTGGTTGAATGTTAGTACATTTCCATACTTATCATCTCTAGCAAACTATCAAGAGAATAATAGATGCATTGCCACGGTATTAAATTACCACAATTAGTTCTGTCACGCAAACAGACCTAAAGGAATAAATAGAAAAACATGCGTATTACAAATTATAGACTGAATTTTTTTCAAATTGTATCAGTGTTCCAATGTAGATCGAATTCTCTTTGCACATCTAGTACACGAACATAGTGAATTGAAGAAGATATGTGGATTTACATGGAGCTTGTGGTTCTGTTCTGTTATCACAAGACGTGTTGGTAAAGTTCTGACACTGTAAGGTTTGCCTGGAGAACAGATCCGGATAATGACACTCCAAAGCATCTCCCTGTTGTATTCTCGGATGAGTGCAGTTATAATACTGGGCACAGTTATCCTCGCTCGGAACTATGGCTGTCGGATTGGCTACGCAGAAATCTGGAACATCGACTGGAAAAGACATTGATGCGATAACTTAAGTGACAAGCAAGCTATCTGTAGAAATAGAAGACAATTTTGGTGCCTGATCACAGCCTTTCTAACATAAATATCCAATGTTACATTGCTAGTACGAAATATCTCTTTGGAACCGGTCACTTATGTTGTTGATTTCCTGTGTATTTGAGAAACATTTCCGATGTATAAATAATGTAGTAATCACAACTTCCATAACCTCTTTAATTGAACTCCTTCTGCCTCTGATATAATTGTCATCAACGGGTGATTTATAATTCAAGCTAGCCCTACGCAATGCAGAAGTGCTTAGTTACATTTATGCAAGTTTCAGATTCAAGGGGACTCGAGAAGGATCCGCATATGAACTTGACTGCGCGACGATTATGATATATGTAGTCAATAATGACAGTGGAACTAGTGCCTTTAGAAAAATGCCGTTGTTATTTCTAGTACCTTTGATAACCGAAGTCTTGCATTTTCTTTCTTTCGGATGGAAGTACTCTCCCTTGGAACACTGGCTGATTTCCATGGTTCGATTCATATAACACGTGACAAACTCTGAGTTCCATTCTCGACCAACAAATCGATTTGCACCATCAGGGAGGCCAATACAGCTAGGAAGTCTGTCAGGGCAAGGGAGGCAACTCGAGTTTGTACTATGACACAGATTTTGATCATACTGACCTGAAATGGAAATTAAATTCATCATCTAAGAATGATGCTTTTATGTAAGTAGCGGAATGACGAAGACATAGAATATATTTTTCAGAGGTGTGCTTGCGATTAACTACAAATATCCATATAAATGCAGATAGAAAATGACAGCGTGTCGAATTATTTAGCACATGACTGTGATATGTTATTCAAGGGGCTTATCATCCCCCTCTATGAAATCGATTTTATACGGCAAAAATCTATCGAGGACAAAGAACGGTTTGAAAACAAGAAATACGACCAATGTATGTGAATGCTTTAAATGTTCCTTACACTTTTAAATAATAGATTTAATTTAATTATATACCACTTGTTCATGCATAAGATTAAACTGGTTACGTTTAAATATATTTATTTTAACAGTCTAATATATCAAGATAATTTACATGGCGCCTGTGGTTCCGTTCTATTTTCGCATTGAACCAGCGTGAAGTTCTCGCATTGATTCGTCTTAGTGGAGAAAAGATCCGGATATCTGCACTCGACTGGATTCCCTCCTATTCTTGATTTGACGTCCGAGCAGTTGTAGTATTTGGCACAGTTTGTATCGCTTTCAGACACAGCTGTTGGGTGGGCCTTGCAATAGTCAGGAATGGTCCCTGTAAGTGTATAGGTAATAACGATTATATATATATATATATATATATATATATATATATATATATATATATATATATATATCCTCCAATTTCTTAACTCTTTATCTAGAATACATATACTAAGAGAGAACAATCCACATATATACTAAAATATACATCCAAACCCAGCACACCTCTTGCATATCCATATTTGGCAATTATATTTGTACAAACTACGATTCGTCTTCACATCAAAGTTTTGCATTTCAAAAGTGTCTTACTTTTGACGAATGTTCTTAAGACATTGTTTATATCTGGACTTGATCAGCTATCAAGTGTTGATGCCTTGAAGTATACTCATTATATAATGCTTTGTTGTAGATTTGGAAATGATTCCGTCCTTACCTTGAGTCACTTTATCCTGACACTTTCTCAGAACTGGATGAAAGTAACCGACAGCACACTTCTTTGTCTCCATCGTTCGGTTCTGGAAACACGTGACAAAGTAATCGGACCATTCGCGACCGATGAAAGGGTTGCTTCCATCAGGTTGACCAACACAACTGGAATGCTTCTCTGGACAGGGAGAACACGTCGGGTCATTTCCGTTGCAGACATTCTGTTGATATTCACCTTTAACATAAAAAACTAGTTGATTCGCTCCTGACTCTTCAAAAGCAAAAACAACCTTGAAGCACAATGGATTCCTTCCCTAAACTGTAACATGTATGCATAATGATTCTTGTGTCTTTACGGCTAGGGTAAGTGTGGATTTTTCGATTAAAATACAGAAAATCAACATTAAAAGATCGTCCCTTCTGATATCGCAGTCCAACGAGGAAGTTGTGATCGTTTTGGCACAAATTCATCCCTATCCTCCTTTGGATACAGTTTTAACAGATTACGTTCTTCATTAAAATAATTAAAACAATAAAGGCTTATCACAACAAACCATAGCAACGTTAAAGAAAGTAACTCACATGGGGCCTGTGGTTCCATCCTGGAATCACATGATGTATTTGTGAAGACTTCACAATGCATTGTCAGTCTTGAGAAGAGGTCTGGATATTTGCATTCCATGGCCGTTCCATTTCTGGAGATGGGATCAGAGCAATTAAAATACTGGGCACAGTCATCCTCATCTGCAACTACTGCCGATGGATTTGACGCGCAATAGTCCGGTACGTCAACTGAGGTGAGAGACACATTTTCATCGATTACAAAGATCGCATCATTTATTAAAACGAAAGTCAACTCAGTAAACAGTGCAAGCATGGCTTATATACTGAGCAAACTGGATGCCTTATTTGTTTTCTCGTTGAAACCGGTAAATTATCTGAAACGGGCAAACCAACGATACTTATCTATTTTGATGTATACTTTTGGAAAAGGTTATTAACCTATCACCTATCATCAGAAATCTACTTTCATCCTATTGAAAGTTAAAGAACCAAAAAGCAAGTGCACTATTAAATCCTCTAGTAAATTCAAGCGGACTCTCAGTCTACTGTTCTACAAAGTGTTTTTGAAATATTCGTTGCCTAACACAAACTATTCTGTAATAGCTTTCAATTTACCTGTTTGAACTTTTGTTTGGCATTTTCTATCCTTTGGATGGAAATACTGCCCGTGTGGACACTTTATCTGATCCATAGTTCTATTCTTGAAGCAGACTGTGTAATCGGATTTCCATTCACGACCTACGAATACATTCACACCATCCGGAAGCCCAACACAGCTCGAGAATCTGGTTGAGCAAGGGTTACAACTGGTGTTCGTTGTCTTGCACAGATTTTCGTCGTATTCACCTACAAATAAGGTAGAGAAATCTTTATATCTGCTAAGCTACGATAATGTAATTTAACGTTGAAATTCAGTCATTTTGGTTGAATGTTAGTACATTTCCATACTTATCATCTCTAGCAAACTATCAAGAGAATAATAGATGCATTGCCACGGTATTAAATTACCACAATTAGTTCTGTCACGCAAACAGACCTAAAGGAATAAATAGAAAAACATGCGTATTACAAATTATAGACTGAATTTTTTTCAAATTGTATCAGTGTTCCAATGTAGATCGAATTCTCTTTGCACATCTAGTACACGAACATAGTGAATTGAAGAAGATATGTGGATTTACATGGAGCTTGTGGTTCTGTTCTGTTATCACAAGACGTGTTGGTAAAGTTCTGACACTGTAAGGTTTGCCTGGAGAACAGATCCGGATAATGACACTCCAAAGCATCTCCCTGTTGTATTCTCGGATGAGTGCAGTTATAATACTGGGCACAGTTATCCTCGCTCGGAACTATGGCTGTCGGATTGGCTACGCAGAAATCTGGAACATCGACTGGAAAAGACATTGATGCGATAACTTAAGTGACAAGCAAGCTATCTGTAGAAATAGAAGACAATTTTGGTGCCTGATCACAGCCTTTCTAACATAAATATCCAATGTTACATTGCTAGTACGAAATATCTCTTTGGAACCGGTCACTTATGTTGTTGATTTCCTGTGTATTTGAGAAACATTTCCGATGTATAAATAATGTAGTAATCACAACTTCCATAACCTCTTTAATTGAACTCCTTCTGCCTCTGATATAATTGTCATCAACGGGTGATTTATAATTCAAGCTAGCCCTACGCAATGCAGAAGTGCTTAGTTACATTTATGCAAGTTTCAGATTCAAGGGGACTCGAGAAGGATCCGCATATGAACTTGACTGCGCGACGATTATGATATATGTAGTCAATAATGACAGTGGAACTAGTGCCTTTAGAAAAATGCCGTTGTTATTTCTAGTACCTTTGATAACCGAAGTCTTGCATTTTCTTTCTTTCGGATGGAAGTACTCTCCCTTGGAACACTGGCTGATTTCCATGGTTCGATTCATATAACACTTGACAAACTCTGATTTCCATTCTCGACCAACAAATCGATTTGCACCATCAGGGAGGCCAATACAGCTAGGAAGTCTGTCAGGGCAAGGGAGGCAACTCGAGTTTGTACTATGACACAGATTTTGATCATACTGACCTGAAATGGAAATTAAATTCATCATCTAAGAATGATGCTTTTATGTAAGTAGCGGAATGACGAAGACATAGAATATACGTTTCAGAGGTGTGCTTGCGATTAACTACAAATATCCATATAAATGCAGATAGAAAATGACAGCGTGTCGAATTATTTAGCACATGACTGTGATATGTTATTCAAGGGGCTTATCATCCCCCTCTATGAAATCGATTTTATACGGCAAAAATCTATCGAGGACAAAGAACGGTTTGAAAACAAGAAATACGACCAAGGTATGTGAATGCTTTAAATGTTCCTTAAACTTTTAAATAATAGATTTAATTTAATTATATACCTCTTGTTCATGCATAAGATTAAACTGGGTACGTTTAAATATATTTATTTTAACAGTCTAATATATCAAGATAATTTACATGGCGCCTGTGGTTCCGTTCTATTTTCGCATTGAACCAGCGTGAAGTTCTCGCATTGATTCGTCTTAGTGGAGAAAAGATCCGGATATCTGCACTCGACTGGATTCCCTCCTATTCTTGATTTGACGTCCGAGCAGTTGTAGTATTTGGCACAGTTTGTATCGCTTTCAAACACAGCTGTTGGGTGGGCCTTGCAATAGTCAGGAATGGTCCCTGTAAGTGTATAGGTAATAACGATTATATATATATATATATATATATATATATATATATATATATATATATATATATATATATATATATATATATATATATATATATCCTCCAATTTCTTAACTCTTTATCTAGAATACATATACTAAGAGAGAACAATCCACATATATACTAAAATATACATCCAAACCCAGCACACCTCGTGCATATCCATATTTGGCAATTATATTTGTACAAACTACGATTCGTCTTCACATCAAAGTTTTGCATTTCAAAAGTGTCTTACTTTTGACGAATGTTCTTAAGACATTGTTTATATCTGGACTTGATCAGCTATCAAGTGTTGATGCCTTGAAGTATACTCATTATATAATGCTTTGTTGTAGATTTGGAAATGATTCCGTCCTTACCTTGAGTCACTTTATCCTGACACTTTCTCAGAACTGGATGAAAGTAACCGACAGCACACTTTTTTGTCTCCATCGTTCGGTTCTGGAAACACGTGACAAAGTAATCGGACCATTCGCGACCGATGAAAGGGTTGCTTCCATCAGGTTGACCAACACAACTGGAATTCTTCTCTGGACAGGGAGAACACGTCGGGTCATTTCCGTTGCAGACATTCTGTTGATATTCACCTTTAACATAAAAAAACTAGTTGATTCGCTCCTGACTCTTCAAAAGCAAAAACAACCTTGAAGCACAATGGATTCCTTCCCTAAACTGTAACATGTATGCATAATGATTCATGTGTCTTTACGGCTAGGGTAAGTGTGGATTTTTCAATTAAAATACAGAAAATCAACATTAAAAGATCGGCCCTTCTGATATCGCAATCCCACGAGGAAGTTGTGATCGTTTTGGCACAAATTCATCCCTATCCTCCTTTGGATAAAGTTTTAACAGATTACGTTCTTCATTAAAATAATTAAAACAATAAAGGCTTATCACAACAAACCATAGCAACGTTAAAGAAAGTAACTCACATGGGGCCTGTGGTTCCATCCTAGAATCACATGATGTATTTGTGAAGACTTCACAATGCATTGTCAGTCTTGAGAAGAGGTCTGGATATTTGCATTCCATGGCCGTTCCATTTCTGGAGATGGGATCAGAGCAATTAAAATACTGGGCACAGTCATCCTCATCTGCAACTACTGCCGATGGATTTGACGCGCAATAGTCCGGTACGTCAACTGAGGTGAGAGACACATTTTCATCGATTACAAAGATCGCATCATTTATTAAAACGAAAGTCAACTCAGTAAACAGTGCAAGCATGGCTTATATACTGAGCAAACTGGATGCCTTATTTGTTTTCTCGTTGAAAACGGTAAATTATCTGAAACGGGCAAACCAACGATACTTATCTATTTTGATGTATACTTTTGGAAAAGGTTATTAACCTATCACCTATCATCAGAAATCTACTTTCATTCTATTGAAAGTTAAAGAACCAAAAAGCAAGTGCACTATTAAATCCTCTAGTAAATTCAAGCGGACTCTCAGTCTACTGTTCTACAAAGTGTTTTTGAAATATTCGTTGCCTAACACAAACTATTCTGTAATAGCTTTCAATTTACCTGTTTGAACTTTTGTTTGGCATTTTCTATCCTTTGGATGGAAATACTGCCCGTGTGGACACTTTATCTGATCCATAGTTCTATTCTTGAAGCAGACTGTGTAATCGGATTTCCATTCACGACCTACGAATACATTCACACCATCCGGAAGCCCAACACAGCTCGAGAATCTGGTTGAGCAAGGGTTACAACTGGTGTTCGTTGTCTTGCACAGATTTTCGTCGTATTCACCTACAAATAAGGTAGAGAAATCTTTATATCTGCTAAGCTACGATAATGTAATTTAACGTTGAAATTCAGTCATTTTGGTTGAATGTTAGTACATTTCCATACTTATCATCTCTAGCAAACTATCAAGAGAATAATAGATGCATTGCCACGGTATTAAATTACCACAATTAGTTCTGTCACGCAAACAGACCTAAAGGAATAAATAGAAAAACATGCGTATTACAAATTATAGACTGAATTTTTTTCAAATTGTATCAGTGTTCCAATGTAGATCGAATTCTCTTTGCACATCTAGTACACGAACATAGTGAATTGAAGAAGATATGTGGATTTACATGGAGCTTGTGGTTCTGTTCTGTTATCACAAGACGTGTTGGTAAAGTTCTGACACTGTAAGGTTTGCCTGGAGAACAGATCCGGATAATGACACTCCAAAGCATCTCCCTGTTGTATTCTCGGATGAGTGCAGTTATAATACTGGGCACAGTTATCCTCGCTCGGAACTATGGCTGTCGGATTGGCTACGCAGAAATCTGGAACATCGACTGGAAAAGACATTGATGCGATAACTTAAGTGACAAGTAAGCTATCTGTAGAAATAGAAGACAATTTTGGTGCCTGATCACAGCCTTTCTAACATAAATATCCAATGTTACATTGCTAGTACGAAATATCTCTTTGGAACCGGTCACTTATGTTGTTGATTTCCTGTGTATTTGAGAAACATTTCCGATGTATAAATAATGTAGTAATCACAACTTCCATAACCTCTTTAATTGAACTCCTTCTGCCTCTGATATAATCGTCATCAACGGGTGATTTATAATTCAAGCTAGCCCTACGCAATGCAGAAGTGCTTAGTTACATTTATGCAAGTTTCAGATTCAAGGGGACTCGAGAAGGATTCGCATATGAACTTGACTGCGCGACGATTATGATATATGTAGTCAATAATGACAGTGGAACTAGTGCCTTTAGAAAAATGCCGTTGTTATTTCTAGTACCTTTGATAACCGAAGTCTTGCATTTTCTTTCTTTCGGATGGAAGTACTCTCCCTTGGAACACTGGCTGATTTCCATGGTTCGATTCATATAACACGTGACAAACTCTGATTTCCATTCTCGACCAACAAATCGATTTGCACCATCAGGGAGGCCAATACAGCTAGGAAGTCTGTCAGGGCAAGGGAGGCAACTCGAGTTTGTACTATGACACAGATTTTGATCATACTGACCTGAAATGGAAATTAAATTTATCATCTAAGAATGATGCTTTTATGTAAGTAGCGGAATGACGAAGACATAGAATATACGTTTCAGAGGTGTGCTTGCGATTAACTACAAATATCCATATAAATGCAGATAGAAAATGACAACGTGTCGAATTATTTAGCACATGACAGATATGTTATTCAAGGGGCTTATCATCCCCCTCTATGAAATCGATTTTATACGGCAAAAATCTATCGAGGACAAAGAACGGTTTGAAAACAAGAAAAACAACCAAGATATGTCAATGCTTTAAATCTTCCTTTAACTTTTAAATAATAGATCTAATTTAATTATATACATCTTGTTCATGCATAAGATTAAACTGGGTACGTTTAAACATATTTATTTTAACAGTCTAATATATCAAGATAATTTACATGGCGCCTGTGGTTCCGTTCTATTTTCGCATTGAACCAGCGTGAAGTTCTCGCATTGATTCGTCTTAGTGGAGAAAAGATCCGGATATCTGCACTCGACTGGATTCCCTCCTATTCTTGATTTGACGTCAGAGCAGTTGTAGTATTTGGCACAGTTTGCATTGCTTTCAAACACAGCTGTTGGGTGGGCCTTGCAATAGTCAGGAATGGTCCCTGTAAGTGTATAGGTAATAACGGTTATATATATATATATATATATATATATATATATATATATATATATATATATATATATATATATATATATATATCCTCCAATTTCTTAACTCTTTATCTAGAATACATATACTAAGAGAGAACAATCCACATATATACTAAAATATACATCCAAACCCAGCACACCTCGTGCATATCCATATTTGGCAATTATATTTGTACAAACTACGATTCGTCTTCACATGAAAGTTTTGCATTTCAAAAGTGTCTTACTTTTGACGAATGTTCTTAAGACATTGTTTATATCTGGACTTGATCAGCTATCAAGTGTTGATGCCTTGAAGTATACTCATTATATAATGCTTTGTTGTAGATTTGGAAATGATTCCATCCTTACCTTGAGTCACTTTATCCTGACACTTTCTCAGAACTGGATGAAAGTAACCGACAGCACACTTCTTTGTCTCCATCGTTCGGTTCTGGAAACACGTGACAAAGTAATCGGACCATTCGCGACCGATGAAAGGGTTGCTTCCATCAGGTTGACCAACACAACTGGAATGCTTCTCTGGACAGGGAGAACACGTCGGGTCATTTCCGTTGCAGACATTCTGTTGATATTCACCTTTAACATAAAAAAACTAATTGATTCGCTCCTGACTCTTCAAAAGCAAAAACAACCTTGAAGCACAATGGATTCCTTCCTTAAACTGTAACATGCATGCATAATGATTCATGTGTCTTTACGGCTAGGGTAAGTGTGGATTTTTCAATTAAAATACAGAAAATCAACATTAAAAGATCGTCCCTTCTGATATCGAAGACCAATGAGGAAGTTGTGATCGTTTTGGCACAAATTCATCCCTATCCTCCTTTGGATAAAGTTTTAACAGATTACGTTCTTAATTTAAATAATTAAAACAATAAAGGCTTATCACAACAAACCATAGCAACGTTAAAGAAAGTAACTCACATGGGGCCTGTGGTTCCATCCTAGAATCACATGATGTATTTGTGAAGACTTCACAATGCATTGTCAGTCTTGAGAAGAGGTCTGGATATTTGCATTCCATGGCCGTTCCATTTCTGGAGATGGGATCAGAGCAATTAAAATACTGGGCACAGTCATCCTCATCTGCAACTACTGCCGATGGATTTGACGCGCAATAGTCCGGTACGTCAACTGAGGTGAGAGACACATTTTCATCGATTACAAAGATCGCATCATTTATTAAAACGAAAGTCAACTCAGTAAACAGTGCAAGCATGGCTTATATACTGAGCAAACTGGATGCCTTATTTGTTTTCTCGTTGAAAACGGTAAATTATCTGAAACGGGCAAACCAACGATACTTATCTATTTTGATGTATACTTTTGGAAAAGGTTATTAACCTATCACCTATCATCAGAAATCTACTTTCATTCTATTGAAAGTTAAAGAACCAAAAAGCAAGTGCACTATTAAATCCTCTAGTAAATTCAAGCGGACTCTCAGTCTACTGTTCTACAAAGTGTTTTTGAAATATTCGTTGCCTAACACAAACTATTCTGTAATAGCTTTCAATTTACCTGTTTGAACTTTTGTTTGGCATTTTCTATCCTTTGGATGGAAATACTGCCCGTGTGGACACTTTATCTGATCCATAGTTCTATTCTTGAAGCAGACTGTGTAATCGGATTTCCATTCACGACCTACGAATACATTCACACCATCCGGAAGCCCAACACAGCTCGAGAATCTGGTTGAGCAAAGGTTACAACTGGTGTTCGTTGTCTTGCACAGATTTTCGTCGTATTCACCTACAAATAAGGTAGAGAAATCTTTATATCTGCTAAGCTACGATAATGTAATTTAACGTTGAAATTCAGTCATTTTGGTTGAATGTTAGTACATTTCCATACTTATCATCTCTAGCAAACTATCAAGAGAATAATAGATGCATTGCCACGGTATTAAATTACCACAATTAGTTCTGTCACGCAAACAGACCTAAAGGAATAAATAGAAAAACATGCGTATTACAAATTATAGACTGAATTTTTTTCAAATTGTATCAGTGTTCCAATGTAGATCGAATTCTCTTTGCACATCTAGTACACGAACATAGTGAATTGAAGAAGATATGTGGATTTACATGGAGCTTGTGGTTCTGTTCTGTTATCACAAGACGTGTTGGTAAAGTTCTGACACTGTAAGGTTTGCCTGGAGAACAGATCCGGATAATGACACTCCAAAGCATCTCCCTGTTGTATTCTCGGATGAGTGCAGTTATAATACTGGGCACAGTTATCCTCGCTCGGAACTATGGCTGTCGGATTGGCTACGCAGAAATCTGGAACATCGACTGGAAAAGACATTGATGCGATAACTTAAGTGACAAGCAAGCTATCTGTAGAAATAGAAGACAATTTTGGTGCCTGATCACAGCCTTTCTAACATAAATATCCAATGTTACATTGCTAGTACGAAATATCTCTTTGGAACCGGTCACTTATGTTGTTGATTTCCTGTGTATTTGAGAAACATTTCCGATGTATAAATAATGTAGTAATCACAACTTCCATAACCTCTTTAATTGAACTCCTTCTGCCTCTGATATAATCGTCATCAACGGGTGATTTATAATTCAAGCTAGCCCTACGCAATGCAGAAGTGCTTAGTTACATTTATGCAAGTTTCAGATTCAAGGGGACTCGAGAAGGATTCGCATATGAACTTGACTGCGCGACGATTATGATATATGTAGTCAATAATGACAGTGGAACTAGTGCCTTTAGAAAAATGCCGTTGTTATTTCTAGTACCTTTGATAACCGAAGTCTTGCATTTTCTTTCTTTCGGATGGAAGTACTCTCCCTTGGAACACTGGCTGATTTCCATGGTTCGATTCATATAACACGTGACAAACTCTGATTTCCATTCTCGACCAACAAATCGATTTGCACCATCAGGGAGGCCAATACAGCTAGGAAGTCTGTCAGGGCAAGGGAGGCAACTCGAGTTTGTACTATGACACAGATTTTGATCATACTGACCTGAAATGGAAATTAAATTTATCATCTAAGAATGATGCTTTTATGTAAGTAGCGGAATGACGAAGACATAGAATATACGTTTCAGAGGTGTGCTTGCGATTAACTACAAATATCCATATAAATGCAGATAGAAAATGACAGCGTGTCGAATTATTTAGCACATGACTGTGATATGTTATTCAAGGGGCTTATCATCCCCCTCTATGAAATCGATTTTATACGGCAAAAATCTATCGAGGACAAAGAACGGTTTGAAAACAAGAAATACGACCAAGGTATTTCAATGCTTTAAATCTTACTTTAACTTTTAAATAATAGATCTAATTTAATTATATACATCTTGTTCATGCATAAGATTAAACTGGGTACGTTTAAACATATTTATTTTAACAGTCTAATATATCAAGATAATTTACATGGCGCCTGTGGTTCCGTTCTATTTTCGCATTGAACCAGCGTGAAGTTCTCGCATTGATTCGTCTTAGTGGAGAAAAGATCCGGATATCTGCACTCGACTGGATCCCCTCCTATTCTTGATTTGACGTCCGAGCAGTTGTAGTATTTGGCACAGTTTGCATTGCTTTCAAACACAGCTGTTGGGTGGGCCTTGCAATAGTCAGGAATGGTCCCTGTAAGTGTATAGGTAATAACGGTTATATATATATATATATATATATATATATATATATATATATATATATATATATATATATATATATATATATATATATATATCCTCCAATTTCTTAACTCTTTATCTAGAATACATATACTAAGAGAGAACAATCCACATATATACTAAAATATACATCCAAACCCAGCACACCTCGTGCATATCCATATTTGGCAATTATATTTGTACAAACTACGATTCGTCTTCACATCAAAGTTTTGCATTTCAAAAGTGTCTTACTTTTGACGAATGTTCTTAAGACATTGTTTATATCTGGACTTGATCAGCTATCAAGTGTTGATGCCTTGAAGTATACTCATTATATAATGCTTTGTTGTAGATTTGGAAATGATTCCGTCCTTACCTTGAGTCACTTTATCCTGACACTTTCTCAGAACTGGATGAAAGTAACCGACAGCACACTTCTTTGTCTCCATCGTTCGGTTCTGGAAACACGTGACAAAGTAATCGGACCATTCGCGACCGATGAAAGGGTTGCTTCCATCAGGTTGACCAACACAACTGGAATGCTTCTCTGGACAGGGAGAACACGTCGGGTCATTTCCGTTGCAGACATTCTGTTGATATTCACCTTTAACATAAAAAAACTAGTTGATTCGCTCCTGACTCTTCAAAAGCAAAAACAACCTTGAAGCACAATGGATTCCTTCCCTAAACTGTAACATGTATGCATAATGATTCATGTGTCTTTACGGCTAGGGTAAGTGTGGATTTTTCAATTAAAATACAGAAAATCAACATTAAAAGATCGGCCCTTCTGATATCGCAGTCCAACGAGGTAGTTGTGATCGTTTTGGCACAAATTCATCCCTATCCTCCTTTGGATACAGTTTTAACAGATTACGTTCTTCATTAAAATAATTAAAACAATAAAGGCTTATCACAACAAACCATAGCAACGTTAAAAAAAGTAACTCACATGGGGCCTGTGGTTCCATCCTAGAATCACATGATGTATTTGTGAAGACTTCACAATGCATTGTCAGTCTTGAGAAGAGGTCTGGATATTTGCATTCCATGGCCGTTCCATTTCTGGAGATGGGATCAGAGCAATTAAAATACTGGGCACAGTCATCCTCATCTGCAACTACTGCCGATGGATTTGACGCGCAATAGTCCGGTACGTCAACTGAGGTGAGAGACACATTTTCATCGATTACAAAGATCGCATCATTTATTAAAACGAAAGTCAACTCAGTAAACAGTGCTAGCATGGCTTATATACTGAGCAAACTGGATGCCTTTTTTGTTTTCTCGTTGAAAACGGTAAATTATCTGAAACGGGCAAACAAACGATACTTATCTATTTTGATGTATACTTTTGGAAAAGGTTATTAACCTATCACCTATCATCAGAAATCTACTTTCATCCTATTGAAAGTCAAAGAACCAAAAAGCAAGTGCACTATTAAATCCTCTAGTAAATTCAAGCGGACTCTCAGTCTACTGTTCTACAAAGTGTTTTTGAAATATTCGTTGCCTAACACAAACTATTCTGTAATAGCTTTCAATTTACCTGTTTGAACTTTTGTTTGGCATTTTCTATCCTTTGGATGGAAATACTGCCCGTGTGGACACTTTATCTGATCCATAGTTCTATTCTTGAAGCAGACTGTGTAATCGGATTTCCATTCACGACCTACGAATACATTCACACCATCCGGAAGCCCAACACAGCTCGAGAATCTGGTTGAGCAAAGGTTACAACTGGTGTTCGTTGTCTTGCACAGATTTTCGTCGTATTCACCTACAAATAAGGTAGAGAAATCTTTATATCTGCTAAGCTACGATAATGTAATTTAACGTTGAAATTCAGTCATTTTGGTTGAATGTTAGTACATTTCCATACTTATCATCTCTAGCAAACTATCAAGAGAATAATAGATGCATTGCCACGGTATTAAATTACCACAATTAGTTCTGTCACGCAAACAGACCTAAAGGAATAAATAGAAAAACATGCGTATTACAAATTATAGACTGAATTTTTTTCAAATTGTATCAGTGTTCCAATGTAGATCGAATTCTCTTTGCACATCTAGTACACGAACATAGTGAATTGAAGAAGATATGTGGATTTACATGGAGCTTGTGGTTCTGTTCTGTTATCACAAGACGTGTTGGTAAAGTTCTGACACTGTAAGGTTTGCCTGGAGAACAGATCCGGATAATGACACTCCAAAGCATCTCCCTGTTGTATTCTCGGATGAGTGCAGTTATAATACTGGGCACAGTTATCCTCGCTCGGAACTATGGCTGTCGGATTGGCTACGCAGAAATCTGGAACATCGACTGGAAAAGACATTGATGCGATAACTTAAGTGACAAGCAAGCTATCTGTAGAAATAGAAGACAATTTTGGTGCCTGATCACAGCCTTTCTAACATAAATATCCAATGTTACATTGCTAGTACGAAATATCTCTTTGGAACCGGTCACTTATGTTGTTGATTTCCTGTGTATTTGAGAAACATTTCCGATGTATAAATAATGTAGTAATCACAACTTCCATAACCTCTTTAATTGAACTCCTTCTGCCTCTGATATAATCGTCATCAACGGGTGATTTATAATTCAAGCTAGCCCTACGCAATGCAGAAGTGCTTAGTTACATTTATGCAAGTTTCAGATTCAAGGGGACTCGAGAAGGATTCGCATATGAACTTGACTGCGCGACGATTATGATATATGTAGTCAATAATGACAGTGGAACTAGTGCCTTTAGAAAAATGCCGTTGTTATTTCTAGTACCTTTGATAACCGAAGTCTTGCATTTTCTTTCTTTCGGATGGAAGTACTCTCCCTTGGAACACTGGCTGATTTCCATGGTTCGATTCATATAACACGTGACAAACTCTGATTTCCATTCTCGACCAACAAATCGATTTGCACCATCAGGGAGGCCAATACAGCTAGGAAGTCTGTCAGGGCAAGGGAGGCAACTCGAGTTTGTACTATGACACAGATTTTGATCATACTGACCTGAAATGGAAATTAAATTTATCATCTAAGAATGATGCTTTTATGTAAGTAGCGGAATGACGAAGACATAGAATATACGTTTCAGAGGTGTGCTTGCGATTAACTACAAATATCCATATAAATGCAGATAGAAAATGACAGCGTGTCGAATTATTTAGCACATGACTGTGATATGTTATTCAAGGGGCTTATCATCCCCCTCTATGAAATCGATTTTATACGGCAAAAATCTATCGAGGACAAAGAACGGTTTGAAAACAAGAAATACGACCAAGGTATTTCAATGCTTTAAATCTTACTTTAACTTTTAAATAATAGATCTAATTTAATTATATACATCTTGTTCATGCATAAGATTAAACTGGGTACGTTTAAACATATTTATTTTAACAGTCTAATATATCAAGATAATTTACATGGCGCCTGTGGTTCCGTTCTATTTTCGCATTGAACCAGCGTGAAGTTCTCGCATTGATTCGTCTTAGTGGAGAAAAGATCCGGATATCTGCACTCGACTGGATTCCCTCCTATTCTTGATTTGACGTCCGAGCAGTTGTAGTATTTGGCACAGTTTGTATCGCTTTCAAACACAGCTGTTGGGTGGGCCTTGCAATAGTCAGGAATGGTCCCTGTAAGTGTATAGGTAATAACGATTATATATATATATATATATATATATATATATATATATATATATATATATATATATATATATATATATATATATATATATATATATATCCTCCAATTTCTTAACTCTTTATCTAGAATACATATACTAAGAGAGAACAATCCACATATATACTAAAATATACATCCAAACCCAGCACACCTCGTGCATATCCATATTTGGCAATTATATTTGTACAAACTACGATTCGTCTTCACATCAAAGTTTTGCATTTCAAAAGTGTCTTACTTTTGACGAATGTTCTTAAGACATTGTTTATATCTGGACTTGATCAGCTATCAAGTGTTGATGCCTTGAAGTATACTCATTATATAATGCTTTGTTGTAGATTTGGAAATGATTCCGTCCTTACCTTGAGTCACTTTATCCTGACACTTTCTCAGAACTGGATGAAAGTAACCGACAGCACACTTCTTTGTCTCCATCGTTCGGTTCTGGAAACACGTGACAAAGTAATCGGACCATTCGCGACCGATGAAAGGGTTGCTTCCATCAGGTTGACCAACACAACTGGAATGCTTCTCTGGACAGGGAGAACACGTCGGGTCATTTCCGTTGCAGACATTCTGTTGATATTCACCTTTAACATAAAAAAAACTAGTTGATTCGCTCCTGACTCTTCAAAAGCAAAAACAACCTTGAAGCACAATGGATTCCTTCCCTAAACTGTAACATGTATGCATAATGATTCATGTGTCTTTACGGCTAGGGTAAGTGTGGATTTTTCGATTAAAATACAGAAAATCAACATTAAAAGATCGTCCCTTCTGATATCGCAGTCCAACGAGGAAGTTGTGATCGTTTTGGCACAAATTCATCCCTATCCTCCTTTGTATACAGTTTTAACAGATTACGTTCTTCATTAAAATAATTAAAACAATAAAGGCTTATCACAACAAACCATAGCAACGTTAAAGAAAGTAACTCACATGGGGCCTGTGGTTCCATCCTAGAATCACATGATGTATTTGTGAAGACTTCACAATGCATTGTCAGTCTTGAGAAGAGGTCTGGATATTTGCATTCCATGGCCGTTCCATTTCTGGAGATGGGATCAGAGCAATTAAAATACTGGGCACAGTCATCCTCATCTGCAACTACTGCCGATGGATTTGACGCGCAATAGTCCGGTACGTCAACTGAGGTGAGAGACACATTTTCATCGATTACAAAGATCGCATCATTTATTAAAACGAAAGTCAACTCAGTAAACAGTGCAAGCATGGCTTATATACTGAGCAAACTGGATGCCTTATTTGTTTTCTCGTTGAAAACGGTAAATTATCTGAAACGGGCAAACCAACGATACTTATCTATTTTGATGTATACTTTTGGAAAAGGTTATTAACCTATCACCTATCATCAGAAATCTACTTTCATCCTATTGAAAGTTAAAGAACCAAAAAGCAAGTGCACTATTAAATCCTCTAGTAAATTCAAGCGGACTCTCAGTCTACTGTTCTACAAAGTGTTTTTGAAATATTCGTTGCCTAACACAAACTATTCTGCAATAGCTTTCAATTTACCTGTTTGAACTTTTGTTTGGCATTTTCTATCCTTTGGATGGAAATACTGCCCGTGTGGACACTTTATCTGATCCATAGTTCTATTCTTGAAGCAGACTGTGTAATCGGATTTCCATTCACGACCTACGAATACATTCACACCATCCGGAAGCCCAACACAGCTCGAGAATCTGGTTGAGCAAGGGTTACAACTGGTGTTCGTTGTCTTGCACAGATTTTCGTCGTATTCACCTACAAATAAGGTAGAGAAATCTTTATATCTGCTAAGCTACGATAATGTAATTTAACGTTGAAATTCAGTCATTTTGGTTGAATGTTAGTACATTTCCATACTTATCATCTCTAGCAAACTATCAAGAGAATAATAGATGCATTGCCACGGTATTAAATTACCACAATTAGTTCTGTCACGCAAACAGACCTAAAGGAATAAATAGAAAAACATGCGTATTAGAAATTATAGACTGAATTTTTTTCAAATTGTATCAGTGTTCCAATGTAGATCGAATTCTCTTTGCACATCTAGTACACGAACATAGTGAATTGAAGAAGATATGTGGATTTACATGGAGCTTGTGGTTCTGTTCTGTTATCACAAGACGTGTTGGTAAAGTTCTGACACTGTAAGGTTTGCCTGGAGAACAGATCCGGATAATGACACTCCAAAGCATCTCCCTGTTGTATTCTCGGATGAGTGCAGTTATAATACTGGGCACAGTTATCCTCGCTCGGAACTATGGCTGTCGGATTGGCTACGCAGAAATCTGGAACATCGACTGGAAAAGACATTGATGCGATAACTTAAGTGACAAGCAAGCTATCTGTAGAAATAGAAGACAATTTTGGTGCCTGATCACAGCCTTTCTAACATAAATATCCAATGTTACATTGCTAGTACGAAATATCTCTTTGGAACCGGTCACTTATGTTGTTGATTTCCTGTGTATTTGAGAAACATTTCCGATGTATAAATAATGTAGTAATCACAACTTCCATAACCTCTTTAATTGAACTCCTTCTGCCTCTGATATAATCGTCATCAACGGGTGATTTACAATTCAAGCTAGCCCTACGCAATGCAGAAGTGCTTAGTTACATTTATGCAAGTTTCAGATTCAAGGGGACTCGAGAAGGATCCGCATATGAACTTGACTGCGCGACGATTATGATATATGTAGTCAATAATGACAGTGGAACTAGTGCCTTTAGAAAAATGCCGTTGTTATTTCTAGTACCTTTGATAACCGAAGTCTTGCATTTTCTTTCTTTCGGATGGAAGTACTCTCCCTTGGAACACTGGCTGATTTCCATGGTTCGATTCATATAACACGTGACAAACTCTGATTTCCATTCTCGACCAACAAATCGATTTGCACCATCAGGGAGGCCAATACAGCTAGGAAGTCTGTCAGGGCAAGGGAGGCAACTCGAGTTTGTACTATGACACAGATTTTGATCATACTGACCTGAAATGGAAATTAAATTCATCATCTAAGAATGATGCTTTTATGTAAGTAGCGGAATGACGAAGACATAGAATATACGTTTCAGAGGTGTGCTTGCGATTAACTACAAATATCCATATAAATGCAGATAGAAAATGACAGCGTGTCGAATTATTTAGCACATGACTGTGATATGTTATTCAAGGGGCTTATCATCCCCCTCTATGAAATCGATTTTATACGGCAAAAATCTATCGAGGACAAAGAACGGTTTGAAAACAAGAAATACGACCAAGGTATGTGAATACTTTGAATAATAGATTTAATTTAATTATATACCTCTTGTTCATGCATAAGATTAAACTGGGTACGTTTAAATATATTTATTTTAACAGTCTAATATATCAAGATAATTTACATGGCGCCTGTGGTTCCGTTCTATTTTCGCATTGAACCAGCGTGAAGTTCTCGCATTGATTCGTCTTAGTGGAGAAAAGATCCGGATATCTGCACTCGACTGGATTCCCTCCTATTCTTGATTTGACGTCCGAGCAGTTGTAGTATTTGGCACAGTTTGTATCGCTTTCAAACACAGCTGTTGGGTGGGCCTTGCAATAGTCAGGAATGGTCCCTGTAAGTGTATAGGTAATAACGATTATATATATATATATATATATATATATATATATATATATATATATATATATATATATATATATATATATCCTCCAATTTCTTAACTCTTTATCTAGAATACATATACTAAGAGAGAACAATCCACATATATACTAAAATATACATCCAAACCCAGCACACCTCGTGCATATCCATATTTGGCAATTATATTTGTACAAACTACGATTCGTCTTCACATGAAAGTTTTGCATTTCAAAAGTGTCTTACTTTTGACGAATGTTCTTAAGACATTGTTTATATCTGGACTTGATCAGCTATCAAGTGTTGATGCCTTGAAGTATACTCATTATATAATGCTTTGTTGTAGATTTGGAAATGATTCCGTCCTTACCTTGAGTCACTTTATCCTGACACTTTCTCAGAACTGGATGAAAGTAACCGACAGCACACTTCTTTGTCTCCATCGTTCGGTTCTGGAAACACGTGACAAAGTAATCGGACCATTCGCGACCGATGAAAGGGTTGCTTCCATCAGGTTGACCAACACAACTGGAATGCTTCTCTGGACAGGGAGAACACGTCGGGTCATTTCCGTTGCAGACATTCTGTTGATATTCACCTTTAACATAAAAAAACTAGTTGATTCGCTCCTGACTCTTCAAAAGCAAAAACAACCTTGAAGCACAATGGATTCCTTCCCTAAACTGTAACATGTATGCATAATGATTCATGTGTCTTTACGGCTAGGGTAAGTGTGGATTTTTCGATTAAAATACAGAAAATCAACATTAAAAGATCGTCCCTTCTGATATCGCAGTCCAACGAGGAAGTTGTGATCGTTTTGGCACAAATTCATCCCTATCCTCCTTTGGATACAGTTTTAACAGATTACGTTCTTCATTAAAATAATTAAAACAATAAAGGCTTATCACAACAAACCATAGCAACGTTAAAGAAAGTAACTCACATGGGGCCTGTGGTTCCATCCTGGAATCACATGATGTATTTGTGAAGACTTCACAATGCATTGTCAGTCTTGAGAAGAGGTCTGGATATTTGCATTCCATGGCCGTTCCATTTCTGGAGATGGGATCAGAGCAATTAAAATACTGGGCACAGTCATCCTCATCTGCAACTACTGCCGATGGATTTGACGCGCAATAGTCCGGTACGTCAACTGAGGTGAGAGACACATTTTCATCGATTACAAAGATCGCATCATTTATTAAAACGAAAGTCAACTCAGTAAACAGTGCAAGCATGGCTTATATACTGAGCAAACTGGATGCCTTATTTGTTTTCTCGTTGAAAACGGTAAATTATCTGAAACGGGCAAACCAACGATACTTATCTATTTTGATGTATACTTTTGGAAAAGGTTATTAACCTATCACCTATCATCAGAAATCTACTTTCATCCTATTGAAAGTTAAAGAACCAAAAAGCAAGTGCAGTATTAAATCCTCTAGTAAATTCAAGCGGACTCTCAGTCTACTGTTCTACAAAGTGTTTTTGAAATATTCGTTGCCTAACACAAACTATTCTGTAATAGCTTTCAATTTACCTGTTTGAACTTTTGTTTGGCATTTTCTATCCTTTGGATGGAAATACTGCCCGTGTGGACACTTTATCTGATCCATAGTTCTATTCTTGAAGCAGACTGTGTAATCGGATTTCCATTCACGACCTACGAATACATTCACACCATCCGGAAGCCCAACACAGCTCGAGAATCTGGTTGAGCAAGGGTTACAACTGGTGTTCGTTGTCTTGCACAGATTTTCGTCGTATTCACCTACAAATAAGGTAGAGAAATCTTTATATCTGCTAAGCTACGATAATGTAATTTAACGTTGAAATTCAGTCATTTTGGTTGAATGTTAGTACATTTCCATACTTATCATCTCTAGCAAACTATCAAGAGAATAATAGATGCATTGCCACGGTATTAAATTACCACAATTAGTTCTGTCACGCAAACAGACCTAAAGGAATAAATAGAAAAACATGCGTATTACAAATTATAGACTGAATTTTTTTCAAATTGTATCAGTGTTCCAATGTAGATCGAATTCTCTTTGCACATCTAGTACACGAACATAGTGAATTGAAGAAGATATGTGGATTTACATGGAGCTTGTGGTTCTGTTCTGTTATCACAAGACGTGTTGGTAAAGTTCTGACACTGTAAGGTTTGCCTGGAGAACAGATCCGGATAATGACACTCCAAAGCATCTCCCTGTTGTATTCTCGGATGAGTGCAGTTATAATACTGGGCACAGTTATCCTCGCTCGGAACTATGGCTGTCGGATTGGCTACGCAGAAATCTGGAACATCGACTGGAAAAGACATTGATGCGATAACTTAAGTGACAAGCAAGCTATCTGTAGAAATAGAAGACAATTTTGGTGCCTGATCACAGCCTTTCTAACATAAATATCCAATGTTACATTGCTAGTACGAAATATCTCTTTGGAACCGGTCACTTATGTTGTTGATTTCCTGTGTATTTGAGAAACATTTCCGATGTATAAATAATGTAGTAATCACAACTTCCATAACCTCTTTAATTGAACTCCTTCTGCCTCTGATATAATCGTCATCAACGGGTGATTTATAATTCAAGCTAGCCCTACGCAATGCAGAAGTGCTTAGTTACATTTATGCAAGTTTCAGATTCAAGGGGACTCGAGAAGGATCCGCATATGAACTTGACTGCGCGACGATTATGATATATGTAGTCAATAATGACAGTGGAACTAGTGCCTTTAGAAAAATGCCGTTGTTATTTCTAGTACCTTTGATAACCGAAGTCTTGCATTTTCTTTCTTTCGGATGGAAGTACTCTCCCTTGGAACACTGGCTGATTTCCATGGTTCGATTCATATAACACGTGACAAACTCTGATTTCCATTCTCGACCAACAAATCGATTTGCACCATCAGGGAGGCCAATACAGCTAGGAAGTCTGTCAGGGCAAGGGAGGCAACTCGAGTTTGTACTATGACACAGATTTTGATCATACTGACCTGAAATGGAAATTAAATTTATCATCTAAGAATGATGCTTTTATGTAAGTAGCGGAATGACGAAGACATAGAATATACGTTTCAGAGGTGTGCTTGCGATTAACTACAAATATCCATATAAATGCAGATAGAAAATGACAGCGTGTCGAATTATTTAGCACATGACTGTGATATGTTATTCAAGGGGCTTATCATCCCCCTCTATGAAATCGATTTTATACGGCAAAAATCTATCGAGGACAAAGAACGGTTTGAAAACAAGAAATACGACCAATGTATGTGAATGCTTTAAATGTTCCTTACACTTTTAAATAATAGATTTAATTTAATTATATACCTCTTGTTCATGCATAAGATTAAACTGGGTACGTTTAAATATATTTATTTTAACAGTCTAATATATCAAGATAATTTACATGGCGCCTGTGGTTCCGTTCTATTTTCGCATTGAACCAGCGTGAAGTTCTCGCATTGATTCGTCTTAGTGGAGAAAAGATCCGGATATCTGCACTCGACTGGATTCCCTCCTATTCTTGATTTGACGTCCGAGCAGTTGTAGTATTTGGCACAGTTTGTATCGCTTTCAAACACAGCTGTTGGGTGGGCCTTGCAATAGTCAGGAATGGTCCCTGTAAGTGTATAGGTAATAACGATTATATATATATATATATATATATATATATATATATATATATATATATATATATATATATATATATATATATATATATATCCTCCAATTTCTTAACTCTTTATCTAGAATACATATACTAAGAGAGAACAATCCACATATATACTAAAATATACATCCAAACCCAGCACACCTCGTGCATATCCATATTTGGCAATTATATTTGTACAAACTACGATTCGTCTTCACATCAAAGTTTTGCATTTCAAAAGTGTCTTACTTTTGACGAATGTTCTTAAGACATTGTTTATATCTGGACTTGATCAGCTATCAAGTGTTGATGCTTTGAAGTATACTCATTATATAATGCTTTGTTGTAGATTTGGAAATGATTCCGTCCTTACCTTGAGTCACTTTATCCTGACACTTTCTCAGAACTGGATGAAAGTAACCGACAGCACATTTCTTTGTCTCCATCGTTCGGTTCTGGAAACACGTGACAAAGTAATCGGACCATTCGCGACCGTTGAAAGGGTTGCTTCCATCAGGTTGACCAACACAACTGGAATGCTTCTCTGGACAGGGAGAACAAGTCGGGTCATTTCCGTTGCAGACATTCTGTTGATATTCACCTTTAACATAAAAAAACTAGTTGATTCGCTCCTGACTCTTCAAAAGCAAAATCAACCTTGAAGCACAATGGATTCCTTCCCTAAACTGTAACATGTATGCATAATGATTCATGTGTCTTTACGGCTAGGGTAAGTGTGGATTTTTCAATTAAAATACAGAAAATCAACATTAAAAGATCGTCCCTTCTGATATCGCAGTCCAACGAGGAAGTTGTGATCGTTTTGGCACAAATTCATCCCTATCCTCCTTTGGATACAGTTTTAACAGATTACGTTCTTCATTAAAATAATTAAAACAATAAAGGCTTATCACAACAAACCATAACAACGTTAAAGAAAGTAACTCACATGGGGCCTGTGGTTCCATCCTGGAATCACATGATGTATTTGTGAAGACTTCACAATGCATTGTCAGTCTTGAGAAGAGGTCTGGATATTTGCATTCCATGGCCGTTCCATTTCTGGAGATGGGATCAGAGCAATTAAAATACTGGGCACAGTCATCCTCATCTGCAACTACTGCCGATGGATTTGACGCGCAATAGTCCGGTACGTCAACTGAGGTGAGAGACACATTTTCATCGATTACAAAGATCGCATCATTTATTAAAACGAAAGTCAACTCAGTAAACAGTGCAAGCATGGCTTATATACTGAGCAAACTGGATGCCTTATTTGTTTTCTCGTTGAAAACGGTAAATTATCTGAAACGGGCAAACCAACGATACTTATCTATTTTGATGTATACTTTTGGAAAAGGTTATTAACCTATCACCTATCATCAGAAATCTACTTTCATCCTATTGAAAGTTAAAGAACCAAAAAGCAAGTGCACTATTAAATCCTCTAGTAAATTCAAGCGGACTCTCAGTCTACTGTTCTACAAAGTGTTTTTGAAATATTCGTTGCCTAACACAAACTATTCTGCAATAGCTTTCAATTTACCTGTTTGAACTTTTGTTTGGCATTTTCTATCCTTTGGATGGAAATACTGCCCGTGTGGACACTTTATCTGATCCATAGTTCTATTCTTGAAGCAGACTGTGTAATCGGATTTCCATTCACGACCTACGAATACATTCACACCATCCGGAAGCCCAACACAGCTCGAGAATCTGGTTGAGCAAGGGTTACAACTGGTGTTCGTTGTCTTGCACAGATTTTCGTCGTATTCACCTACAAATAAGGTAGAGAAATCTTTATATCTGCTAAGCTACGATAATGTAATTTAACGTTGAAATTCAGTCATTTTGGTTGAATGTTAGTACATTTCCATACTTATCATCTCTAGCAAACTATCAAGAGAATAATAGATGCATTGCCACGGTATTAAATTACCACAAATAGTTCTGTCACGCAAACAGATCTAAAGGAATAAATAGAAAAACATGCGTATTACAAATTATAGACTGAATTTTTTTCAAATTGTATCAGTGTTCCAATGTAGATCGAATTCTCTTTGCACATCTAGTACACGAACATAGTGAATTGAAGAAGATATGTGGATTTACATGGAGCTTGTGGTTCTGTTCTGTTATCACAAGACGTGTTGGTAAAGTTCTGACACTGTAAGGTTTGCCTGGAGAACAGATCCGGATAATGACACTCCAAAGCATCTCCCTGTTGTATTCTCGGATGAGTGCAGTTATAATACTGGGCACAGTTATCCTCGCTCGGAACTATGGCTGTCGGATTGGCTACGCAGAAATCTGGAACATCGACTGGAAAAGACATTGATGCGATAACTTAAATGACAAGCAAGCTATCTGTAGAAATAGAAGACAATTTTGGTGCCTGATCACAGCCTTTCTAACATAAATATCCAATGTTACATTGCTAGTACGAAATATCTCTTTGGAACCGGTCACTTATGTTGTTGATTTCCTGTGTATTTGAGAAACATTTCCGATGTATAAATAATGTAGTAATCACAACTTCCATAACCTCTTTAATTGAACTCCTTCTGCCTCTGATATAATCGTCATCAACGGGTGATTTATAATTCAAGCTAGCCCTACGCAATGCAGAAGTGCTTAGTTACATTTATGCAAGTTTCAGATTCAAGGGGACTCGAGAAGGATTCGCATATGAACTTGACTGCGCGACGATTATGATATATGTAGTCAATAATGACAGTGGAACTAGTGCCTTTAGAAAAATACCGTTGTTATTTCTAGTACCTTTGATAACCGAAGTCTTGCATTTTCTTTCTTTCGGATGGAAGTACTCTCCCTTGGAACACTGGCTGATTTCCATGGTTCGATTCATATAACACGTGACAAACTCTGATTTCCATTCTCGACCAACAAATCGATTTGCACCATCAGGGAGGCCAATACAGCTAGGAAGTCTGTCAGGGCAAGGGAGGCAACTCGAGTTTGTACTATGACACAGATTTTGATCATACTGACCTGAAATCGAAATTAAATTTATCATCTAAGAATGATGCTTTTATGTAAGTAACGGAATGACGAAGACATAGAATATACGTTTCAGAGGTGTGCTTGCGATTAACTACAAATATCCATATAAATGCAGATAGAAAATGACAGCGTGTCGAATTATTTAGCACATGACTGTGATATGTTATTCAAGGGGCTTATCATCCCCCTCTATGAAATCGATTTTATACGGCAAAAATCTATCGAGGTCAAAGAACGGTTTGAAAACAAGAAATACGACCAAGGTATGTGAATGCTTTAAATGTTCCTTAAACTTTTAAATAATAGATTTAATTTAATTATATACCTCTTGTTCATGCATAAGATTAAACTGGGTACGTTTAAATATATTTATTTTAACAGTCTAATATATCAAGATAATTTACATGGCGCCTGTGGTTCCGTTCTATTTTCGCATTGAACCAGCGTGAAGTTCTCGCATTGATTCGTCTTAGTGGAGAAAAGATCCGGATATCTGCACTCGACTGGATTCCCTCCTATTCTTGATTTGACGTCCGAGCAGTTGTAGTATTTGGCACAGTTTGTATCGCTTTCAAACACAGCTGTTGGGTGGGCCTTGCAATAGTCAGGAATGGTCCCTGTAAGTGTATAGGTAATAACGATTATATATATATATATATATATATATATATATATATATATATATATATCCTCCAATTTCTTAACTCTTTATCTAGAATACATATACTAAGAGAGAACAATCCACATATATACTAAAATATACATCCAAACCCAGCACACCTCGTGCATATCCATATTTGGCAATTATATTTGTACAAACTACGATTCGTCTTCACATCAAAGTTTTGCATTTCAAAAGTGTCTTACTTTTGACGAATGTTCTTAAGACATTGTTTATATCTGGACTTGATCAGCTATCAAGTGTTGATGCCTTGAAGTATACTCATTATATAATGCTTTGTTGTAGATTTGGAAATGATTCCGTCCTTACCTTGAGTCACTTTATCCTGACACTTTCTCAGAACTGGATGAAAGTAACCGACAGCACACTTCTTTGTCTCCATCGTTCGGTTCTGGAAACACGTGACAAAGTAATCGGACCATTCGCGACCGATGAAAGGGTTGCTTCCATCAGGTTGACCAACACAACTGGAATGCTTCTCTGGACAGGGAGAACACGTCGGGTCATTTCCGTTGCAGACATTCTGTTGATATTCACCTTTAACATAAAAAAACTAGTTGATTCGCTCCTGACTCTTCAAAAGCAAAAACAACCTTGAAGCACAATGGATTCCTTCCCTAAACTGTAACATGTATGCATAATGATTCATGTGTCTTTACGGCTAGGGTAAGTGTGGATTTTTCGATTAAAATACAGAAAATCAACATTAAAAGATCGTCCCTTCTGATATCGCAGTCCAACGAGGAAGTTGTGATCGTTTTGGCACAAATTCATCCCTATCCTCCTTTGGATACAGTTTTAACAGATTACGTTCTTCATTAAAATAATTAAAACAATAAAGGCTTATCACAACAAACCATAGCAACGTTAAAGAAAGTAACTCACATGGGGCCTGTGGTTCCATCCTGGAATCACATGATGTATTTGTGAAGACTTCACAATGCATTGTCAGTCTTGAGAAGAGGTCTGGATATTTGCATTCCATGGCCGTTCCATTTCTGGAGATGGGATCAGAGCAATTAAAATACTGGGCACAGTCATCCTCATCTGCAACTACTGCCGATGGATTTGACGCGCAATAGTCCGGTACGTCAACTGAGGTGAGAGACACATTTTCATCGATTACAAAGATCGCATCATTTATTAAAACGAAAGTCAACTCAGTAAACAGTGCAAGCATGGCTTATATACTGAGCAAACTGGATGCCTTATTTGTTTTCTCGTTGAAAACGGTAAATTATCTGAAACGGGCAAACCAACGATACTTATCTATTTTGATGTATACTTTTGGAAAAGGTTATTAACCTATCACCTATCATCAGAAATCTACTTTCATCCTATTGAAAGTTAAAGAACCAAAAAGCAAGTGCACTATTAAATCCTCTAGTAAATTCAAGCGGACTCTCAGTCTACTGTTCTACAAAGTGTTTTTGAAATATTCGTTGCCTAACACAAACTATTCTGTAATAGCTTTCAATTTACCTGTTTGAACTTTTGTTTGGCATTTTCTATCCTTTGGATGGAAATACTGCCCGTGTGGACACTTTATCTGATCCATAGTTCTATTCTTGAAGCAGACTGTGTAATCGGATTTCCATTCACGACCTACGAATACATTCACACCATCCGGAAGCCCAACACAGCTCGAGAATCTGGTTGAGCAAGGGTTACAACTGGTGTTCGTTGTCTTGCACAGATTTTCGTCGTATTCACCTACAAATAAGGTAGAGAAATCTTTATATCTGCTAAGCTACGATAATGTAATTTAACGTTGAAATTCAGTCATTTTGGTTGAATGTTAGTACATTTCCATACTTATCATCTCTAGCAAACTATCAAGAGAATAATAGATGCATTGCCACGGTATTAAATTACCACAATTAGTTCTGTCACGCAAACAGACCTAAAGGAATAAATAGAAAAACATGCGTATTACAAATTATAGACTGAATTTTTTTCAAATTGTATCAGTGTTCCAATGTAGATCGAATTCTCTTTGCACATCTAGTACACGAACATAGTGAATTGAAGAAGATATGTGGATTTACATGGAGCTTGTGGTTCTGTTCTGTTATCACAAGACGTGTTGGTAAAGTTCTGACACTGTAAGGTTTGCCTGGAGAACAGATCCGGATAATGACACTCCAAAGCATCTCCCTGTTGTATTCTCGGATGAGTGCAGTTATAATACTGGGCACAGTTATCCTCGCTCGGAACTATGGCTGTCGGATTGGCTACGCAGAAATCTGGAACATCGACTGGAAAAGACATTGATGCGATAACTTAAGTGACAAGCAAGCTATCTGTAGAAATAGAAGACAATTTTGGTGCCTGATCACAGCCTTTCTAACATAAATATCCAATGTTACATTGCTAGTACGAAATATCTCTTTGGAACCGGTCACTTATGTTGTTGATTTCCTGTGTATTTGAGAAACATTTCCGATGTATAAATAATGTAGTAATCACAACTTCCATAACCTCTTTAATTGAACTCCTTCTGCCTCTGATATAATCGTCATCAACGGGTGATTTATAATTCAAGCTAGCCCTACGCAATGCAGAAGTGCTTAGTTACATTTATGCAAGTTTCAGATTCAAGGGGACTCGAGAAGGATCCGCATATGAACTTGACTGCGCGACGATTATGATATATGTAGTCAATAATGACAGTGGAACTAGTGCCTTTAGAAAAATGCCGTTGTTATTTCTAGTACCTTTGATAACCGAAGTCTTGCATTTTCTTTCTTTCGGATGGAAGTACTCTCCCTTGGAACACTGGCTGATTTCCATGGTTCGATTCATATAACACGTGACAAACTCTGATTTCCATTCTCGACCAACAAATCGATTTGCACCATCAGGGAGGCCAATACAGCTAGGAAGTCTGTCAGGGCAAGGGAGGCAACTCGAGTTTGTACTATGACACAGATTTTGATCATACTGACCTGAAATGGAAATTAAATTTATCATCTAAGAATGATGCTTTTATGTAAGTAGCGGAATGACGAAGACATAGAATATACGTTTCAGAGGTGTGCTTGCGATTAACTACAAATATCCATATAAATGCAGATAGAAAATGACAGCGTGTCGAATTATTTAGCACATGACTGTGATATGTTATTCAAGGGGCTTATCATCCCCCTCTATGAAATCGATTTTATACGGCAAAAATCTATCGAGGACAAAGAACGGTTTGAAAACAAGAAATACGACCAATGTATGTGAATGCTTTAAATGTTCCTTACACTTTTAAATAATAGATTTAATTTAATTATATACCTCTTGTTCATGCATAAGATTAAACTGGGTACGTTTAAATATATTTATTTTAACAGTCTAATATATCAAGATAATTTACATGGCGCCTGTGGTTCCGTTCTATTTTCGCATTGAACCAGCGTGAAGTTCTCGCATTGATTCGTCTTAGTGGAGAAAAGATCCGGATATCTGCACTCGACTGGATTCCCTCCTATTCTTGATTTGACGTCCGAGCAGTTGTAGTATTTGGCACAGTTTGTATCGCTTTCAAACACAGCTGTTGGGTGGGCCTTGCAATAGTCAGGAATGGTCCCTGTAAGTGTATAGGTAATAACGATTATATATATATATATATATATATATATATATATATATATATATATATATATATATATATATATATATATATCCTCCAATTTCTTAACTCTTTATCTAGAATACATATACTAAGAGAGAACAATCCACATATATACTAAAATATACATCCAAACCCAGCACACCTCGTGCATATCCATATTTGGCAATTATATTTGTACAAACTACGATTCGTCTTCACATCAAAGTTTTGCATTTCAAAAGTGTCTTACTTTTGACGAATGTTCTTAAGACATTGTTTATATCTGGACTTGATCAGCTATCAAGTGTTGATGCTTTGAAGTATACTCATTATATAATGCTTTGTTGTAGATTTGGAAATGATTCCGTCCTTACCTTGAGTCACTTTATCCTGACACTTTCTCAGAACTGGATGAAAGTAACCGACAGCACATTTCTTTGTCTCCATCGTTCGGTTCTGGAAACACGTGACAAAGTAATCGGACCATTCGCGACCGTTGAAAGGGTTGCTTCCATCAGGTTGACCAACACAACTGGAATGCTTCTCTGGACAGGGAGAACAAGTCGGGTCATTTCCGTTGCAGACATTCTGTTGATATTCACCTTTAACATAAAAAAACTAGTTGATTCGCTCCTGACTCTTCAAAAGCAAAATCAACCTTGAAGCACAATGGATTCCTTCCCTAAACTGTAACATGTATGCATAATGATTCATGTGTCTTTACGGCTAGGGTAAGTGTGGATTTTTCAATTAAAATACAGAAAATCAACATTAAAAGATCGTCCCTTCTGATATCGCAGTCCAACGAGGAAGTTGTGATCGTTTTGGCACAAATTCATCCCTATCCTCCTTTGGATACAGTTTTAACAGATTACGTTCTTCATTAAAATAATTAAAACAATAAAGGCTTATCACAACAAACCATAACAACGTTAAAGAAAGTAACTCACATGGGGCCTGTGGTTCCATCCTGGAATCACATGATGTATTTGTGAAGACTTCACAATGCATTGTCAGTCTTGAGAAGAGGTCTGGATATTTGCATTCCATGGCCGTTCCATTTCTGGAGATGGGATCAGAGCAATTAAAATACTGGGCACAGTCATCCTCATCTGCAACTACTGCCGATGGATTTGACGCGCAATAGTCCGGTACGTCAACTGAGGTGAGAGACACATTTTCATCGATTACAAAGATCGCATCATTTATTAAAACGAAAGTCAACTCAGTAAACAGTGCAAGCATGGCTTATATACTGAGCAAACTGGATGCCTTATTTGTTTTCTCGTTGAAAACGGTAAATTATCTGAAACGGGCAAACCAACGATACTTATCTATTTTGATGTATACTTTTGGAAAAGGTTATTAACCTATCACCTATCATCAGAAATCTACTTTCATCCTATTGAAAGTTAAAGAACCAAAAAGCAAGTGCACTATTAAATCCTCTAGTAAATTCAAGCGGACTCTCAGTCTACTGTTCTACAAAGTGTTTTTGAAATATTCGTTGCCTAACACAAACTATTCTGCAATAGCTTTCAATTTACCTGTTTGAACTTTTGTTTGGCATTTTCTATCCTTTGGATGGAAATACTGCCCGTGTGGACACTTTATCTGATCCATAGTTCTATTCTTGAAGCAGACTGTGTAATCGGATTTCCATTCACGACCTACGAATACATTCACACCATCCGGAAGCCCAACACAGCTCGAGAATCTGGTTGAGCAAGGGTTACAACTGGTGTTCGTTGTCTTGCACAGATTTTCGTCGTATTCACCTACAAATAAGGTAGAGAAATCTTTATATCTGCTAAGCTACGATAATGTAATTTAACGTTGAAATTCAGTCATTTTGGTTGAATGTTAGTACATTTCCATACTTATCATCTCTAGCAAACTATCAAGAGAATAATAGATGCATTGCCACGGTATTAAATTACCACAAATAGTTCTGTCACGCAAACAGATCTAAAGGAATAAATAGAAAAACATGCGTATTACAAATTATAGACTGAATTTTTTTCAAATTGTATCAGTGTTCCAATGTAGATCGAATTCTCTTTGCACATCTAGTACACGAACATAGTGAATTGAAGAAGATATGTGGATTTACATGGAGCTTGTGGTTCTGTTCTGTTATCACAAGACGTGTTGGTAAAGTTCTGACACTGTAAGGTTTGCCTGGAGAACAGATCCGGATAATGACACTCCAAAGCATCTCCCTGTTGTATTCTCGGATGAGTGCAGTTATAATACTGGGCACAGTTATCCTCGCTCGGAACTATGGCTGTCGGATTGGCTACGCAGAAATCTGGAACATCGACTGGAAAAGACATTGATGCGATAACTTAAATGACAAGCAAGCTATCTGTAGAAATAGAAGACAATTTTGGTGCCTGATCACAGCCTTTCTAACATAAATATCCAATGTTACATTGCTAGTACGAAATATCTCTTTGGAACCGGTCACTTATGTTGTTGATTTCCTGTGTATTTGAGAAACATTTCCGATGTATAAATAATGTAGTAATCACAACTTCCATAACCTCTTTAATTGAACTCCTTCTGCCTCTGATATAATCGTCATCAACGGGTGATTTATAATTCAAGCTAGCCCTACGCAATGCAGAAGTGCTTAGTTACATTTATGCAAGTTTCAGATTCAAGGGGACTCGAGAAGGATTCGCATATGAACTTGACTGCGCGACGATTATGATATATGTAGTCAATAATGACAGTGGAACTAGTGCCTTTAGAAAAATACCGTTGTTATTTCTAGTACCTTTGATAACCGAAGTCTTGCATTTTCTTTCTTTCGGATGGAAGTACTCTCCCTTGGAACACTGGCTGATTTCCATGGTTCGATTCATATAACACGTGACAAACTCTGATTTCCATTCTCGACCAACAAATCGATTTGCACCATCAGGGAGGCCAATACAGCTAGGAAGTCTGTCAGGGCAAGGGAGGCAACTCGAGTTTGTACTATGACACAGATTTTGATCATACTGACCTGAAATCGAAATTAAATTTATCATCTTAGAATGATGCTTTTATGTAAGTAACGGAATGACGAAGACATAGAATATACGTTTCAGAGGTGTGCTTGCGATTAACTACAAATATCCATATAAATGCAGATAGAAAATGACAGCGTGTCGAATTATTTAGCACATGACTGTGATATGTTATTCAAGGGGCTTATCATCCCCCTCTATGAAATCGATTTTATACGGCAAAAATCTATCGAGGTCAAAGAACGGTTTGAAAACAAGAAATACGACCAAGGTATGTGAATGCTTTAAATGTTCCTTAAACTTTTAAATAATAGATTTAATTTAATTATATACCTCTTGTTCATGCATAAGATTAAACTGGGTACGTTTAAATATATTTATTTTAACAGTCTAATATATCAAGATAATTTACATGGCGCCTGTGGTTCCGTTCTATTTTCGCATTGAACCAGCGTGAAGTTCTCGCATTGATTCGTCTTAGTGGAGAAAAGATCCGGATATCTGCACTCGACTGGATTCCCTCCTATTCTTGATTTGACGTCCGAGCAGTTGTAGTATTTGGCACAGTTTGTATCGCTTTCAAACACAGCTGTTGGGTGGGCCTTGCAATAGTCAGGAATGGTCCCTGTAAGTGTATAGGTAATAACGATTATATATATATATATATATATATATATATATATATATATATATATATATATATCCTCCAATTTCTTAACTCTTTATCTAGAATACATATACTAAGAGAGAACAATCCACATATATACTAAAATATACATCCAAACCCAGCACACCTCGTGCATATCCATATTTGGCAATTATATTTGTACAAACTACGATTCGTCTTCACATCAAAGTTTTGCATTTCAAAAGTGTCTTACTTTTGACGAATGTTCTTAAGACATTGTTTATATCTGGACTTGATCAGCTATCAAGTGTTGATGCCTTGAAGTATACTCATTATATAATGCTTTGTTGTAGATTTGGAAATGATTCCGTCCTTACCTTGAGTCACTTTATCCTGACACTTTCTCAGAACTGGATGAAAGTAACCGACAGCACACTTCTTTGTCTCCATCGTTCGGTTCTGGAAACACGTGACAAAGTAATCGGACCATTCGCGACCGTTGAAAGGGTTGCTTCCATCAGGTTGACCAACACAACTGGAATGCTTCTCTGGACAGGGAGAACAAGTCGGGTCATTTCCGTTGCAGACATTCTGTTGATATTCACCTTTAACATAAAAAAAACTAGTTGATTCGCTCCTGACTCTTCAAAAGCAAAAACAACCTTGAAGCACAATGGATTCCTTCCTTAAACTGTAACATGTATGCATAATGATTCATGTGTCTTTACGGCTAGGGTAAGTGTGGATTTTTCGATTAAAATACAGAAAATCAACATTAAAAGATCGTCCCTTCTGATAGCGCAGTCCAACGAGGAAGTTGTGATCGTTTTGGCACAAATTCATCCCTATCCTCCTTTGGATAAAGTTTTAACAGATTACGTTCTTCATTTAAATAATTAAAACAATAAAGGCTTATCACAACAAACCATAGCAACGTTAAAGAAAGTAACTCACATGGGGCCTGTGGTTCCATCCTGGAATCACATGATGTATTTGTGAAGACTTCACAATGCATTGTCAGTCTTGAGAAGAGGTCTGGATATTTGCATTCCATGGCCGTTCCATTTCTGGAGTTGGGATCAGAGCAATTAAAATATTGGGCACAGTCATCCTCATCTGCAACTACTGCCGATGGATTTGACGCGCAATAGTCCGGTACGTCAACTGAGGTGAGAGACACATTTTCATCGATTACAAAGATCGCATCATTTATTAAAACGAAAGTCAACTCAGTAAACAGTGCAAGCATGGCTTACATACTGAGCAAACTGGATGCCTTATTTGTTTTCTCGTTGAAAACGGTAAATTATCTGAAACGGGCAAACCAACGATACTTATCTATTTTGATGTATACTTTTGGAAAAGGTTATTAACCTATCACCTATCATCAGAAATCTACTTTCATCCTATTGAAAGTTAAAGAACCAAAAAGCAAGTGCACTATTAAATCCTCTAGTAAATTCAAGCGGACTCTCAGTCTACTGTTCTACAAAGTGTTTTTGAAATATTCGTTGCCTAACACAAACTATTCTGTAATAGCTTTCAATTTACCTGTTTGAACTTTTGTTTGGCATTTTCTATCCTTTGGATGGAAATACTGCCCGTGTGGACACTTTATCTGATCCATAGTTCTATTCTTGAAGCAGACTGTGTAATCGGATTTCCATTCACGACCTACGAATACATTCACACCATCCGGAAGCCCAACACAGCTCGAGAATCTGGTTGAGCAAGGGTTACAACTGGTGTTCGTTGTCTTGCACAGATTTTCGTCGTATTCACCTACAAATAAGGTAGAGAAATCTTTATATCTGCTAAGCTACGATAATGTAATTTAACGTTGAAATTCAGTCATTTTGGTTGAATGTTAGTACATTTCCATACTTATCATCTCTAGCAAACTATCAAGAGAATAATAGATGCATTGCCACGGTATTAAATTACCACAATTAGTTCTGTCACGCAAACAGACCTAAAAAAAAATTATTTGAAAATCATATGTATTACAAATTCTAGTGTTATATAGTTTCTTACATGGCGCCTGCGGTTCCATACGTGTCGTGCAGTTAACATCCGTAAAGTTTTTACATCTTAGACTGTCAAGATCAAACAGATCTGGGTACACGCATTCCGAGAGTCGATCTGCCATAGTGTTTCCTCTTTTGGAACAGTCATAGTATTTAGCACAGTCCCCAGGGTATCCGAGTTTATTATTGGGATGTAGTCGGCAATAAAATCCGAGAGTATCTATGCAAGATATAAATTGAATACTTTTTTAGTAAGTGCTGACTTACTTGCTATGCAGACGTTGGAATGTTACAATTGGATCAAAGAAATTTATTTTGATTTGCCTCGAAATGATTAGATTTCAAACTTTACACTTAAGTATCTTTGAGTATTAAACTACTGAAATTGACAACACGTCATTTATATAATTCTGTTAAAATGATAATAATTTCAGATAAATTCATCCATAGTTCGCTGAAGTAGACAAAGAATGTTGCTTTGATATCGGCTTGAAATGGAAAGTAACATCGTTCGTTGGCATCGATGAACATAAGACCCTTGCTTAAAAACATTTAAATTCTAAATTGTATATTTTTCTAACTTAATTTAGAAACAAACAAAGCCTACTAAAAGAACAAAGAATTGGATCATGCGGACACACTCAGATAATGCGGGACTCACTCGACGTATGCGGTACACACTTCTGTGCACGGAGATCAAAATAACCATTGATACACATCTGCAAATCTAATGTTCTGTTTTTGAAGCACGTGAAATATTTTGGGTCGAATACCGCAAAGGGCCTTTTTCCATCGGGTTGTCCTTCACAACTTGGCAAACGTACACTACAAGGGACACAGGATGGATCTTTCTTGTTACATAAATTCTGTGTGTAGTTGCCTATAATAATAATAATAATAATAATAATAATAATAATAATAATAATAATAGATGATGATGATGATGATGATGATGATGATGATGATGGTTGTGTAAATTTCATTAATTCTCATCGAATCCAGAAAGATTGAGCTTTTTTCCTAACCACTGTCCAAATTAAATTAAGTGGTAATATGTGGCAATTGCATGTAAAGTTTACTTCTTGTTCTCCATTGATAGAAGCGATTGTAGTTACTTTGTAATTAAATTTTACATCGTGTCTTTTAAAAGATAGAATTCCTACAGATTTAATATCCATTCACAAATGTAATGCCCCCCCCCCCCCCATTCAAAAGGAATAACCAAACTCTAAATGGAATTTCCATCCTTCAAATGAAATATCCACCCTTCAAAGGAATTTCTACCCTTCAAATGGAATTTCCACCCTTCAAATGTAATATCCACCCTTTAATTGTAACACCAACCTTTCAAATAACTCCCACAAACGTAATATCCATCATTGAAATAAAGCTTGTTTTTTAGGTTAGGTGGTTAGGATGTATTTTTTCCTTTCGTTTTGTTTTTAAAGGTCAACGATGTGACATGTATTGTTCAGAGATCTGCTTACAAGGATTCATCGGTTCGGATTTTCTACCACAGACCACGTTCTGAAATTCGTCACATCTTTTGGAAACGTCGTTAAACAACTGGGGGTAGGGACATTCCAGCAGATGTCCACCTAAAGGCGTATTGTCCTGGCTGCAGTCGTAGTACTGAGCGCAATTGTCAGACCTTGCCACAATGGCTGACTTGTTAGCTTTACAAATCCGATCAATGTCAACTGAAAAGATAAAGTATTGTGGATAAACAAAAATATTTCTGGCATAATTTTACATTCGCCTGACAAAATTAATACAATTATTTAAATATATTCACAATTTATTCGTTATTTTTTTTAAAAAGAACCATACTGCTTTTGCCCTTTGTGACAGTTAAAATAGATTCAACATGGTTGATGAGATGACGAGTCTTTACTAATAGAATGCGTTGTCAATCGAAATCAATGCGAGTTCAGGGGACAGTGCATCAAATTTACATTCGTTCAAAGTATATACATTTTATGGATACACTTAAAGTTGTAATAATTTGTTTGCACACGATTTGTCTTGTTGATGTTTTATTTAATCTCAAATAGATATGCAGCTATTTTGATCAAATAATTTAACATGTAACATTTAGGCGCATCAAAGCGATTGGGTTAGTACTAGTGGAGTTGTTTGCACAGACTTGCATACAATGTTCAGTTTTAAGTTCGAGAAAAAAATATATGAAACAATGCATAAGAGTGCAACCAGGCCGATTTCATTTGTAACAAACCTGGACATGGTTTTCCCGAGTAACATGATTGGTGGTCGGTATCATTGCCAACACAATTTTTCCCGCCAAATCTTGGTGTCGGGTTGGAACAGTTGCGTGTCCTCGTCTTCTGTCCATCATCGCATGTAACGGAGCATGTACCCCATGTAGACCATTCAGACCACAGACCATCAACTTTGTGAAATGATCAGAAGATTTCATATTATGAAAAGAAAATTTTACAGAGTGTACAAAGCCTATACCACAGACAATGGAGGGAATGAACCTAAAGCATTTTTACGTTGATTGAAACAACATTAAAAACATTCATGCGCTATTGGAATGAACCTAAACTATTTCTGCGCTGTTTGTAATAAATCTAAAATATTTATACGTGACCTGAATAAATCTGAAACATTTCTACTATGTTGTGAATAATCTAAAACATGTGTGTGCTGTTACGTATAAATCTTAAACATTACTATATTGAATAGGGTCTTACTTGACAATTCAAACTACTTTTCTTCAGCAATATTGTTTCAGATCATATTAACATGAGAATATATGTACTAAGTTTGAAGAAGAAGAAAACAGTTATCTGTAGAAACCAACAATTCAGTTATCGTTTCATTCATAATTTCATCGCATAATGTTAATTTGTGAAAGCTTCTTCAAAACCAAACAAAATAAGACCACTATAGGAAATAAGGATTTGAACAAACTAATAGTATGTTATTTGGTCTAACAGAGTGCAAATGCTCAAATAAACATTTTTTTATGCAGTAACCTCAAACTCGAATTACCTACTTGGTGTGACTTTTACGCAGTCTTCATCATTCTTTCCGTCTCTATCATCGTCTAGTAAATAATAATAATAATAATAATAATAATAATAATAACAATTAATAATAATACAAATTAAAAATAATGTCTAGGAGATTGGTTTCCTTTGTACAAGCATACACAAAGAAAATGAAATGTTCGTTATAATAATAATAATAATAATAATAATAATAACAATTAATAATAATACAAATTAAAAATAATGTCTAGGAGATTGGTTTCCTTTATACAAGCATACACAAAGAAAATGAAATGTTCGTTATAATAATAATAATAATAATAATAATAATAATAATAATAATAATTAAAAATAATGTCTAGGAGATTGGTTTCCTTTATGCAAGCATACACAAAGAAAATGAAATGTTCGTTATGTCTACAATGCAGGTGAGTGACGCGCTCTGCAAATTACAGTTTTGGCTAGAGAGAATTTTCTGATTGTCTGGTATAACGATAAATTTAGTTTGTAGTACCTTTGATGTTGTGTATTGTCTTTAAAATCATATTGCACTTGATAAGCCATTTTTGTTTTTTCGTGTGTTATTGTTGTTGTTGCTTGATTGTATTACTTATTTTGTATTCACTTATTTTTTTTTTCAAAGGTGCATCATGCTTAAAGATCCACTAAGCAATGTCATAATGGTGTATGCACTCATTATCTACCAGCTCTTTGGTTTTCTGGAGTACAAAGTTCCTCGTCTATTTTGCCATCACAGTCATTATCTATTCCATCGCCTGGTTGTGTGGCACTTGGTGTGCAGTTCTGGAAAGAAGGGCTTTTCTTTGAACAGTATTATAGAAGACAATTTCATTCAAACCGAAAACAAAGGCTTCTCGACCATACTTAAATGCATACTTTCTGTAGTGAATGAAGTTAATATCGATTTATTAAAAACAATTAATGTGTTAATTATGTTTTGCATGTAGAGTTTGCAGACAGCGCACACGGCTATGAAAAGATACAATAGTTTAAATTTAACAGCATACTGTTACAAACAAAATCATTTATTTATCATGTCAATATATAACTAAGGAATCTGTGAGCATATATTTTCAAAATGATTTAGAAGATTGAAACAGAATTTATAAAAATTTAGTATACCTGTACTTCGTACAATATCCTAAACACTAAAGCACTAAAAGAATAGTTGGGTACAAAAGGCAATTTTTGTTTCGTGGCTTCATGAAAGCCATGGTTTGTTTTAATCACTTTTAGAGAAATACTTTTAAAATTTAGTATCAATGTATATACTTATTTTCAGATATTATTAAAATTATTTTAAGCAGTTAACATGTGTCCAAGAAAAAGCAAATGCCAGTTTATACTCTATTTTTCCGTAATAGTGATTGATTGGCGATTTTCATCAGAAAATTTGTTTTCTTTGTGCATGAAAGATAGGAACCTATGTACAAATATTTTTTATGGAAAGGTACATGGTTTCACTTACCGCATTAATCGTAGCAAGACGCATTCCAGTCGGGAAGGCGAAGGACTCGTGATATGCATGACCGTAAAGATAGCCTCCAAAAATTGACAGCGGATTTGAGTGGCGGACTGTATGCGTCCCATGAGACACTTGAAAATTGGTACCCGATAAGGATGTCCCAGAAATTGAATGCCAAACCAAATTTTTCGGCAGCGGCTTCCCGTCCAAAAGCAATCCATCTTTTTCCGATGTATCTGCAACTAGCATGAACAAATTCTCATAACGGAACCTGACATCGTTTCCGAAGTCTGGACGTGAATATTCAGGTGTTGTAAAGGTGTAGTCCGAACCAAATAACTCATACGGCGGGAGAATCATCATGGAGGGATCAGCAGGCTCATGTGGGTCCTGTTCGCTCTGGACAAACTGAGTCACGAGAACCGGTTTGTCTGATTTGATCATTTTGTACTGGTCTGAAGGTAGGGTTACATTTGTAGATTCCCCTGCTTTTGCTAACGTGATAGGGGGCATACCAGTGATACGTATAACTGTATTATCCTCACTGGCAACAATTTTGAAAATGTCGCCTACCGTTCTAGCGGGAATGGGTGCTGATACAAACTGCCGCCCCCATCTGTCCACGGATGTTAGCTGCTCCACAAGATGGTCAGCTGATGCACCAAGTCCAATATTGGTTTTAACGTTCCCGCTGAATGTTGCAATAGGCTTGTCGCTAACTATGTGCATACCTTGAAAAAAAACAAAATATATATATATATATATATATATATATATATATATATATATATATATATATACCGTTTTAAGATGAGGCCAACGTTTACGCTTATCCACGTCGATATAATTATATTGTTATTATTGTAATAGTCATTTGAATGTATATAACATTAAACGGATTAGTAGTCACTTTAATGTATACAGATTATCAATCACTTTAATGTATACACAATTAAACGGATTAGCAGTCTTGTTCATGTTTACCATATTAAACGAAATAAATGTCACTTTAATGTATACAAAATAAAACGGATTAGCAGAAGATCGTTTCACATTACGAATTAACACACGTACATTCTAAAATGATAAAGGCTTAACATGGAACAACAAAGGAGTATATTTTGATCATTTCGTTTCTATAATGTTCCAAAACATCTATCTAATATAGAAAGAATACTAACGTATACAAAGTTACGATCAAAACAAGTGCATTTCTTTAAATTTGTACTTTCAGGTGAGTTACCTGGATTGAACGATATAATTTGATGACTGTATTTGTGTATATATGTATATATGGATTTGTTGTATTAAACAGTTGTAATAACAGCTGTGAAAAACACAACCATTAAGAACAAAATGACCAATACTTTTGAGACATGTACATGCATTATTTCTTTTGAAAATATGTAACAAAGGTATTGTGAATGGTTTCAATGTATATCTCATTCAGTTAATATGGATTATAGAATTTATTCTGAAATATTTGGCCTTTCTACATAATCGTAATTGAGCAAGTTCTTCTTCACACGTATTTCTCGCGCATAGCCTGTAATGTATTTTTAAAAATACCTGTGAGGTCCCGGTCACTCTGTAATTGAAGAGTATCATAACGATCCATGGTCACTTTAAAGCTATCTCCAGGGCCGTACTTTTTACTGTTAAATGTTACACTTAAATTTGGATCTGATTTTGGCAAAGTTATTGTTACTGATGTGCCATCATTGGCACTGGCAATCCCCACCTCACTCTTTGTATCGTCAATACCATCACAGTCACAATGGGTCACGGCGTAGTATTCAGTGCCCAGAGCATCTGTAGGTATGCCCAAGAATACGTCATTTGACAATGACATTTTATTTGCACCGTAGCATACCACTTCTGCATCCGCGGTTACATGTATCCCCTTCGAGCTTAAATCGCTTCCTATCATTCTTAGAGCATCATCGATCAGAACTTTGTGCACTTGTCCATCCTTAATAGTGAATGTTTCGCTGAAGGCTGGATTGGACCATTTTGGTGTGGTAACTGTAACGTGCACGTCCCTCTGTTCCTGAGTTGAAATGTAAAGTTCAAGAGGAAACGTTTTGTTCGTTCCATAGTTTAAATTCTCCATGAACATCAACACAAATTCAGCCCCCTTGTTGTCTGGTGGAGAAGGAATACTCCCTAAAATCGTGCATATAATAATAATAATAATAATAATAATAATAATAATAATAATAATAATAATAATAATAATACGAAAATAATATTTTTTAAAAATGGTTGCTATGTGATGACATTTGCGATCATAGGAAAAATATTAATTGTTAATGCTATTTTACCTTCACTTGACAATACAAAATAATAGCCATAATAGAGTAAATTTTGATGCTGGCTTTGAAAACAGTCCCATCGCCTATTACGTATTTCCTTCGCCACTCCTACCCAATCTAACCCACCTTCCCAATTTTGACTCAGAGGTTATAACCCAAAATATAATATATTACATTATGTGAGATCTCTCTTTGCCAGAAACATTTCAAAGAAATCACTTTAAATATGTATATAATATGAGTCTTAGGATGCTCCTATCAGTCTTCGTAATATATATATATATATATATATATATATATATATATATATATATATATATATATATATATATATATATATATATATATATATATACTAAAATTAACAATTGCAAGATGATTGAAATTCAAAAATTATATACTATGGAATGAATACCATATCGTCCATAGCTTATGAGATTTCCACCAGACTGTGCATCAATGGTGCAAAATTCAATTTGACAAAATAAGTGCGACTATATCCAGTTGTGGTCAGTTTTGTGAACAATTTCTTAAATTTTACTACGAACTAAAGTGTTTTCCTATTTATAATTTTACTATGCATGTAGAAAAGCTTACCTGCTTGAATAGCTAGGGATATTCCAATACACATGGACAATATCAGGCATGGCATTTCACCTAGAAGGAAAAAAGAGTATGTTCAGTCACTGAATCGATATCATTATCGCTATAAAACATTTGTTTAATCACTGAGTCGATAATGAATCATTATCGCTATAAAACGTGTTTAATCACTGAGTCGATATCATTATCACTATAAAACATGTGTTCAATCACTGAGTCGATATCATTATCGCTATAAAACATGTGTTTAATCACTGAGGAGATATCATTATCGCTATAAAACGTGTTTAATCACTGAATCGATGATATCAGTATCGCTATAAAACATGTGTTTAATCACTGAATCGATATCATTATCGCTATAAAACATGTGTTTAATCACTGAATCGATATCATTATCGATATAAAACATGTGTTTAATCACTGAGTCGATATCATTATCGCTACCATTTTCAAAGGTATTTATTTCAATTTGAATCCAAGAAATAATTTTATTTACGAACTTAGAATAATTTAACAGATAAATATTTACCATTTCATGGATTTCTTCATTTAAAATGACCCACTTCCGGGGCATTTCATTGTGTCTCACGTTAAACGAAATAAATATATATTAGATGAGGTAATTTATTATTCCTTTCTTTTTTCTGTTAATCTGTGGAATAATTTACTGCTGTGTTCAGATATGATTTTAAAGGATTGATTTATTTTAATTATTCTCTGACATTACAATGTGTTCATTGACATTTTATACCAAGACACTACTTTGGAATTATTATGGATTCTTTCAAAGGTATTCTGGATTATATAATTGTTTTGCATCATGACTACTGATACGTCAGCATATTTATAAGTACTGAATTTTCTTCCGAACAATGTATACTGTTTTACTTGTGATATGATTATGTGGTTTTTAATTCACAATAGTGTACGTTCCTATTAAATTTTCACTTTGTAACTTTAAAAAACAAATAGTTACTTTTAATTGAATTAAACTTGTTAGTTTCTTTTGTTTTTGCTAATTTTATAAGATCATATAATCCACATAGATTATAGAATCGATTAGTATTATCGCTATAAAATGTATGTTGATCACTGAATCGTAAGCGGGAACAAAAAAGTAATGGAGAGGTTTTATATGAATGCAAGAAAATGCTGTTGTTTTGAAATATCATTCAATAAAAGAATCTTAAGAATCTTAAGAAATTAATAGCATAAATAAATAGTACCCTATATTTGGAAATAGTATCAAGGTTCGCATAAGATAATCTATTTCCTTTCTGAAATTATGAAATTACTGAACGAGTAATATTTCAGTGTTCAGCTTCATATGAAATGATTTTAATCAATATAAATGTTAGCTGATTTGTTGGGATTTTAATAATAAAAAAACCAATTGTAATTATCACAGGGCTGTTGACTATTAATAAAGCATTTAAATCCTTTTTGTGGAATATTTAGCCAAGACTCAAAAATAAATATGTCCTCTCTAGCAATATAATCTCTCCCAAACACTATTACATGGAAACATTAATAACGCGTTTACATGGAAACACTAATAATACCTTTCCACGGAAACACTACTAATACCTTAAAATGGAAATACTAATATTACATTTCCTTTGAAACATTAATAATACCTTTGTAGAGATACACCAATAAACATTTACATTGAAACACTTCTAGAACCTTTACATGGAAACAATAATAATGCCTTAATATGGAAACACTAAGAATACCTTTAAATGGAAACGCTAATAATATATTGACATGGAAACTCTGCTAATACATTTACAGGGAAGCACTAATAATATCTTGACATGGAAACAGTAATAATACCTTTATATGGAAACACTAATGACACCTTTACATGGCAACACTAATAATACATGTACATGGAAACACTAATAATGCCATAATATGGAAACACTAAGAATACCTTTTAATGGAAACGTTAATAATATATTAACATGGAAACTCTGCTAATACGTTCACAGGGAAGCACTAATAGTATCTTGACATGGAAACACTGATAATACCTTTAATATGAAAACACGAATAATATCTTTACATGGAAATACTAATAATATCTTTACTCAGTACTACTGATGATACCTTTGCATGGAAACACTAATAATACATTTAGATGGAAACACTAATAATACCTTTACATGGAATTATTAATAATACCTTGAAGTTTTAAAAATGCATTTAGCAGTTTACCAGTCGAATCCAAACAATTTTTCTGCGCGCACCCTTCCTACCACCCCCACCCCCATCCGTTCCAACTGATAGATAAGTGTTGTAGACATATATCTACTGAACAGACAAGTTCAACAAATTGTAGTTCTTTGCGTAATAGGGTTATTTGTGTATGTAAAGTTCTTAAATTAAAACGTGTGTGTCTGTAAAGCTATTAAATTAAGCACAAAATGTATAGAACATTTTCAATATCCTTAATTTTAGAATCTATTTTCTATTGACCTACACAAACAATATACACGTGTGTGTGTGTGTGTGTGTGTGTGTTTTCGCAAAAATAGCTCTATTTTATAATATGTACAGTAAGACTGACGCTGCTAATTACCATGTAACGCAAACTATATGTTATTTCTGTGTATCAGGTCATGTGACCATTTGCCTAAATAAAGCATCATTCACATAGCAATATATTAATTTAAACTTTTAAAAGGTAACACTATATAATGATACAAGCGTTGATTGAGTAAACACATTATTCTATTTTAATGAAATATGTCTCAAAACGTTTTTGATCTGTGTCAAAGTCTAGATCGCCTTTAACCTTTTAATTGCCTTAGAAATTGTAAAAGCAAAGCTATATTTTTTAATTTACCAGTTTTTCAAAAGTATTTTCAAAAGATGCAAACAAGAATTGGAAGACATAATGACCGAAACGGTTGGACGAATTTCGTTTATTGCGATCTTCGCACAAAAATAAGCTTTATTTGTGAGGAAAAAGGCATTGAAATACCAATCAATAATAACCGTAATAGATATTACACTTTTTAAAATCGAAACAAGTTTGAACAAATCTAAAATTGTCAAGATTTTGGCATTATTCTTTGCACGCGATTGGATACAGACAACGCCAATTATGCTAACAAAATATAACCACTAGTATAGTTCAATGGAAATATTTCCACACCAAATAATAAATATCAGAAATAAATTATCATATCATTTTGATAAAGTATGGCATCAAACACGATTCCTAAAGATCTTAAATTATCTTACAAGACGTAGTTTTAATTACATATCAATGAGCGCTATTGGTATTTACGATCAGAATATTCTAAACAACTCAAAATGTCTAAACTGTTTACACTAGTCAAAAGAACCAAATATTAGAATACCAGTTTTCTCAATGTCCTGCCCTATCTAAACCTTCTGGTTGATGGTATCAGAAGAGATATGTGCTTCTATCAATCAAGAAATGAACATATAAACAATTTTCAGATTCGGCAAAATTCCAAGAATTTCACATAAAATGAAAATCCTATTAATTCCAAGAATTTCACATACAATGAAAATCCTTTCATTTTTATATGACCAGAAATTTTAATAAGAGTATGACAGGTATGACCTTATGGATCTAAACTGTAGATTGCGTAAAGTGTACAGAAATAAACGGACGGACACTCGGACCTTCTGAAACACGCACATATAATCCCTTTTCGTAATAGCAATGCAATAAGTAGACCTTTGCCCTTAAGTGACATTCAATGCTTTGACTAACCCTTGTGTAGAGTACATGAAAGTTAAGAAAATGAAATTATAATATTTTTTTTAAAATATGAAGATCATTTTTTTTAAAAATAAAATGTTAAATCGGTCTTACCTGACATTTCATTCCATCACTGGAAGTTTTCTAACATTTGAAGCTGTATTTATACCCAACCGGAAACGGTAAGGTCATGTTATCATCAAATGTTTGTCGTCTTGTCATGTCCCATGATGGCAAATCCCAGTTTGTAAACGCACGACGCTTTTGACCAAAATGATAAGGTATGGAGGTATCCAAAAGGGTCGGCAGCTAATCTCCATCCACCCATCCAAAGTGCAGACCAAAGTATTTTGGGTGACGATGTACCTTTAAAGGGTCGTCATCTAACCACTATCCCCCTACCCCACATAAAAAACACTACCCGAACTCATATAGTTCGAAGTCTCTTTAAGTGATCGTCGAATGGAACATAATACATATATTGAAAGTAAAAGGTTTCTTAGGTTTCCATTGACATTATTTACTACCTTATCGAAGACGACTCGTCTTGCTTAAGAAACAAACATTACTAGCATCTGCGTGTTATCGGTGCTCATAGCGATATTGTACCGGGCCGTTGCAATTGAGTGCTGTTTTGTATTCAACTCAGTCTTCACATCCACTGACAGTAGGAGCTGGTATTTGCTTGGTGCTTTACGGCACAGTAACACAAGTAGGCTATTTAGTGCCAGGAAAATTATAGTATAGTGGTCTTGCCCAAGCAAGCCCGGCGCTGGGTCAAGGCATAGTATAGTGGTCTTGCCCAAGCAAGCCCGGCGCTGGGTCAAGGCATAGTATAGTGGTCTTGCCCAAGCAAGCCCGGCGCTGGGTCAAGGCGAACTAGGCAACCGCGATTGGCTTGGTGCCTTCAGGGGTCACGCGCTGCTGACCTTAATCAACTCCGCAATAGACATTTTTGCTTGGAGTACCGCTCATCGCATGTGTCCTTGGGCCGCGCACAGCCTAGGGCCATTTCAGTGCCCAGTGACACACCATGGTAGATGATTCAGGCTGGTCTTATGCTAGGATTCAAACTCGAACTCTTTCAGCTGCTAGTTCGGCACGCTAACCACGGAGTTACTACGGCTACCCAAACCGGATGATGTATTTTGTTTCCTGGAACTAGTACTTAAACACTATCTTAACAAACATTGAAGCGTCAATCATCTTAAATATCTTTCCTTATCCAATTACCATTTTATACTAACCGTTTCTTTTTTCTGTTGATCGGAAACCGTCATATATTATCGTTACAATCTCAACGCTTTTTTTCTCTTTATCGCTGGTTAATATTGAACCACATTTCTCACCTAAATCATTTTCATGTAACTTTTGTTTGCATAAAACATTTTTGAGGCGATGTTTTGTAATATGCTAGTGCGATCAAAACCAAAATCAATTAGTCAATATGACATTTTAAATTGAGCATTGTTTTGATATCTTTTTCTTTCAATTGTATTCCAATTTACTTGATAGAAATTGTGTGTGTGTGTGTGTGTGTGTGTGTGTGTGTGTGTGTGTGTGTGTAAGGAATAAATTGTTTCAAAGGTATTCAACAATGTTCAAATTAAAATGTTAGACTGACTGATTGATTTTGGTTTACGGATTACGGACGTTTTACCAGAGTCCCAATAACGCCAGAATTTGCTTCTGCAAAAACTTTTTTTTAACATATCACACTTAAACGAATTATTTTAAATATTTAACAGATAGTTGATGGCATCTTATGAAGTATGCATTCAGGAAGTTTGTCTCTACGTTGTAGAAATATTTCAAAAAAATCAAACCTTAGGGTCCGTATTGTTTTGGATGACAAGGTTAAAGGGTAAGTGAATAAATATATAAGTTAATCAAGAAAGAAAAGACAGACAAAAATGGAAGACAGATTTGCCGATAAATCTATTGAGCCTTAAGGTAGACGGATAGACACAAACAAACAGGTCGTTACCCATGTTGAGATTTCAAGCTTGTACCCATAAAAGGGCCCCTTCTATCACGCTTTTTAATACGTCCCTTGTAGATGTCTGAAATTGACACCTTCAGGGGAAGGATGACAGCCTCTTGGGAGACTCAAAATATCCAACTTTTGATCTACCGCTCAATTAAAGAATCTTCACTGATCACACGGTAATATCTTACATTAGTACTATGTAAATATCATTGCTTGATTAACTTAAAAGCTTTTAGTGTATTTAGAATGCAGCCAAGGTAGATAAGCCGTTACAAGCGTGTCTTGTACGAGAAGGTTATCATAGGCGGTTTAAGCCATGGAATGGACAAATTCAACAATTTTAACGGAATCAAATGTCCTCAACTCACATCGCTAATCTAAATTCCCCTGTAACTTTGAATAATAATTACCTTGGTCCATTAATTCACACCTAACTAAAATAAATGATTTCCACCTGAGAGAAAGATTCGAGAAATGCTTATATAGTGTAGTAGCCCGAAGGACTGATCAAATGATTAATAAGGGTAACATAAATGGTAAATAAATAAATATATTCGACCACTACCGTAAATATTTGAGACTTAAAAATAAAGTTTTAACGACACATATGATAACACAGAATCTATAAGGTTCATTTTAAATTGAATGATACTTTACCAGCAATAGTGGTTCTGCAACAGAAAACAATGTTCCATAATCGAAATTGGGAATATGTTTATAAAATCATTTCTTTGTTGCAAGTGTCCAATGTTAATACATTTTATTTTCTCCATGCAGTCGGTAAAGGGCAGAGTCAACATATTCGATTTAAGGAAAAGTACATAAAGTTGTCATAGTTCAAAGACAAATATGTGTTGTTACACAAAACATGCTTTATTTATTTATTTATTTATTTATTTATTTATTTTCTTTAGTTATTTATTTATTTATTTAAGGGCCCCGGTTGGCTGAGTGGTCTAAAGCGCTGTCCGTTACGGATCACTGCCATCTCACCTCTGTCTGCATGGGTTCGAATCTAGGATTCGGACAATTGGGGTATGTGAGAAAGCTTGACAGTAGATTCTCGTGGGTCGGTGGTTCTTTCCGGGCTTTTCTGTGTTCTTCCTCCACCATTAATACTGGCCGCCATGTATAGCCTATATTGTGCTGAAAAATGGCGTTAAACCATAAAAGAAACAACATTTATTTATTTATTTATCTATTTATTTATTTGTCATTTTTGTAATGTTCAGTATTAGAAACAAAAGGTAAGAACTGCTTGATTGCTTAGTCTAGACTCGATTGCATATGTTCATATGTATAATAATTCTGTAATATTATTTGCAACTCGGGATAGACATTATCCTTTGGTAACGATTCGAATATTGGCCAATCAAAGAAAACATCTTTAGAATGTGCCTGAAGAAAACCTTTTCGCCGCAGGCGTTCCAACTTTATTGATTTATTCCCAAGCTTTTAACTTGATAATTGTAGTATCTACTGCCTATCCAATCCTAGCCCAGGATTAGCCCAGGTCGGTTGCCAAGGCATGGCCGCGGAAAGGGTACTTTATTTGAATGGCACGATATAGCTTTGATGTACTGATGTTGCGTAATCTTTTAAAAATCAAATCCAAAATCCAAACCATCCGACTGTTTGTTCCATGCTCTAAACGTCATTAATACTTGTGAGAAAATTAACTTACCCGGATTGTTAACCGTTAAAAAAGTAGGTTCGACTTCAACTTAATTTAAAACAAAATGAATTTTTATGTCGCAACCGCTGCGGTGGCCTAGTGGTTAGAGAGTCCGCCTCGGATACACGAGGTTGCGGGTTCGAACATAGGCCGAGTCATACCAAAACTTATAAAAATGACATTAACAGCTGCCTCGCTAGACGCTCAGCATTAATAGGTTAGTATTGGCACTGGTCGACCTGGTGTCAGGATAATGTGACTGGATGAGGCATAATTCTACATACCTGCGGCATGACGCTCCAATGCTAGATATCACTGTAAACTGTCATTGCAGACATCGTAGCAATATAACTGAAAACTTGTTAAAGATACGTTAAGAATCTAAATCACACATACACTCGCACATATATACACACACACACTTTATGTTGCATGCTTTCATAGAGTTCTATATGATGAACCATTACATCTAACGGATTATGTCTTTCCATGGTGGGCAGGTGGTGGGTAGTGGTTACAAAAGTGCCTAAATGAGAATGACTGAAAGAGAATGCCAAAATGAGACTGCCTAAATGAGCATGCATAATTGAGAATAACGAAATGAGCATGTCTAAATGATTGTGTCGAGAGGATATCCTTACATAAATAGTCGTATCGTGCATACCTGTCGCTATGATGGGAATTAATATCATATATAAGTCGCTTACAGTAGACTCTAACTGCAGACAACATTAAATCTGATCTTCCTTACATGATGTGACAGCAGATCGTGGTCAATGGTGATTGTTCCACACATTCTCCCTAACAAACTGCAGAATCTCTTTAGTTTGTTTCACTGATTATTCCTAAGAAAGAGACCCGCATAAGCCCAACTAATGCGATGGTAAGTTTGGGGTCTAATTGGTTTGTAAATGGACTCCAAGTATTAGCGAGTATATATGATAATTTAATTGTAAACTTATATACTTATTTATTGCTTTAAAACAAATTTAATGATATTGTTACTCCTCTCTCTCTCTCTCTCTCTCTCTCTCTCTCTCTCTCTCTCTCTCTCTCTCTCTCTCTCTCAGTTTTGCTGAATCATCGTTATTAATCTAAGGCGGCACAAATAATCGTATTCCGGTCAATCTGCAAATACATACAGCACTTAGTTGAAATTCAAATGTAGTTAAATTTAGCAATGGAGAAAATCTTATCACACCCATCTATAGCAAATACAACCCAGGCTGGCATGTGCCCAGTGGAATTTTCTCTGGGCTGCTTTGATAAAGTCATTTGAACTCGAGGTAAATCTTTATTTGGAAGAAAATTAAACATTCTGGGAAGCAAAAATTGTGAAAAGGAGTGAGTCAGTCAGTCAGTGAGTCAGTCAGTCAGTGAGTCACTCTGAGTGAATCAGTGAGTGAGTGAGTGATTCAAGTAGTTGATTTACTGCTTGATTGGTTGGTATATACAGTTGATTGATTACTTGCGGTTTTATGCAAACACGATTTCGATCCCATGTAATTTTTTGTTGCACGAAAATCGAATGCATCATTTATAATATTTTTCAGTGTCAACGCATAAAATATCGAAGCTAAGCTAAATGTTTGTTTGCTTATCATTTTCTTTTTTAAAGTATTGCTTAAATTGTTTGTGTTTTCACATGATTTGTTAGAAAGTAATAGCTACATATATCGAAGTGATTACATTATTATATACCCCCGAATTATCGTCTGGTCGCTTAGCTCTAGAACCCGAGATTACTCCGTATTTAGTGTTAAACTCACGACCGGAAGGACATGGGATTGAATCCTGCCAAGCGCACGCCTCGCTGTGATGTCTTACAACCATGTTCACTTTTGCCTCATTTGTTGATTTGGCATTTCATGCCAAACAGCAAACTCGATAGATTTATACAGAACACAGACTAAACTACGTTGGAACCATATCGATAGCGTTACAATGGGTTTATATAGTGTTCAAGCTATGTGAATTAAGTCTAAAATAATCCTAAGTCCAAAGGAACTGAGTGTTCCGAATGAATTCAATGACCTGAATGTGGTGAAGTGCAAACAATGTTGATGTATTACAATTGTCCGGGACTTCTTGCCATAAATAAATGATAATTTTGTGTAGCAACTATTAGTGCTACGACTCTTTGGTCTTACAGTAAGAGAAATAATCTAACCAATAGATTTTGTAAAACGTTCCAAATAATTTAATTAAATCAAATGAAAATATTAAGAGGAACTTACGGTACTGTGAACTAAGTCCAAAATAATCCAAAACAGTTTTATCACAAGTCCAAAAAATAGAGTGTTCCAAATGAATTTAAATACCCTGAATGTGCTTATGTACCAATAGTCTTAATGTATCGCAATGACACTAGCACTTTACCCCAAACTTGTAAACAGGTTCATTGTTTTTTGCAATCTACAGTCATGCTCCAGAGTAAATACACAATATGGAGATAAATTGCAAGAGAAATTGACCACCCGGAGTTACCATTACCAGCTAGAGGTAAGCTTGGTGTTGTAGCATTAGAATATGAACGCATGGATGAATTCGAAACTGTGATAGCAACATTGGAAAATCGCCGACATGTTCGGTCACAGATAACAACAATCGCGTGGTACCCGATTTACAGACCGTAAAAGTCAATACATTTCCTTAAAATTGAAAAATATGACAGCCAAAACCAAATCTAATAGTGATCACGGAGTTAAGCACACCATTGATCCACTAGTTTACGCGCGTATTTTCACTTCCTGAAATTCATCAAAGCAAACCATTATAATTCGCCTTTGTCTTTTCTTTTGTTTATTTGTTTGTTTGTTTGTTTGTTTGTTTGTTTGTTTGTTTGTATTGTTTGTTTGCTGATCTGTGGCACATATTTCTTTTGTTTTGTTTGTTACTCCATGGCGACTATTCTAGCATGTGACCGTGACATTAAAAATCTTCAATTCATGTTGTATAGAAGGGCGTGACATTAATTCATTCTGACGAGGTTTGGTTTCACGGAAAATGCAAAATGTTTCCGAGTGAAGCCTCACCAACAGCACCTAAACATACGATTAACAGACCTGTATACCAAGCCCGGTTTTTATCGAGCTCTAATTATGTATTCCGGCCTAAATATCCATTCGACATTGTATATTCTAATTGATATTGTACTGGTTATGACGTCACATCCGTTGTTTTTCCTGGTATCAGACTATTGTTTATTGTTAGACGTTGGATCTTAGTACGGTAGACGATTCCAATCAGAGATGTAATGTTTACTTATCTTTCTTTGTTTGCAATGAAATCCAGTACTTCCAAACTTTAAAAAGACTTGAATGTAATCAATTTAGTACGTCCGAGCATTTAAACGAATTTAATATAATTCATATGGTACTTCCGAGTATAGGAAACACTGAGGTTATACGTAAACAATGAATTAACTATTTACATATAATGTTCGAAAAGTCAATTAAAGTTTATTGGCCTTATTCCTTCCATGTACAATACTTGTAAGGCAGTCTCCAGGTAATATGTGGAGACAGAAATTTAAGTAAAATGACGCAGGATATTTGCAAGAAAATGACATTGGTTTACCAGCAATGTCTGGACATAATAGACGACTACTGATTGGAAATGATCTCTATGATCGGCGTTTGTGATCAAATGTGATCGCTATGATAAGCGTCTCAGATTGGATGTGATCGTTATGATCGGCGTCTCATGACTGAATATGATCGCTATGATAGGTGACCAATGATTGGGGCTGATCGCTATGTTTGACTGTACTTATTCTTTCAGAAGGTAATTACGGTTTGTTCTTAATAATTAGGTGTATGTAATCGTTCATCTTGCTTCCAATTCCCTTTTAGATTGTCAATACAGAAGCAATTGTATTATTTGTGTTACAAATAATTCACATTTATAACTTTGTTTTGCAGTTCGTTTTTAAAATATTTGTTTGCGCCTCCATCAAAAGAGATTACAAAATAAACAAAAAGATTATCTCTGTCTATTTACATGTTCAGGGTCGGCGCTTTGAATCTTGCTGCAGTTGGCTAGTAAGTAGTTGTTTGAGATGGGGTGGAGGGCATACATATGTACGCAATGATTGTATAGTGTGGAAACCCATGTGGGGCCCAAGGGACGACGCTCACGTAAAATCCTGCATATTTAAGCGTTTCCAGCGTTGCCTCACGCCAAATTTGGAGAGGGTGGGCTTTACTGCTACAATGACCCCCGCCTCACCCCCCACCCCAAGTTTTCATGTACGCTGTTTCAGATACACCTGAGATAGCTCTATTGTTGTGTAGCAAGCAGCCCACGCAGAGGTAAGTGGAGAAAGTGAATGAAAGTGAATGAATGTTGGTATTTCCAAGGAGATCCCCATTACAATAAATCCACTAATGTGATTTACTTGTCTTGGTAGAAAAATCAATATAGATTATATTTTGTCACCCAAAGTTTTCCATTTAAAGTAAAATAACTCATAACATTTGCAATATAGTTAGTAGCTTCAACACCTACAGTATTAATAACACATACAGTATTAGTGACACAAACAGTATTAGTGACAAATACAGTATTAATGACATACATTATTAAAGAAACATACAGCATTAATGACACATACAGTATTAATAACACATACAGTATTAATGACACATACAGTATAATGACACATACATTATTAATGACACATACAGTATTAGTGACACATATAGTATTAATGACACATACATAATTAATGACACATAGAGCATTAATGATACATACCGAATAAATGACACATACAGCATTAATGACACATACAGTATTAATGACACACACAGTATTAATAACACATACAGTATTAATGACACATACAGTATTAGTGATACATACAATATTAATGACACATACAGTATTAATGACACATACATTATTAATGACACATACAGTATAATGACACATACAATATTAGTGACACATACAGTATTAGTGACACATATAGTATTAATGACACATACAGTATTAGTGACACATACAGTATTAATGACGCATACAGTAATAATGATACGCACATAAATAATGACTCACATTATAAATGACACATACATTTATTAATAACTCACATTATCAATGATACATAGATTATTAATGATACATACAGTATTTATGACACATACAGTATTAGTGACACATACAATATTAATGACACACACAGTATTAATGACGCATACAGTATTAATGACACATACAGTATTAATGACACATACAGTATTAATGACACACACAGTATTGATGACACAGTATTAATGACACATACAGTATTAATGACACACACAGTATTAATGACGCATACAGTATTAATGACACACACAGTATTAATGACACACACAGTATTATTGATACACAGTATTAATGACACATACAGTATTAATGACACACACAGTATTAATGACACACACAGTATTAATGACACATACGGTATTTGTTTGTTTGTTTGATTAGGATTTTTAACGTAGCTTTAACAATTTTTCAGTCATATCGCTACGATGTCTGCAGTGAGGCAGTTTATAGTGATGTCTAGCACTGAGACATCATGCCGCAGACATGTAGCATGATGTCTCACCCAGTCACATTATCCTGACACCAGGCCGACCAGTCCTAACACTAACCTCTTTATGCTGAGCATCAAGCGAGGCAGCTGTTAGTACCATTTTTGTAAGTCTTTGGTATGACTCGGCCGGGGATCGAACCGACGACCTCCCGCTTCCGGGGCGGACGCTCTAACCACTAGGCCACCGAAGCGGTTCACATACGGTATTAATGTTACATACAGTATTAATGTCACACAGTATTAATGACACACACAGTATGCATGACACACACATTATTATTGACGGATACAGTAATAATGACACATACAGTATTAATGACACATACAGTATTAATGACACACGCAGTATTAATGACACATAGTATTAATGACACACACATTATTAATGACACATACATTATTAATGACATATACAGTATTAATGACACATACAGCATTAATGACACATACAGTATAAATGACACATACAGTATTAATGACACATACAGAAATAATGACACATTATAAATGACACATACATTTATTAATAACTCACATTATAAATGATACAACATTATTAATGACACATACAGTATTAATGACACATACAATATTAATGACACACACAGTATTAATGACACATACAGTATTAATGACACACACAGTATTAATGACACACAGTATTAATGACACATACAGTATTAATGACACACACAATATTAATGACACACAGTAGTAATGACGCATACAGTATTAATGACACACAGTATCAATGACACATACAGTATTAATGACACACACAGTATTAATGACACAGACAGTATTAATGACACATACGGTATTAATGACACACAGCATTAATGACGCATACAGTATTAATGATACACACAGTATTAATGACACACACAGTATTAATGACACACAGTATTAATGACACATACAGTATTAATGACACACACAGTATTAATGACACAGACAGTATTAATGACACATACGGTATTAATGACACACACAGTATTAATGTTACATACAGTATCAATGACACACAGTATTAATGACACACACAGTATGCATGACACACACATTATTATTGACGGATACAGTAATAATGTCACATACAGTATTAATGACACATACAGTATTAATGACACGCAGTATTAATGACACATAGTATTAATGACACACATTATTAATGACACATACATTATTAATGACACATACAGTAATAATGACACATACAGCATTAATGACACATACAGTACAAATGACACATACAGTATTAATGACACATACAGAAATAATGACTCACATTATAAATGACACATACATTTATTAATGACTCACATTTTAAATGATACATACATTATTAATGACGCATACAGTATTAATGACACATACAATATTAATGATACACACGGTATTAATGACGCATACAGTATTAATGACACATACAGTATTAATGACACATACAGTATAAATGACACACACAGTATTAATGACACATACAATATTAATGACACACACAGTATTAATGACACATACAGTATTAATGACACATACAGTATTAATGACACACACATTATTAATGACACACACAGTATTAATGACACATACAGTATTAATGACGCACACAGTATTAATGACGCATACAGTATTAGTGACACACACAGTATTAATGACACAGTAATAATGACACACACAATATTAATGACACATACAGTATTAATGACACACACAGCATTAATGACACATACAGTATTAATGACACACACAATATTAATGACACACACAGTATGCATGACACACACAGTATTATTGACGCATACAGTAATAATGACACATACAGTATTAATGACACACACATTATTAATGACACACAGTATTACTGACACACAATATTAACCAGTCATTAGAATTATGCATTATACTGCATGTGGAAATCTGAATACTTATCGAGGTAGAATCTAGCTATATATGCCGTCCATATGAAAGAAAATGTAATTTATTAGTATTGCAAATAATGCAAAATGAGCCTTTCTAGACTCGTGTTCTTATTTGTAAACACCTGCAGTGGAGTGACCTATCCACCCTACGAACATACATTCTACGCATGAGGCAATAGAAACATCAAAATATTTTATTATTATTACTGTATCATCACATTTAATCGATGTATGTCAAATGAATATAACAATAAAAAAATTCATAAATTCTAAAAAGGATAACTTTTCACTTTTATCACTTCTAAGTTCTACGGTAGCCAGTGGTTCGATATAAGTGCACATTTGTAACAAAGTCTGTGAGGAGATCTCTAACTCGTGATTTTCTTCGAAATATATTTTTTCTGTCTTGAAAATATAGCAAGTGTTGCAAGTATGAGGACTGATGATCGTCATTATTGTCATCTTCATCGTCATCATCAACATGATTCATTATCATCACTATTACGAAATGTTCGTCCATTTTCCTTAACGATGTGTGCAGACTGAGTGACAGGTAGTAGTCACCATGAGACGAAATGAATGCATGATTTACTGACACTGCTCGCCAGTTAACATAAAATGCCACATAATATTTAAAACGTTACTTGATAAGGAAACGTGTTCTGTCATTTCCATCTCGGTAGAACGTATTGTTCCTACATGGCGTTTTTAATTAAGACAAATCCGAGGTTCTAATTGTCATATTGTGTCATCAAGGACGTACACTGGTCGCCATTGGACACGCTGTATTCAGTATGACCATAGTTCATTTAAGTCATATACCAATACTGCACTGAACGGTAAAGAACATGAACCGACGACTGCTATCCGAGACGACGGACGACCCTAGCATTGTTTGATTGTGTAATATGTAAATATTACTATATATAGTTGTATATATGTGTCTGCATATATATTCGCCTCTCTCTCTCTCTCTCTCTCTCTCTCTCTCTCTATATATATATATATATATATATATATATATATATATATATATATATATATACAAAGAACACACACGCAACAACGAACCTAAAAACAATTACGTGATTATGAAACGTGACTATAAATACAAGTACATGCACGGAGTTTTACATCTATTTACAACATATAAATCTTATACTAATGTAATTAAATAGGACGGAGATTTTGTGTTTAGAAGGTGAGTCATGATACATTTTTCAAAAATAGTAGAAATGCTGGGGCCATGTATAATATAATGAAATACCTAGGAGCCTGAGGAAACAACAATAATAATAAAACAACAGCTACAGCAGCAGCAATAACAACAACAACAATAATAATAATAATAATAATAATAATAATAATAATAATAATAATAATAATAATAATAATAATAATGTGAGTGCGTGTGATTTGGATTTTCAACTAGTTTTAGCAAAATTTTAGTCGTATCGCTACGATATCTACAGTATGGCAGTTTATAGTGATGTGTAGCACTGGGGCATCATGCTGAAAACCAGACCGACTAGTCCTAACCATAACCTCTTAATGCCGAGCGCCAAGCCCGGCTGCTGCTGGTACAATTTGCATGCCATTGGTATGACACAGTCGTGGCTGGAACCCGCAGCCTCCTTCCTCATAGCCTCGTAGGCAAACGCTAAAGTCACTTTGGCCACTTAATAATACTACTACCAATAATATTAATAATAGTATTTATTTGTAACATGTATTAAAATGTAATACAAAACAACAATTCTTGAGTTAAAACACTGACTCTCTAGCTTGTATAGATTTTGTTAGATAAAGAGCCATATTATGTAGGATATTAAATTTATTTTTGTAGACAGCAAACAATTTACGTCTAGTTTTCAAACTATGAAGCGTCTTTGCCTTGTTTTGTACTGCAAAAGGTTCCTCTTGGAAGGAGTGGTGTGAGTTTGTGGGGGTATGTTTGTTATTTGTATGACACATATACCATGAATTTGCAGAAAAGAATACACAGTCAAGATATCTATAATAATATATGATCGAGTCGTCTTTGGGATGCCACGGTCGGGGAGCGCCTACCCGTTGCTCTGTGCCCTGCGTTGGCTATCCGTTTGGTCCGGAGTCGGGCACGGAGTTTGTTCTCTGTGCTGCGTTTCGCTAGCGGACTCCGGTCTGGTGTGTTTGTCCAGCCTTGCCCATGTGTGCACACCGGCAGGATACTTGCGCTTATCCTCTGACAGTCGTATGCTCGTTGTAACCGCTGTTTTTTTTTTGTTTTTTTTTTTGCATGCTTGGGCTCGACGGCGTGGAGTGGTTTGGACGCAGTGACGCAGTGGTCCCTTTCGGGAGTGTTCTTGGGGCTCGCCTTCTTCGACTGCGAGAGCAGACTTGGGTGACCTAGGGGTGCTTGAGATTTCGGTGTTTGTGTTTGTTGTTTGTGTTCGTGTCGCTAGAGATATTGTAAAGCACTTAGCGCTTCTAAAGATTAGGCGCAATAAAAAGTCCTCATTATTGTTAGTGGTAGTAGAAGTAGTAGTACTAGTAGTAATAGTATTGTTATTATTATTATTATCATTATTATTTATTATATTCATTTACTATTATTATTAATATTATTATTACTATTCTTATTATTAGTAGTATTGTCATTAGTAGTAGTAGTAGTATTGCTATTATTATTATCACTATTATTTATTATATTCTATTACTATTATTATTACTATTAGTATTATTACTATTATAATTATTATTATTATTATTATTATTATTATTATTATTATTATTATTACTATTATTATTATTATTATTATTATTATTATTATTATTATTATTATTATTATTATTATTATTATTGCCATTATTGTTAGTAGTAGTAGTATTGTTTTTGTTGCTGTTGTTGTTGTGAACACGATTTCCCGTTCAGAGTGAGAAAAGTCATTGAATAAGAGAAGAACGCTTTCAACAAATATAACAAGCTAATCATAGACGGTTAGACGTAAGCATTTGATGAGGGTAGAAGTGATGCTAGTAATAGACGGTTACAGAAATGATGATATTCTTGCAGATAAAAGATAGGACTTTGGCCGAGGCCTACAAAATGTGTATGAGGAGATTCGTTCTACTTCTGTGTTAGGTTGTCTGGTATGGAATATATCTGGCTTAAGTTAGAAACTTTCTAGAGAAAAGATGTCTGATTTTATTAACTATTATTACAATTTGATATGCTAGGCTTTGTTAAAACAGAAGTAGAAACTAGCAATCAATTTTTGATATCATAAGAATCAAATCATAATGAGCTAACTGAAATTCAGGGGATGTCAGGGGGTTTTTTGGGGTTTTTTTTTTTGCAAACTCCTATTCAAGCAAAATAGTGCCTGAAAAATATTATTTGGTTAGTTGCTTCGTCTTAGGCTTGCATACTGAATTGGAACTTAATTTTTTCATCTTGTCTATTTGTCGACTGAATACTTCTCTGTTCGGAGTGCCCCGAGTGGCCGAGTGGTCTAAAGTGCTCTCCGTTACGGATTACTGCCATCTCACCTCTGTCTGCGTGCGTTCGAGTCTCCGATTCGGCTAAAGTAGTAATGTGAGAAAGCTAGCCGGTAGCTTCTCGTGGGTCGGTGGTTTTCTTTCCGGGGCTTTTCCTGGGTTCCTCCTCCACCATTAATACTGGCCGCCATATATAGCCTATCTTGTGCTGAAAAATAGCGTTAAACCCTACAACAACAACAACAACAACAGCAACAACTTCACTGTTCACAACAACAACAACAACAACAGCAGCAACAACTTCACTTCATTCGGAAGAAAATGTATATAGAGTGCTAGAAAATTAGTTAGCTCACCTAAACATGAAATATTCTGTGTATAAAATCATAATTGCAAGTGATTTTAATATATTTATTAAAACGGAGCCAGATGTGGTAGTATTATTGACCTACAAGAATTTAATTATGCAGAAGACGACGTAGTAGTGTATGATCGGGCTAATCGAGACGTAAGGGAGATAAATCACTATGGATTAAAGCTTTTTGCAACTATGACAAATGACTGGATTGATAATAACCAATAGGAGATGTGGGTTATATACTTTAGTTCCCCTTGTCTACGTGGCTCAAAAAAGCAAAGGGCTATAAGTGTTTCTATGTGTAACGAAATAAATAAATACATATAGAACAATGAAGAAGGTCTATCGTTTATCCAAAATTACAAAGATCTATTATCGCAAAATTTGGATAAGATTTTAAATGATATAAGCAAACACAAACTTAAAGAATGCGTCAAAATAATTATTGATATTTATTATGATGCATCGAGCATAGTGAAGACAATAAATAGACAGCAAATAATAGCTATGACATCTCCAAGAAGAATCGTTAAATCTAACTGGGTTGCTTCCTCTGTTTGATATGCATAAAGTACAATCGTCAAGTCTAAATGACCATCATGGTCTCTCTTTTTCACACATATACACACGCACACATACACAGACACACACACTGACACACAGACTTATATTTCACACTGTACTACGTTTGCTTTCTTTTTGTTTTGATTAAGATCATAAGATGCTTTGCTGCTTAAAGAAATTAATATTTTCTTGGAATTTGATATTAAGAAAAAATGTACAAAATTAACGTTTTCATTTCGAATAATGTTTTCACATAAAGAATAATGTATGGTCCATTTCAGACTTTCGTTATGTTTAGATGGATTGGTACTTTTCTGACGTTAATCCCATGAATGCTAGTAGTTGCCAAAACTGTAATTTATCAAATCCGGATTTTGACGTGTCTGCTTAAAAATGTTCGAATGGAAATAATGCAAAATGAAACTTTGTTTATGAAATTAAATGTGCCAAGTGTTCATTTACATTTAAGATATGTGTATGCCTCTGTGTGTGTGTGTGTGTGTGTGTGTGTGTGTGTGTGTGTGTGAAGTAGTGTAAAATGTTTTGTCTAGGGACACGCAACGGCAGCCCTGCAGTTCGGCTAATCGATTGTTGGGATTCTAACTGTGATCTTCTGATCACGACTCCGTCAATGTGGCTTTCTTCCTTAAACATTAAGTGTAAGAAAGTGGTAAATCATTTGAATCAAGAAAAGCATGACGAACGATAACGGACCTTTGTGATTGCAATGGCCAATTTCTGTCAACTTTAACATTTAGATGATGATTCCCCCATGAAAACGTGAGTATTGACCACAAACTTGCTTATGATAATAATACAGTTTTTTTTTCCTTTCTCCATAAATGGAAGTCAACATAAGCTTCCAAATGTGACACGCTATTAATTGGGCCCTTACTGACGAGTTCATTTTCCTGGTATTTCAGACATTGGACATGGATACATGATGTAAATAAGTTGACGACAAAGCTATACTTCAAATTTATGCACAATGGGTCATTAAGAAGAACGTGCGTTCAACGCATGTCTTCTTAATGACCTAATCTGCATAAATTTTTAGTCAGTTAATTACGTGTATAACTAATTATTCAATTAACCAGTTGTCGGAGCAGCACAAACATTCACTGGGACCAGGTCTCCTGTAAAACACAACAGCTGGTCTGTTATTTGAACTTGGCTCAAAACTTCGAAGAAGGACACAGATCTTCCTTGGGTATACAGGAATACAGGAAAATGTACCTCATACTGACGTTTCTAGCCCTATGGACAGGGATAGCAAGTAAGTATCCCAATATTCACAAACACAGCCATAGAATTAAGCCCGATATCATCCCGAATCAGCAAATATAGTAACAGCTGGAAATATGGCATGGCTTACTTTATATGGCTACGTAGATTAGTATAGTTACTAACACATTAGGAACAAACGTCTTATGAATGCTTACACTTTAAATGGTCGCATTTAGGTTAATGGTCTCAACATTAATTTTGTATCGTTTCCTTTGAATTACGTGTGCTTTATTAGGACGGTGGAAGCTTTACCCAATGATAAAATACCTTTTTATGTCTGCCGTTAAAAACTTTGTGGCAAATATATTGTTTACGTTTTTGTTTCGTTACAAAATTACATTTATGAAAGCAACATTTTTCCGCTAAGTTTACAACGGCAAAGAAAAGCCCTCTAGACCATCAAGTCGGTGAAAACCATAGCTAAGAAACAAATTTTAGGAAATAAAAAGTTTTTATCTATCCAACAAAAAGCTCATAAACTTTAGACAAAGATGTATGAAGCGTAAAATTCGAAAAAATCCAGCAATAATGAAATAGCTTTAACAGGTTAAATCTAAATATATTTAATTAGATTATTTAGGAAAATACATCCTTCATATATTAACAACATTCGTTCCCACATATTTTATTTCATTTGGACTGAAGTAGTATATTTATGATATTTTAGAATATATAATTGTAACTTTCTGATAAAGGCAAATTGCCTACATGAAACCGATAACTTTACAAATGAGGAAAAAACCTGAACGTGACATTTTGCTTACAGATGCAAATATGAACATTAGAACAGCAAAAATATGTTGTTAGGATACATTTGTTTTGCTATGCTATGATGCTATGTGATCTATATATCAAAATGCAATGACACAGTAATCAATTAAATTACTGCTCAATCAAACATGTTGTGAATTGAAAAACACCTTCTGTATTTAATTCACTTGGTCCGGATATTACTGAAAAGCACCTGCTAGGTTTTATTGGCGAAGTCGTGTTTGGTCAAAAGCTTGTTAAAAATCATCTTCCGGGTTTATTTGGTGAAGTCCCGATTGGTTAAAAGCTTTTTGAAAATCACCTGCCAAGTCCCAATGTCATAAGATGATAGCCAAACACCTGCTACATAAATTGGTAAAGTCCCGATAAGTCACAAGCTGAATGCAAAGCACCTGCCAGTTGTAATACGTTAAGTCCTGATTAGTTAAAATTGTATTGCAAAATCTGCAAGTTTAATTGGTGAAGTCTCAATCAGTCAAAAGCTTATTGAAAAGCACCTACCACCTTTAATTGGCGAAGCCATGATATGTCATAATTCTTTTCTTTTGATTTTTCATAGTACAGTGAATTTATTTTTGTTGCATACACAGCTTGACCATTGTTTGTCTTTCGTTCTGGTCTTTAACTATCGTGAACACTAAATGTGGTATCCCATTAACGAAATTCCTCATCCCCAAACCACAGTTAGTAACTACTTGTAAAATGCTGCGGAATGAATTATTTACTTTCCACAGTATAGACCATATATATTACACTATCAATTGTTTCACGCTGTCGAGACTGAGTTCATATATAGGTGAAACATCGTGTAATAAACTTTTGTACTGATACTTTTGTTACTTATTCAGTGTTTTCGTTTGATGACTCCAACGCCTTTTTTGTAAAAGCATATTCCAACCAAGCACTGCTTGGGCTAGGGTAATTGGCTCCCTTGGGCAATGTTCTTTAGTGGTGCCCCGTCTTTGCTTCAGAGAACAATGTTTACGTCAAAGGCCACCCTCGCTGTCTCCCTCTTAAACATAGGTCTTGTGAAGAACCGACCAAACTAAACTAAATCGAGGGTGAAATACTATGAAACATTCAGCTGCAAAAAGCTGGCGCGGGGGAGGGGATCGTGGCATTAATTTTGCTTCCCACCAAGAGAGCCCAATGACGTTGATCAGTGATGGATTTCAAACGATTATTTCAAATAAGTTAGATAGTAAATGTTCTAGCCTTTATTCCTTAAATTTTGTTCTCTATACTTTGCGATCATCCAATGTTTTATCATCTTTGTCGTTCGAATTTGCTAAAATTGAGAAATATCTATTTGGAAAAATAGTTTATATTTCAGTATATGGTACCTGTATTGAATCGCGTGATTTTTTTTTCATAATAATAGATTGAGATTTTGTTTACTTCAGCAGTTCGGTTTTTTTTTTAAATTCCACTTACTATTGCCCATTGATCTGTCAAAGATGTCTGCGTGATACTACTCGGCTGTCGTATTTGCTATTCAATAAAAGGGACATACGGAGTGTATGAATAAGGTTTCGCCCTACATCATTTGGCTCATCGTAGATAAATAGACATTTGCCATTTGATGTTTCCATATTAAACCTCGCATGCCAGTATGCAATATAATTTACCTTGCAATTCGTAATTATTTGTATGCTATAAGTCACGATACGCTACATTTTCGGTGTCATATTCATTCATGCGCGCGTACGAGTGTGTGTGTGTGTGTGTGTGATTGTTTCATATTTCTTTTATTTTAAGAGTTTTAAAGGGAAGGATGGTTTGCTCCACGTCATCCTTTTTAATTTCTTGCACGATCGCGAACATACGCGTAAGATATCTACTTAATGATCCAAAATTATTTCTCATTATGGATACCTATTGTTTACTAAGTTTTGGCAACAGGTATTTTAGTTTTATCGTTACAGCTTCGAACTACTAAAAAAAAGGTTGTATCTATTTTTTTTCCCCAAGGCATCACACAGAAAAAAAAGCGTGGAATAACTAGAAAGTAAACTGTTTATTTGTACATGAACCTATCGGTTCCAATGCTGATAGCTAGCCATTATCTGGTGTCAAGATAAACTCTATGCTTGCACAATCTTAAACAGGGATAAAGATGAAACAGCAGTCAGGTTTCTATGCATTAAACTCACAAACTATTAAAACATATATACCTAACTGAAACCGACCGACATTGCATAGTTTACCAGTCTTTTCCTCCATTATCTTTCGTTATGACGATTCTTTGAAAATAAGCGTTATGCGAGAACCGTTGCAATATAGCCATATCTATCAGTTTATGGACAGCATCTTCCACTAAATATTTATGAGAAATATATATTTTCTGTCACTGAAAAAAAATTGATTATAAATTCTTTTCATAATAAAGCATTTCCTACTGTTGACTGCTCTACTAGACAACGCAGTATTTATTGTATGGACAAATGCAAACAAGTTTCCTTGGAACAAAGAGATATGATATAGTAATCTGCCTTTGTCTGAAATGGGCATAACCTTCAGCTTATCTAAACCGATAAGACTACAGGACAAATGTCTCATAAATGTCAAATATTTCGTAAAGGTCAAATGTCTCATGAAGGTCAAATATATTCCATTTTCCAAAGCGTTAGAGAGTGGATTGCGCTTTTTCTATTTTCAAAAAAGATTAAAGAACACAAAACGTCTCCTCTTTTCTAAACTTAAAGTGGTGCATGCATTAATATCATGTCATTACCTGTTCAGATATGAATGTATGTTAAAAGATCAAATTCAGTTTAGAAACAGGACACAAGATAAAAGCAATAGTTCTTATTTTCAGCATTTAAAGCAACACTTGTAAAACAAAATCACTCCTGGGAAGAAATTGAATGACGATTGTCTATTGAAGTCTCAGGGCTAAAACCCGCTACGGTGGTCTAATGGTTAGAGCGTCCGTCACGAACGCGGGAGGTTGTTGGTTCGATCCCCTGCCGAATCATACCAAAGACTTACAAAAATGGTATTTACAGCTGCCTCGCTTGACGCTCAGCATTAAGAGGTTAGTGTTAGGACTGGTCGGCCTGGTGTCCGGATAATGTGACTGGGTGGGACATCATGCTACATGTTTGCGGCATGATGCCCCAGTGCTAGACATCACTATAAACTGCCTCACTGCAGACATCGTAACGATATGACTGAAAAGTTCCTAATGAAACAAACAAATTATGTGAGATAAAACAAAAAACAAAAAATCACTAAAATTTATCTATTTTGTCTGGGTCAAAAGTAGATTTGTTCTTTTTTAGTATTGTACTAGGTTTATAATTATTTAAATGTTTTCTTTTTGTAGTTTTTCCTAAGACTTTAAAGTTGACACCGTAATCTTTCTTTCTGACACGGCATGTGCAATATACATCTTCCATAATTATGTAATTATACCTGTTATGGCTCGCCCACTGTTGAGAGAACA